>NHNY01000001.1:2138419-2365321 GCA_002786065.1 Microcyclospora pomicola
CCCCCCCCCCCCCCCCCCCCCCGGGCTGGACTATCCGCTTCCACGGTATGGGTTTGGTGCACGAGCGGTCTTTGCAGCGGCGAATTTCGAACAGGCGCATGAGTTGGGAGGGACCAGCAATCGCAACTGACGAGATCTCGAAACTGAATGCCGCAGCTCGTGCCAACACAGTGGGCACGGCATCGGAGAAGAGGTGCCGGCAGAGGGGCCGGTGCGAAGGGGAAAATGCAGGCACATGGATAAGGTACTCACCCGGTAGGCCCGATGCGAGAACAGTCGGTCGGTATGTACATGTGCACGTCGGGGAGTGAGCTCGAGGTCGAAATCGAGATTTGCACGGCGGACATGTGAGAATGCTGTACCGCCGTACCTGCATTCCACGCATCTTCCGTCCATGTGGCATTCTTAAGTGAACGACTCCAGTAGTGAAGGCCTACTGCAGTCCATCCGTCACGCCAGCATCACCGCACTCTCATCATCATCCTATTCCTACCTATGTACATGCCCCATCGCCGCGGCAATCTGGATCTCGGCCTCTGACAACGGCGGGTGTCCGCGACCCCTACCTCACGCTGCCCAAACTCTACTCGCTTTAGTGTCGTGGGGAGCTATGAGATGCGCCGGCCCACTTGATACCAGTCCACACACGCCACTCGAGCTTTTCAAGCCTTTCGACACACACCACTGACCCTAGGACCGCTTCGTGCGGTGGTCGTCACGATCACTCCATAGTGCCATCCTCACCCTGGTCTCCGTCCTCCCTGACCCGTCAAGCCCCTACCTTCAGCCCCGCGACCAAAAGACCCTGTACTGCCTTGTCCTTCTTATACCTCGCCCACTGGCCCTGCGCGCCCGCTCGAGCCAGTCCCGAGGCTCGACGTCCTGGAGCTGGCATTCATCGCCAGGCCTCCCTACCCACAAGGCTGGAGCGCAACACCAGCAACAGCAGGGAGCGGCGCTCTGCCGCTGTCTGGCGGCTCTCGCGGTCTGCCACTGCCCACAAGGCCCAGACGTACGAGGAAGCCGACCGCGACGACCCCATCCCCGAAGAAATGCCACCGGCGCAGGACCGTGAGGATGACTCCGGCTCGGACTGCAGTGAATTTCCTGCCGAGCAGTGTGAGGATGACCGCTGCAATGGCCCCCGACTGCCCATCTGGCACTGTGTAGATTGCGATAGCTCGTATTGCAGGTATGTACCAGGTGTCGAGCTGACTACCCTCGGAAATCTCAGGAATACTCATATGTCATTCGTAGCGACTGTTGGCCGCTGCAAGGACCGCACAAGCGCAACAAGAAAGGCCGTGATGGCGTGCCCCACGAGAAGACCAACCCGGTCGTCGTACGGAGGCTCAAATCAATCTTGAATCCCACCAGGAAGGCGGATGAGATCCAGCGCATGCACGAAGAAGATGGCGCGACCAAGTGGTTCGGTGTAGCCCGTGATCTGACCGGAAGACCGAACTTCGAAGACTACGGCCGATATGCCACACTCATGTCGAGCATCTCACCTATCGAATCCATGGCCAATCGCTACCCGCAATTGGTGTCTTTCATTGGCGTGACGAACGCTGGCAAATCAACTCTGATCAAGTTACTGGTCAATCACGACGAGGAGAACAATCATCCAGACCGGGCATCTCTATTTCCCTCACCGATCGTCGGCAGCGTGGTGAACGACACTCTACCCACGTCTGGAGATGTCCATCTCTACGCCGACCCGGCTACTCATGCAGAACAGTTACCCATCTTATATGCCGATTGCGAAGGTTTCGAGGGTGGCGAAAGAACACCACTAGGCGCACGCGCACGAAGAAGGGCTCGTTCCGATCCTAACAAAGCAGAAGCAGATCGTGCAAACGTCCACTCACGAGTGATCGAATGGGCCACCACCGAGGAACAACGGCAACGTGAATACGCCGTGACTGCCCTCTACCCACGACTACTGTATACATTCTCCGATTGTGTCGTTTTCGTGCTCCGCAACCCCAAGACGTTCCAATCTGCAGTCTTGACCAAGCTTCTGGAATGGGGTGTCGCCGCGCTGGAAAAGTCGATCAACCAGCCGGCACTCCCGCATTGTATCGTGGCGGTCAACGGAACCGATCCCAGTGTGGATGACCGAGAGTGGGACATCAATTATGCAACACAAAGTCTGCTAACATCCGTTCACGGAGCTCTCGATTATGTTGAAGGCGTGCCACGCTTCCGAGAGTTGGCGGAACATTGGAGATCACTCGGTAAGCACATTTACACCGTCGAGGATCTCATTCTACGATACTACAGCTCCTTTAAGGTGGTGCGCATCCCCAGCAAGCCACGATACATGACGATCAATGAACAAATCGGGAAACTGCACGATGTCATCAAGAGCAATTGCGAGGATTCGTTCCGAACGAAAAGACGGGCTCGCATGTTGACCAACGCAGACGAACTTAATGTATACCTCCAGAGCGGATTCGACCACTTCACGACCCATCTGGACATTCCCTTCAACTTCATGCAGATCTCCCTCCTCCGTAATCCCATCCCAAACGATTTCGGCGGGCACATTCTGCAGCTGTGCTCCACGATTAGTTCACAACAGCCGAACCACCAACCAGGTCGCGTCGCCTGGATGTTTGAGAAGCTGAGCGTCATGCTCTCATCGTGTGTATTGCTGGATTGTGCTCGCTTCCGCAAAGGCCGAGTCGATCAGCTGTTCGCCAACTACGAAAAGTTCTTCGATTACGCCATGGGCGAGTACTTGGAGCTGCACTACCCTTGTTCATATGTGAGTGCCGATGGAACGCGGCAGTGTATGTTGGTCAAAGCCCGCCATATGCCCAAGGGACACCAGGACGAGAAGGGCATCATAGCGGCGGGAGACTACGAAGCAGCCTTTGACTCGACTTTCTTACAACAATGGAAGGCTCAGCTGCGATCGGCTATCGAGGGCATCCATCGCGACTTCTCGTATGAACTGGAGCAGGTGTCGAATGATGACGTCCAGGCCATCCCGGAGGACCGCATCGCGCTTGATCTCCACATCGAATATCTCAACCAGTTTTACGAGTCGGTAGGTCCAGCCACGGCGATCTGCAGTCACGCCACCTGCTTCTGCTGCTTGATGGATGTTCCCGAACACCCGCTTCCTTGCGGTCACGTCCTGTGCACAGCTTGCATTAAAGCGTACGGCAAGCAAGGCAAGTCAGTCGTGGCATTGCCGTGCTGCCCGCTACATCGAGAATCCACCAAATGGGCGAAACCAGCTCTCATTAAATTCAAGCCCGCCAATGCAGGTATCCGTGTTCTGTCCCTGGACGGTGGCGGAATTCGTGGTATCGTGCAATTGGAAGTCCTACGAGCCATCGAGCAGGCCATGGGAGGCTTCCTGCCGATCCAGTCGTTCTTCGACCTGATTGTTGGTTCCGGCACGGGTGGTCTACTTGCGGTGGCCATGTCAATGAAAGACCGCTCGATTGATTCGTGCTTGGATATGTTCAATGTGCTCTGCGACCATGCTTTCACGCCCCGCCTCAAGGGCATTCCGGTCATCAGCCAGCTGGCGCAGGTATTTGGCAGCGGTCCAAAATACAAGACGAAGCCACTTTACGCTGCGCTGAAGACCGCTTTCACGGAAGAGGATGAGCTATTCGGTGGTGTTGGTCGGATGAGGATGGGCTCCAGAGTTGCGCTCACGGCGAGTAGTGTTACCGGCAGAGACTCGATTTTGCTGGCTAGCTATCGACGACCGGAAGATGTTCTTCCCGCTTACCAATTCGAACGTCCTCACGAACCGGAGATGGAATTGAAGATCTGGCAGGCTGTAGCGGCAGCATTAGCGACGCCTACGTATTTCCGGCCATTCAACTTCCACTCCAAGACATACCTAGATGGCGGCATCCGATGTTCGAATCCGGCGTTCATTGCAGATCGCGAGCGCCGACTTATTTGGCCTGATGTGGGTGAGCCCGATCTCTTCCTTTCTCTAGGCACGGGGCAGAATAGGATTACTGTCCTGCAGAAGCTTTCAGAGCGTCCAAGAGATGGTGACCCAGCCGCCACCGCAATGGACGCCAGCCATGCACAAGCCGAGACACGCAAATCCGGCACGAAATGGCGCTCCCGCCGTTTCGATGATGTGCTAGATGCCGAAGTCGCCTGGGCAGATTTCCGCGCATATGCCGTCCGTGAACGGTCGGAAGCTAAGGGACGACGGTTCATCAGGTTCAACCCAGATCTGGACAAGGAACCGCCCGCTGGAGACAGCAAGCACGACATGGAAACGCTTCAGGTCAACGTGAGAAAGCGATTGCAGACGCCACATCGATTAGCTGCGCTTCGAAATGTGGCGCACCGCTTGGTTGCTTCATCCTTCTATCTCGATCTGCTGTCCAAAGCCACAGGCGAAAGAAGCGAACAGGTCTGCTCGGGCGTTCTCGCCTGTAGATTCGAGGACGGGGGCCGTGAGATGTCTGCACTAGGCAAGATCCTCGAACAGGCCCGTACCGACGAGTTTGAGCCGCATTTCTTGATCAAGCCGGACGCTGCAAGTTCCGACTTCGTGTTCAAGATCCCTATCACTAAAGACGTGGTGCAGGGGATGATCGATCACGCTGTGTTCGGTCTGCCTAATGTATATCTTCCACTAAGAGACGAGAGCAAAGCCACATCGATAACGCTTTTCCTGACGCAACACGACGGACTCGAACCGGACGGCTTCCCCATTAGTGGGTTTCCACGCGTCTTGCTGGGCGACCCTGCACCGGGTGATCGAAGCTCGCGCCGATCAGGGCAGAACCGGACAAGTACAGATCAATCGAAGCGCCACCCTCTGTCTCATATCAAAGCTCGGACAGAGACCGACTCTATCTCGTTGAATGGCAACGCACCACCGAGCAGAGACAGCAGTGACGAGTCGTGGTCAGACATGCAGTCGAAAGTCTCGCCGCATTCCAGCGTGGCCACGAAGGTGTCTCTTGCCGACATCATTGCCCACCACCAAGGCCAAGGGAGTAGCATCCGGCAACGCACAAACCGTTTCTGGACATATATCGGCAACAACCATATGGCACAACATCCCGAGATGTACTCACCTGAAGAGCTGGCCAAGTTCGTTGCCAATTCGGCCGCCACGGCGCCCCCTGAGCTGGTCGAACTGCCCTCTCCGGGACATGAGGTTGCGGCCCCTCCATACTCAAGCCCTAGCCCGTCCCAAGCAACTCTTACGAGCACTCGCACGAGCAACAGCACCGACCACATCTCGCAAGCCCCACAAGAGCTTGAATCCCGCGACAAGCTGACCATGGAGCTGCGCGAGCAACGCCTCTACAGTACCGCCCAGCAGAAACTCCCTCCACACCCCTCCACCATGGGCGCCCCGATCTCCCGCCACAGCATCCCCCAGCAAGAACAACCCATCTCACCACCCCGCGCATCCCGACATAGCTCGAAGCAACTGCACGGCTTCCCCTCCCCACCCACCTCTCCTCCCTCCGCCCGCCTCCGCGAGCCCGTGCACAGCGTCGCCGAGACGGAGTTCGAAGAGGACGACAACGCCTCGGCATACAGCGGCCGCGACTCCGAGCAGCATCTGTCGGCCACGGCGATGAAGATCGCCAGCCCAGTAGTACAGGTACGCATCGATAGTGTTCTTAGCAAGCCTTCCCAGTTTGATTCTTCGTTACCGGGCGTTATTGTTGAGGAGGATGAGGATGCCGAGGAGAAGGCGCAAAAGGACGGTAAGGAAGGGAAAGAGGAGGGAGGAGAACAGGCGCAGGCTGTCATGGTGCCGGAGCTGTTGTCTCCGACGATATATGAGCGGCAGCAGCGACCGCCAAAGCGCAGATCACAGCTCCCGAGACCATCGACTTCGCCGCCTGCGCCGGACGTCGTGCGAGCCCCGCGAGGCAGTATGGACTCGCTGTTCAGCTTGTATGACAGCGGGAGCTACTGCTAAGCATGAGACTTACGACGCTATACAATATCCTTGCTGATGCTACTGCTTGCTTGCTGCTGCTGACAGCCAAGAAACCGACTTGGGGAAAACGGAAGGGAAAGAGGCAGAAAAAGGAAGAAACTTGCTCCTCCTCTCCTCAACTCTCCATCCTCCTTTCCCACCAAAACCAAATTCTTCCTTCAAGCCAGAATGGCACCATTCTCACGATTCCTGCTTCATCTGCGTTTCTACGAAAACGACCTTTGATACACACACACACACAGAACATTGTTTTGGTTAACCCCGCTTCTTCTTCTACTGTAGGCACTCTCTCCTCCTCCTGCGTCCCCGTCCTATCCTTCTGCCAAGTCCGCCGTCGCCGCCGCCGCCGCCGACGATCTCGAGGGGTATACAGCGCTGCCCGCCATGCCGCCGCCCACGTAAGTTTGCCCTTCCCCTTGCTTCCTCCCCCCCTTTCGTCTGTGAGTTTGCCATCTGCTCCTTTCTTGCCTACCGTGGTGGGTTGAGAGTACATGCCCGCAAACTGTCATGTTCCTGCCTCGCAGCACGGAAGTCGAACTGCGGCTGTTCCCAATTTCATTTTCCCCATCGCGCCTTGCCCAGCGAGTCATCCTTTCCCTCTATTGCCCAAACACACCTCTACGACATCCCACACTTTCACAGCACACCGCACGATCTCCCCGCTAACGCCACCTCACAGCCCCGACTCCGCCCGCGCCGCGCTCGACAAGTGGCTGCAGGCGCAGCGCAGCACCGGTAGCTTGAACCAGAACAAGCAGCGCCTCAAGGTCGTGGACGAGGAGGTCGGCGAGGACTGAAGCGAGCATGGTTCTTTCATTGCAGGACCCGGGAGGTTAAATTGGCGAGATCTGATGTACAGTGTTCTCCTCGCGCCCTCGCTGGGACATGAATATAGAGTAGACGTGTCGGGGAAGTGGTCCAGATGTGGGGCGTCCGGGTCTGACGTTCCAGGAAGACGGATTGCTTCTTTTCTTGGGTAAATTGTTCTTGAGATTGCATCGGCTTTCTTTTGAGAGTTGTTTGTAGGTTGTTTCTATTCATGGCGCTGCGGGGATCCTGGATAGAATTGTGTAGCAAAATCATGTAGATACCCAACCGGGTCGTCTTGAGATGCTTCGGAGTCTTCTGCGAGACTTTTTCCATTCCCATCGTGGTGTGCTTTTCCTTCGACTCGGGTGTTAACTGGACCCGGTCAATCGCAGCTCACCGACTCTGCGTCATGCTGATATCTCTCCCGGCCAAGCCAGTCTGTACTTCTGTGTTGTATTGTATCTTCGACAACCCATCTCACCCCCGTCGATATCCACCCGGGACCTGCGCCTGCGGCGGCGGCGTCGCCCCTCTACCGATCCTCTTCTCTTTCCTGCGCGCCACCTTGTCCCCCGCCCCGCTGTCCCTGCGCGCCTTCAGCCGCCTTGGCTCCGCGCCCGCCGCCACGGCCCCAAACTGCGGATCCGTCAACAGCGGATCGTCGTGCGCGGGGACGCTGAACCCGACGAGCGAGAAGTAATAGTCCAGCACGTCCGGGTAGCGCAGGCAGACGGTGCGCCAGTCCTGGTCGATGGCGGCCTGGTAGCGGGCGCGGGCGCGGCCCATCTCGTGCTGCAGATGCTGCAGCTGCGTCGGGTGGAGCGGCGGGTTGCCGGCCCACTTGTGGAAGAGCGAGTAGCAGGGCAGGGTGTGCAGCTCGGCTTCGTACTGGGCGCGGCGGGCGAACTGCGACTCGCGGAAGGTGAGCATGATCTGGTTGCGGGCGTGGTTGAGGACCCATTCGCTAGAGAGCCACGAGTGGAAGTGTCAGTTTGTGCAAGTTGAGGTGTGGTGTTTCGTTGTGGTTGTTGGTCTAGGATGTGGAGGAGTCAGGAATGCGAAGTGAGGGGGGAACAGCGAAGGAGATGTTCTTCCATTGCGCCTTACCGGATGCTGAACCACCCATCCCACCGCTGCATAGCCTGTGTCAAGGCCAGCTCCATCCTCTCGCCTTCGTGCGGGCATTCCGGAATCGGCGGTGTAGTGGAGGCGCCGCAGATGGCGCAGGAGGGAACGACGTCGCCAGCGACGCCGCCGGCAGGAAATGCCATTACTATGCCGACCATATGTGTGTGCGAGCAAATGCTGAAAACGCTGCAATGGAGATGACGTGAAAAGAGGCGCACGAAAATAAGCTGCAGGCAGACAGCATCAAGTGAGATGTCTGGAGATTCTTTGTTCTGCTCGCTCGTGCAGTCCTTCAAAGCGCCAAAAATGCCATGATAAGACGCTGCGCTGTTTCGAATTGACAAATGCTTCGTTCGCTGGCCATGCAACCACGCGGAAAAGAACGACAGTACGAGAGCGATCGAGAGCGGGAGTGAGAGAGAAAGGAGTGAAGGGAAGTAAGAAGCGAAAACAACCTACCTATGATAGTCACGGCCGTGGTGGACCACGTTGGGTCGCAATGGATGTAGCTATGGATGCCCGGAACCAACTGATGATTCGAGGTGGATTACCGCGACCCGCTTTCGCGATGGACTAGAGACCGGAAACCACATCGATGCATGTTTGCGTGTTGATATGCAGTCCTCGCCACGCTCACCGGGCTGTCGAAAGAGCTTCGACGTGGCAGTCATCGCAGTGATCAATTCATCTCTCCAGATGCCACGCAGAGCCAGATCCGGTCGCAATCACCGCCCTCTCACTAGCAGGCCGTCAACGGAGCGACAGAGCCCGAACGCTGGGAGTTTTGGGTTGTGCATTGCATGGCATGCAGTCTGCGCAGTGCCGATTGGTGCGCCGTCATGCGGCGATGCGCTGGCGTCTGCTAACGATGTGAGGGAGACCCGAGTGGTGCGTCTATGATGAGAGTGATTGATGGAATGTTGTGTCGATATTATTGTGCCTCAGATGTGGATGGATGACTCGATGTGGAGGAGGTGAGGTCTAATGGGTCCGGTCACACAGAAGGGTGGTTGGAAGAGGAGATGAGGTGAAGTGCAGTGCGGTGAAGAAGATTGGAGCGGTAGAGTAGAGCACGTTGACTGCAGACGTCACTGGGGAACAATTCACGGCCATTGAATATTAGGATTTGGAATTGGTGGACACTGTGCATCACAACATGGTCTCCGGACATTAGAGTGCTGTATGTACAGAGAGTTTGCGTACATCATGCGTTTTCATCATTTCATCAGCATCAAGACTCTCACGTCTGGAAGTTCAATCCCAAGTCCGCTCCGCCGCCGAAACCACCCAGGCCACCGAACTGCAAGTTCCCATCGAGCGCCCAGCTTAGCGGATCGAACACAGCGTTGCCAGTCCAGTCATCACCACCCCAAGCGAGATCGAGCGCCGCGCTGTCCAACCCAGCGTTGCCCAGCGCAGAAGGCAAGGTCAAGTCACCAGCCGAACCAACGGGTTGCGGAGTATTGCGAGCTTGGGTGTTCGTGGCCACCGCCGTCGGATTCTCCACGGCTGTATCCAGGTTCTCGCGCCCAGCTTGGCCGACTTGCTGCCGCCACCTCCATATAGCATCGTATAAGACTGAGAGCGAGCTGCGACATCGAACTTTGAGTTGCAGGCTTTCGTCAGGACCCTTGACTTGTTCGCCGTTGAACAGTCGTTGTTGTGCTTTGCCGGAGCTTTCCCAGAGTTGTGCCATGACCTCGGCGAGACGTTGCGGTAGGTCGTTGCTGCGGACGCTCAGCTTTCGCAGCACGTCAACCGAGCGGCCGAAAAGCGTGCGTCCATTCATGCCGTCCACGTGCGCAGCGTAGAAGGAGTTGAGCAGTTTGAGCAGTGTGACACAGCCCCCTAGGATGATCTGCTCAATGTACCTGGGAAGGTACAGCATATACTGCTCCGGTAATTCGACGACGACCGTCAGCAACGACGATGCTGCGATGTAAACATTCCGGAGGTCAGCAAGATAGTTTGGTGAGTTCGGCTTATCAAAGAATGCTGATAGGCGAAGATGCAATGCGGCAGCCTTTAGGTATAATTTATCGACAACTGCGATGATGTCAGCTTTCTGCATCGCGGTCGAGGAACTGGATCTCCAGACTTACCCGATGATCGTGTCGACATGATTGTTGTCTCCATCTCATTGAGCTCTCGAGCGTACATCTCTAACTGTAAGCCGCGCTGCGCCGAGTCCACTTCAACAACGTGATCTCGTTGCATAGTAAACAAGGTCCGCGTGACGGTATCGCAGAACTTCTCAATTTGACATCGAGTGTGCAATTCCGGCTTCATGCGGTCCAGGTGGAGACCATATGTATACCATGCCCACCTGCTCAGAGGCGGTTGCCCTTGACCGGTGGCGACGGACTGTGCCACGACGTTTACAGCGGCCCATGTATTCAGCCGATCGGCGATGTCTTCTTCCCGGAGGTCGACGCGGAAGCGACTGAAGTCTTGTGCGTGACTGGGCCGGTGCAGTCCATATTGCATTGCCAGCTGGAACATGATCCCCGTAAGCATCATCGAAGGCTCGTGGGAGGTACTGGCGCTCGGTAGCGGCCAGGTGCAGATCACAGCGAGAGCTTTGCAGACCTGATATACCTGAGGCTGGCCAGATATTGTCGTCCATAGCATCTGCTCGAACGGACGTTGTAGCTCTACGAGCATACCAGGCTTATGATCGTAGCGACGAGCTGCAGTTGTGATGATAGTCCAGTGCAACAACGGATGTATAGCGTAGTATGCATTGTGATCTGTATCCGGGCTCAGAATCGGTAGGAACGGGTGAAAAGAGCTGAAGTAGATGCTGTACAAGGCTTGGAGGTCTTCCTCAGTCAGGACCACCCCACCAAGCACCTTAACCGTCGTCCCAGGGAGAATCGACGGATACCCGTTCGGCGGAAGCTCGCGATATCCCTGACTCAGGTCCAACAGACTGCGCGACGCCGCAGCCTCGCTCGCCCCAAGGAACACAGAGCTCATCATCTGTGCGGCGGGCGCGCCAGCAGTCGGCGATGCCTCATACGAAGCGGTGTATGTCGACTCTGCCCTGCCCGCGTTCGGCAGCACGATCCCCATGGCCTCGTACTGCGCGAGCTTCGCCTTGGCCAGATCCAGTTCGCGCGCCATCTCTTCGTGCTGGGCACGTTTCCCGAGTCGCTTGAAGTCATTGTCGATCGAGCAGTGGAGCTTATGCTTGATGCAGCGGTCGCACGCTTTGTACTGCTCGCCCGGGCCGGCGACGACGTTACAGCGCAGCTACATGATGGGTCCAGACGTTAGCAATTGAGTCGTCGAGAAGTAGGACTCGTCACCAGATTTGCGCCGCGCAACATACTATCTCTCGAAGCGACAGCAGCAGCAGCACGACACCTCGCTAACACTCTCTCTCCCTCACCTTTTGCTGACGACAGTCATTACAAGCCCGCTTCACCCCGGGCTGATGTCGCGGCTTCGACGACGACACCGGCGAGCCATTGCTGCCGTTCTCCGGCAGCAAGTCGCCATTATGCTCGGTGGTGACGGTGGAGCTGCGCTTGCGCTTATGGCCCGCGACGGCGCCGTCGCTGGGCGACGTCGCCGCGGGAGACAGGCGGTCCTGCGGGGAGCGGAAGGCGGTCGGCGGCGGAGGATCGAAGACGGCGATGGCGGCGGCGGCGGCGGCGGTGGGCGCAGCGTGCCAGGAGGACATTGCGCGGTGCTGGGCGGTGTTTGCTGCTGGCCCAAGTCGATCGCACAGGGCCGCCGATTTCGGGAGGAGGGAGTGGGCGGGAGAGAGGGTTGGTGGGGTAAATGGGCTGATGTATCGAGTGACGGCGGCCGAGAACGAAGAACGAGTCATCCCACGTGACTCTGGGTTGACAGCATTGAGGCCAATGCCAATGCCAGTGCTGGTCTAGATTGTTGGTGTACATGTTTTATGATGCAGGCAGTCCTGATCGTATGTATTGTCTGCACTATCTATGTTGCACAGTTGTGGGACGCATTTTCTTGGAGGTAAGGACTCGTGTTGATGTCGTCGTCGCGCTTCTGTAACACATATAGCTAAGGTAGACATGAGTAGGGCTTAAGCATGATCATGATCTCTAGCATTATTCTCATCTATGCATTGCTACAAACCACGCTCTCGGCGAAATAGGTATATAGCAAGACGCTACAATACATCTATGATATCCCTCTATCTTGGTCCAACCCTCCAGGTCCCGTTCGCGATCGTGTCGAAGCGGATTCGCCTGCCCAGGCCGCCCCTTGACACCGGCGCGACGACGCGTGAGACGCCGCCGCGGTCCAGCCAGGTACGCAGGTTCTTGCACTGCGATACATCGAAACCCTCAAGGTGGCGGCAGCCCTCAACGACGCTCTCGACCCCCTGGCCGGTGACGCGGACGCAGCCACGGACGGAGAGGGAGCGCAGCTCGAGGAGGTGCAGGCCCATGCGCTGCATGCTATTGTCGGACACGGCGGAGCCGCAGAAGGCCATATTGAGGGAGCGCAGGGCAGGGAGGCCAAGGGCGAGGACTTCGGTTGCTGTGTCCGAGAGAGCGCAGCAGAACGAGAGGTCGAGCTCGAGGAGGCCACGGCAGCCGCCAACTACGCCAACGATCGCTTGGTCTGAAAGGTAGGTACAATCGGCCAGGATGAGCTTGCGCAGGTGGGTGAAGTCGTGCGAGCTCCAGGCGTGAAAGCCAGCATCCGAAATGGAGGTGCAACGGGTCAAATCGAGTGAGACGAGACGTGACGCTGCGTGCACTGCGATGTGTGCCATGCTACGGTCTTGAACGTGCTTGCAGTAGGATAGAGTAAGCCGTTTCAAGTTGGAAGCGCCGATCACAGTACCGGGTGGAGGTTGAGCTTGATCAGGGATCGGCCGTTGCGGTTGTGCGGGTATACTGTTGCGTTTCGAGGCTCGTCTGCCATTCTGGGCAACAAATTGCTGTTGCGGCCTTTCTTGCTGCAACATCTGTTTCTCAGGAACAACCCAACCAATAACTCTCGCGAGAAGATTGTCCCCGACTTTACGACAATTGCTTAGATCGAGCTCTTCCAGACCCTTGGCCTTATCAACAAGCGCAAGAACTGCAGGACCCGACACGTCCCAAACAGATTTCATCTTCCATATTCGAACATTAGTCCCGCATGTATCTGCTAATGCTCGAAAGCCATCGTCGGTAATATGAAAGCAATTACTGATATCGACATGTCTCGGTCGTTCGCCAACAAACGGAGCAATGATGTTCTTCAAATTATCGTCTCCCAGGTATTTGTTGTAGATTGATAAATCAAGATGATGTAGGATGTCTGGAGATGTGTTTATTAGATTCCACCAGTGACTCGATATAAGCCGACATCGCATCAGATCGAGAAGTTCGAGATGTTGGAAGATGATGGCCAATATCGGATCTGGAAGGCGTCCTCTCCCAGCCATGGAGGGAAGACGTATTAAGCTTGGACGCCGCGTTGCTGTAGGCGAGACTCGAACAGGAGACGATGGTATTGCTACCGAGGATTGTCTAGAGCTCAGAGGAGAGGTCGGTAAGAGACGTATAGCCGGCGGACTTGGTGTTCGTTGTGTGTCCGCGGCAGCCATCTGATCGTTGGCAGACGGAGGTAAAGAAGGCGCCAGTGAAGAGCGTCTGGACTTGGCGCGCATGTGCATGAGGTCCGCATTGAAATATGGATCCGGGTCTAAAGGCTCCATCTGTGGTGCAGGCGTGGATTGTTCGGCGTGAGGTTTCACATCGAACTTCACAACCGGGAGTGCTTTCTTCCAGTCGGCATTCTCGTCATCCGCATCGATCATAGGCGCTGTGCTTATACCAGCGGGGCTACTATCTGGACTGGCATCTGTCATGACCACGTCGTCATCGCGATTTGCGTCTCTCAGCCGGCGCTTCGCCTCGTCTTCCACTTGTTGCCTCAGATCATCGCCACATCTCTCCCATAAATGGTCAATCACATGGCCACTGATGAGCAGACATTCCACCGAGTGCACACTTCGCACTGTCGCAGTCCGAACAGGAGCTAGAGAAAGGCTCGTAACTTCGCCAAAGTACTGACCTGCATGTAATCTGGCTCGAACTCGTTGCCTCTTTGGAGTATCTCTGTGATTAAAGCCGCTTGGCGATAAGTGTTTGCTCGTCGCAGACGATTCTGTCAAGACTTCAACGTCTCCTTTGATGATGAAATATACGTCTCTTCCTGTTGTCCCCTGCTTGATGATGTCCGTGAAGGGAAGAAAGGACACCGCCTGCGCATTGACCCCTAAGAAGTGCAGTATCTCGCTAGGTAGACCAGAGAACAATGGCAGCTCCTTCAACAATCGACGCACTGTCAATGGCGGGTTACTCATGCCGCTTCCAAATGAGCTGTCGCCTAGACCAGGCGATGGCGATTTCCTCTTCTTGTTTGCCAACACCTCACCATCTGCCAAAGAGCCAACTTCGCCCATCTCCACATCCCCAGCGACCCAATCTCTCGATCGTTTCCGTGGTGCAAGTGGTAATCTCGCGTTTCCTCGCTCGCCATCCACCAAGCCACGTTCTTTCTTCTTTCTCTCCAATATCGTCAACCTCTCCAGTGCTTCCTCTCTGATTGCTCGTTCCACCTCAGGATACCTTGGTAATGCCTTCTTCAGATCCTCCTTGTTCAGTCTGACCACCAGACTCCGCACGCTCGCCACGATTGATGCTGTCCGAGGCATGTCCATCAGGATGCCAATCTCTCCAAAGAACGATCCTGGTCGAAGCTCGGCGTATGTGCTCTCGCCGTCTCGACTCGTCACCCGCACACTTCCACGCACCACCCAGTACATGGCCTTGGCATCTTCACCTTCCCGTATGATCTCTTGCGCGGGCTGGTATATGCTCGGTCGTAAGCTCTTGCCAATGCTCAACAGGAACGACTCCGGTGCGGTGTGGAAAAGAGGAAATGCTTTGAGGCGTTCCAGCAGTTCGAGAGGTAATCCGGCGATGGTCGAGCTTCCAAGCGGCGAGGATCGCGCCGGTTTGGTCGGGTTGACGGAGACATCGTAGCTGTGGACGAGGGTCAACGGGTCTGCGAGTGCGGTGGGAGAGCGGATGGCGGTTTGCGACGCGCGGAACTGCTGCCGGCGCATGTTGAGTCTGGTGTAGCTTGTGGTCTTGGGATATAGTTATATTCGGGAGGAGGTTGTTTGGCGGTGCACCCATCCCAAGTCAGAGGTGGGTCTCTCGCATACAGGAAATGCCCGGTGCGCAAGCGATCCTCACGCGGCGTGAATTTGTCACGTCAAGAGGGAGCGGAGCTGCGGTGACCAAGGCCTTCCTTCCCAGCTGGTCCTTCCCGGATGGATGGCCCTGTCCTCGTCCGCCTCATGAGGATGAGTGGGTGAGGTGGGTAGGTGTGTGCGTGAGTTGTCAATATCGATCGACTGCCACCCGGGCAGTTTGGGCTGAAGCAGCTGTTGCTTATCTTAGCGTTAAGAATAAGATAGTGTAGCCGCTTTGCGTCTAAGCTTTATGTATGTCGAACGGCGGGTGCGAGGGTGAGTGGATGCGGATCGGGGCTTGAAAGGTACCAGGATGTGGGCGCTGCGGTGCAAAGCAGCTGGCGGTATTTAGCGGATGCAATGCCGGGATTGGGGGGGATATTCAAAGTATCGCAGCAGTTGTTCCCATCTAAGGTATCAAAGCAATTGAGCGGGACTGCTGCTAGACGTATGAGAAGCGCAAAGGGGGGTGTTCACTGTCACTCCGTCTCGAGTAGCCTAATGCCTACCTCCCACCACACGTCCAGACCACACCACACCCCTGCCTCATTTCGCCGTGATGATGATGGCTGTCTTGCATCTGACCCCACTGCGCCTTAGTGTGGAAGCGCTAGAACGCTGACCAAGGATGACTGTCCAGCGATCCCGGCACAGCTTGGACGTCTCCAGCTGTTTCAGGACATCTCCCGAACCTTTGTTGATACACACCAAGAAGGATCTGTCGGTAAGCAATGATTGGCGACATTGCTTGTGGATGCTGGCCATGGGTCGAGACATGATGAGAGTCGTGATCGGTCATGGCGCTCGTGAACAGCACCTGCTGGCCGCATGCAGCAGTACGCCGGCGCCATGCTACCCTTGTCACGATCTAGCCCTGCTGCATACAACAGAATACCCTGTCGGACGCGGCATGGGGAGCACGATCCTTCCTCGGTTCGTGAAATCCAGCGTCCACCTCGTCCGGGATGCTAGGCGAGCGTCTGGCACCCATGTTGCCATACCCGAGCCGATGCTGTTGCGTGTTTCAATCTGGTGGGCACAGACGAGACACGGAGTACACAGTGATGTCTGGTTAGGGAGGCCCCACCCCCGAGACGCTTCATTTGTAGATATATCGCTGTGAGGCACACATGTTCGCTTGCTTCTGTGTCTAGCTGTGGCTTGAGTTGGACATAGTGCTCATTACACCCCAATCAGGTCTTGCTAGAAACAGCTTTTGTGATGGGAAGTGCATAACGGCACGAGATCAGTGATAGCATCACTCAGGCTGGGGAAGGGGTTATGAATATCATTACGGCAGGACATCAAGATCCTGCTTCATCCATTCGATCGATGCTAGCTGGATTGGCACTTTCTTTTGCGAAAGAAGGATACATGCACAGTGTACAATCATTACAGTGGCAACTCAAGAGAGGTCTCGGAAGGAGAATGAGTTTGCAAGCGCCGTTCATCTTCTTGTTGAGTCAGAGTCGTACACCAAGAGCAGCACTTTACTATTGCCACTTCGGCATTATTCTTGACCCGTCACACTGGCATGCTCCCTTCAAAATTGCAATCAACCGGAAGAAAAGCTGACGTCTACTCATCAGTTTGGTGGAATGCCCGTAGCCTGTATTTGCATTCGTATGGAACGTTGATGATGTTGTTTGGAATGTCGTGGAGGTGAAGATCACTTGTCCCTGAAGCACAACCCTAAAAAGCACTCCATCTCAAGCAAATCTACATTGCTTCGCCCACTTTGACCTGCCACAATGCTCAAATAGTAGACAAGCATATGGACCCGCATCGTTTATGTGGTCCAATGTGAGTCAGACAGCCTCGTATTCTAAGGTAGGGATGGAATAGTCGTTGGGGAGTCATTTGCTCAGCCACCATTGAAAACCAGTGCAAGCACATTGTAAGAGGTAAAGTATGCAATAAGTAGAGGAGTTCGACATGGCCAGCGACATGCCTGTCTCTCCAACTGAGATAACTGACTCACCGACGTGAACACCGATTGTGCTCATGGCGGAAACGACGGACACTACCCTGGCAGAGATTGCCCATCTCCTGAACGCTGACCTGGTAGGTCAAATCCCCAACAGCAAACGCAGCTTGGTTCCTACGGGCACGCTTGCCGCTGGTGTATGGCATCGCGGTGATCCAGTTGACTTGGTCTGCTTCAGTGACAACACCGCAACGACATTCTGGGCGGTCGTCGAAGAAGCCTTTGATCTACCACCCGCCAGAGTCCCGAAGAATGCAAAGCGTGCAATCAGCTCTCCCGACATAAAGCGTTCATTTGGCCCAGGACTGGTCACTATACGATACTGTCCCTTCCAACCAGATCCTCCAGGCCGCGACGCTCAATGGGATGGCCTCTATGGCTTCCAGTTCCGGAGGACTTCTGCGGAAGAGCAGAATCGGGCCATGGCTCTGGATGCGATTGAAGTTACTGCTTCGATGAGGCAGTCAGATATGGCGATCTCGCAGGAAGTCTTCACACAAGCGTACAACCTTTTGCATGCGTGGTTCGTCTCAAACGGTCTGCTACATCGACCATCAGGCTACATGGACAGCGAAGGTTTGCTCTACTTGTTGTACACCACATGGAAAGACTGGAACAAAGCCTGCTCGGACAGTGATACCCCAGTGGACGCTTGGAAACTCGTAGAGTACTTTGTTCGACACACTTCAACCACTTTCGATTCCAACTTTACCCTCCGAAGTCCTCAGAAAAGACTACTATCGTCTCACCTTACATCGTCAGCTATACAAACCACACAAGGGGGTCTCGCCGCCCTCGACCATTCATCATCAGATCTGAGACCAGCTCTCACGGTCTCTACGGAACAAGCATATCGCAACTTTATCACCGGAGCCTCCACCGGTGCTCATCTTCTTGCCTTCTCCACTGAGAGCTACAGCACCAAAAGCTCCGAGCTCTATCACTTCATCGATAACCTGCCCTCGAAGCTCGTGAGCTGTCTACGGAACAGATCAGATCTTCAAGTCCGCATCTGGCCGCACCCCATCGTCCACAGCAGCCCCCATGATGGCTCGGGGCTACATGTCACCTACATTATAGCAGTCAAGCCCAGCCTATCCGACACTTCTGTGGATACCACCTCCTTTGCCTCCCAGACCACAGACACGATGATGCAAGACGCTCCTGCAGGCATCTTCTACTCTTTGACGACCATCGATGAACCCCAATCTCTCATCACAGACACGCCGGCGCCCATTCCGTTACCTTTGCTCGACCTGACCAGCCCCGCACACTTCACTACATCCGCCGCCACCGCCTCACACGACCCGACACGTCCTTTTCGTCCAGCGGGCAAGGCGTTGAGCCGAGCACTGCACGACCCTGCCCATCAGCTCACCGAGTTCGAAGTCGGGTATGTGGACAGATTCGACGGCTTGCTCTGGATGGCGCTGGCGGAGTGGGGAAACAAGGCGACCGAGGAGGAGGACTTCATCCCCGAGCATCGTGTGCAGAAGCTACGACGGGTGGCGGATGGGGTGGTGGTGTGGGATCGAGAGGAGAGGAGGGATTGGCTGTGAGGTATTGAGACGCTGAGGGGTGGAGTGAGGTTGATGAAGATTCATGGCTGGCGTCGTGGAAGCAAGAAGTGGTCCATCTGACTTTTGTAATACGTACAGTAATGACACCAATGGTAAAGACCCATCGTCACATCGCAACATTAGATCTGTAGGCAGGAAATTACTATTCCCATCTTGAGTCAAGGAGGACCTCAATGATGAGCAGCAGCTGGAGTACACGGACAGCCGCCATGTTGTTGTCATACGCGTGCTACAGCCCTAGTAAGTCACGCCACAACGCGGCGGGTTCATTTTGTGATGCGCCATGCAAGCACTTTCCCCCATGCTCCAGCCAGGAAATCAACAAAATCATGCCCTTCCTCACATCATCCCCACCCTGATAGCGCACTGATCTATCGCTTCTTCTTCTCGGCCTCCTTCATGACCTTCTTGACGATCTTCTGCTCCTCGATCAGGAAAGCGCGCACGACGCGGTCCTTCACGCAGTTGGCACAGCGGCTGCCACCGTAGGCGCGCTGCACGGTCTTCTTGGGGCGTGAGATGCCGGCGTACTCACGTGGGCGGAGGGCGGGGATCTGTATGTCATGGTTACGTTAGTGATCGTTGCTCCGGGAAAGATTGAAGGACGATTTCGAATGGATCATGGTGATGCGAAGCGCGGAGCGAATCGGACGATCTGATCGTGTTCGGTCCATCACAGGGCTGTTGCAGGGAAGACTCACGCCTGCAAGCTTGGAACCACAGTCGCCGCACTTGGGTGCAGTGCCCTTCTTCTTGATGTGCAGGTATCGGAGCTCGCCACCGGGGGTCTTGATGATGCGCGTCTTGTTGGAGACGGTGTTGTACGGTTGCCGTCTCCTCTGTAATCAGAATGCCGTATTAGCCTTGCCCTTATCACTATTTCCGTCTGCCCAGCGCTTCCATGCACTTTTTCCACCTCTTGTGGGGATTCATGGGATATCGCGTACGTAGGTAAGTCTGTTGTCAGGCATCGTGGCGGTATTGAACGATGCGAGGTGTCGTGGAGTGGGTGGTTTTGTCGAGTCGTGTTGTCGCTCGCAGTCGCTGGCGTGGAGGTGGAACTTCTTCGCACAAATTCGAGGTCTTGGCAAGTGCGGATGCACATGCGCGACACGTGACCTGCGCATGACTCGCGCGACGCTGCACGGTCCGGAACATCGCGTGTTTCTCTCATACGCCACAAGTTGCGATGAGCTCTATGCATGTCCTGGAAGATCCATCTATCCACCACCAGCAACGCGCAGGACACAGCGCCGTCTGTTTCCATCAAACCCTGCTTTCTATAGGGGCTTGATCGTCGTCTGGCTGGAGGGTGAGCTTATCCGTGGACGAGGCCGGCACAGCGCCGCAGCCGACTGAAATATTGCTTGCGACTTGAACCTCGAGACTTCATCATGTCTGGCCTTCCGCCTCCGCCGCCGCCTGGATGGCAACCACCTCCTCCTCCATCAGGCGCTCCCCCTGGCATGTCATCGAGTCTGCCTCCGCCCCCACCACCACCTGGCTACAAGCCGCAAATCGATCCTGCTGTCGCAAAGCTACAGGAGAAGAAGCAAAAATGGCTGCGGCTGCAACGACAACGATTCGCGGAGAAGCGACGGGGTGGCTTCGTCGAGACACAGAAGGCAGATATGCCCCCGGAGCATTTGCGGAAGATCGTCAGAGACATAGGCGATGTGTCGCAGAAGAAGTTCAGCGCAGACAAGCGGAGTTACCTTGGAGCCCTGAAGTTCATGCCGCATGCTGTCCTGAAACTCTTGGAGAACATGCCGATGCCTTGGGAAAGTGCGAGAGAGGTCAAGGTGCTATACCACGTCAACGGGTGTTTGACTTTGGTGAACGAGATCCCCAGGGTGATCGAGCCTGTGTTTCATGCGCAATGGGCTACTATGTGGGTGGTGATGAGGCGGGAGAAGAGCGATCGACGGCATTTCAAGCGCATGCGTTTCCCGCCGTTCGATGATGAAGAGCCACCGCTCTCATGGTCGGAGAACATCGAGGACGTGGAACCGCTGGAACCTATCCAAATGGAACTGGACGAGGACGAAGACGGGCCAGTCTTTGAGTGGTTCTACGATCCGAGACCGCTGTCTGATACATCACATGTCAATGGACCAAGCTACAAAGAGTGGAATCTGTCATTACCACAAATGGCGACACTACATCGGTTAAGCAATCCTTTGCTCTCGGACATAAACGACCAAAATTATTTCCATCTTTTCAACCTACCCGCTTTCTCCACAGCGAAGGCACTCAATGTGGCGATTCCTGGTGGTCCACGCTTCGAGCCGTTGTACAAGGATGTCGACCCGAATGACGAAGATTTTGGAGAATTCAACGCCATTGATCGAATCATTTTCCGCGCCCCGATCCGAACAGAATACCGTGTGGCTTTCCCATATCTCTACAACAGTCTACCTCGGAGTGTCAAGTTGGGAGTCTTCAGTACGCCACAGAGCGTCTACGTTAAGACAGAAGATCCGTCGTTACCCGCATTCTATTTCGATCCTGTAATCAACCCCGTCTCTTCTCGCTCGGTCGCCCCGAAGAACCTGACCATCAGCCACGAAGATGAAATCTTTGGGCATGGCAACAACGAGGAGCTTGATGTTGAAGAGGGTGGATTCGAAATGCCTGAAGAGGCGGAGCCATTCATGGCGGATGAGGAGCTGTACAACGACGACACCGCGTCGGCGATTGCTCTATGGTGGGCACCATATCCATTTGACAGACGGTCCGGGAAGATGGTGCGAGCACAGGATGTCCCGCTGGTCAAGCAGTGGTATCTCGAGCATGTCCCCGCAGGTCAGCCCGTCAAGGTGAGGGTTTCGTACCAGAAACTGCTCAAGACATATGTCCTGAATGAGTTGCACAAGCGCCCTGCGAAAGCCCAAAACAAGCAAAATTTGTGTCGCAGCCTGAAAAGCACCAAGTTTTTCCAGCAAACCAAGATCGACTGGGTCGAAGCTGGACTACAAGTGTGCCGTCAAGGTTTCAACATGCTTAACTTGCTGATCCATCGCAAGAATCTGACTTACCTGCATCTCGACTACAACTTCAATCTCAAGCCGATCAAGACGTTGACGACGAAAGAGCGCAAGAAGTCGCGATTCGGAAATGCTTTCCACTTGATGCGCGAGATTCTTCGTTTGACAAAGCTTATTGTCGATGCTCAAGTACAGTACCGACTGGGAAACATTGACGCTTTCCAGCTCGCCGATGGCATCCTCTATGCCTTCAACCACGTGGGACAGCTCACTGGTATGTATCGTTACAAATACAAGCTGATGCACCAGATCCGGTCCTGCAAAGATCTGAAGCATTTGATCTATTACCGCTTCAACTCAGGCCCGGTCGGGAAGGGACCTGGATGTGGTTTCTGGGCTCCTGCCTGGAGAGTCTGGCTCTTCTTCCTCCGTGGAATCATTCCACTTCTGGAACGCTGGCTCGGAAACTTGCTTAGCCGACAGTTCGAAGGACGTCACAGCAAAGGTGTCGCCAAGACCGTCACGAAGCAAAGAGTCGAATCACACTTCGATCTTGAGTTGAGAGCTTCTGTTATGGCTGATCTCATGGACATGATGCCGGAGGGTATCAAGCAGAGCAAAGTCAACACAGTTCTCCAGCATCTGTCCGAGGCCTGGCGATGCTGGAAGTCCAACATCCCATGGAAGGTTCCAGGCTTACCGAAGCCGATCGAGGACATCATCCTGCGGTATGTGAAGTCTAAGGCTGACTGGTGGGTCAGCGTGGCCCACTATAACCGTGAGCGAATCCGACGAGGTGCCACAGTGGACAAGACCGTGGCGAAGAAGAACCTTGGGCGTCTTACCCGCCTGTGGCTCAAAGCCGAGCAGGAGAGGCAGCACAACTACCTCAAGGACGGTCCATATGTCAGTACCGAGGAGGGTGTTGCCATCTTCACCACTGCTGTTCACTGGCTGGAAAGCAGGAAATTCCAACCTATACCGTTTCCAAGTGTGAGCTACAAGCACGACACGAAGATCTTGATATTGGCACTTGAGCGGCTACGCGAAGCATACAGTGTTAGCGGACGTCTGAATCAGTCACAAAGAGAGGAGTTGGCGCTGATCGAGCAGGCATACGACTCACCTGGAACCACTCTCGCAAGAATCAAGAGATTCTTGCTTACGCAGCGCGCTTTCAAGGAGGTTGGTATTGACATGAACGACAATTACAGCTCAATCAATCCAGTGTACGACATCGAGCCAATCGAGAAGATCACTGATGCATATCTTGATCAATATCTTTGGTACCAGGCTGACCAGCGCCGTCTATTTCCTGCTTGGATCAAGCCTTCAGATTCGGAAGTGCCGCCTCTCCTTACTTACAAGTGGGCACAGGGCATCAACAACCTTTCCAATGTCTGGGGTGTGGAGGAGGGTGAATGCAATGTCATGATGGAGACTCGTCTCGACAAAGTGTATGAGAAGATGGACATCACACTGCTCAACAGACTACTACGTCTTATCATGGACCACAACCTGGCAGACTACATCTCAAGCAAAAACAATGTCCAGCTCAACTACAAGGACATGAACCACACCAATGCCTATGGCATGATTCGTGGACTGCAATTCTCGGCATTTGTCTACCAATACTACGGTCTAATCATTGATCTGCTCCTGCTTGGTTTGCAAAGAGCATCTGAAATGGCTGGTCCACCGAATGCTCCCAACGACTTCCTCCAATATCGTGATCGGGCTACCGAAACCAGACATCCAATCAGATTGTACACTCGCTACATTGACAAGATCTGGATCTTCTTCCGATTCAATTCAGACGAGTCTCGTGATCTCATTCAGCGATTCTTGACTGAGCAGCCAGATCCCAACTTTGAGAACGTGATCGGGTATAAGAACAAGAAATGCTGGCCGCGAGACTCTCGTATGCGCCTGATGCGTCATGATGTCAACCTTGGACGCGCTGTCTTCTGGGACATGAAGAATCGACTGCCAAGATCTTTGACTACCATCGAATGGGACGACACCTTCTCTTCCGTCTACTCCCGGGATAATCCTAACTTGCTATTCAGCATGAATGGATTCGAGGTGCGCATTCTGCCGAAGTGTCGCAACTTGAATGATGAATTTCCTGTCAAGGACTCTGTCTGGGCCTTGGTGGACAACGCTACCAAGGAGCGTACAGCTCACGCTTTCTTGCAAGTCACCGAAGACGATATCCAGAAGTTTAATAACCGTATCCGCCAGATCTTGATGAGCTCTGGTTCTACGACCTTCACCAAGATTGCCAACAAGTGGAACACCACCCTTATTGCCTTGTTCACGTACTATCGTGAGGCGGCTGTCAGCACGGTCAATCTTCTGGACACCATTGTTAAATGCGAAACAAAGATACAGACCCGTGTCAAGATTGGCTTGAACAGTAAGATGCCTAGCAGATTTCCGCCTGCAGTGTTTTACACACCTAAAGAGCTCGGCGGTTTGGGCATGATCTCAGGTAGCCACATTCTGATACCTACGAGCGACAAACGATGGAGCAAACAGACTGATACTGGTGTTACTCATTACCGCGCTGGTATGAGCCATGACGAGGAAACGTTGATACCTAACATCTTCCGGTACATCATCCCCTGGGAGGCTGAGTTCATTGACTCACAACGTGTGTGGACCGAGTACTCTCAGAAGAGGTTGGAAGCCAATCAGCAGAATCGAAGATTGACCCTCGAGGATCTCGAAGACAGTTGGGATCGTGGTCTTCCACGTATCAACACTCTCTTCCAGAAAGACCGTAGCACACTGTCATTCGATAAGGGCTTCCGAGCAAGAACCGAGTTCAAGATCTACCAGCACATGAAAAGCAATCCATTCTGGTGGACATCACAGCGACACGATGGAAAGCTTTGGAACTTGAACGCTTATCGGACGGATGTCATTCAAGCTCTTGGAGGTGTTGAGACTATTCTTGAGCATACCCTGTTCAAAGCAACAGCTTTCCCTGACTGGTCAGGTCTGTTTTGGGAACGTGCGAGTGGTTTCGAAGAGTCGATGAAGTTCAAGAAACTTACTAACGCCCAGCGGTCTGGTCTGAACCAAATTCCGAACCGTCGTTTCACACTGTGGTGGAGTCCAACCATCAACCGCGCTAATGTGTACGTTGGGTTCCAGGTCCAGCTTGATTTGACGGGTATCTTCTTGCACGGCAAGATCCCCACGCTTAAGATCTCACTGATCCAGATCTTCCGTGCTCATTTGTGGCAGAAGATCCACGAGTCGGTAGTCATGGATCTGTGCCAGGTCTTCGACCAGGAACTCGAAGCACTTGGTATCGAGTCGGTACAAAAGGAGACTATTCATCCACGTAAGAGTTACAAGATGAACTCGTCGTGTGCAGACATCCTTCTGTTCGCCAGCCACAAATGGTCGGTCAGCAGCCCAAGTTTGCTGTATGATACCAAAGATAACATGGGCTCGACGGCCACGAATAAGTTCTGGATTGATGTGCAACTGCGCTATGGTGACTACGATTCTCACGACATAGAGAGATATGTACGAGCCAAATATCTGGATTACACCACCGACTCGATGTCTATCTACCCTTCACCCACTGGCTTGATGGTCGGCATTGATCTCGCTTACAACTTATACTCTGCCTATGGAATGTACTTTCCAGGTCTCAAGCAACTCGTACAGCAAGCCATGGCAAAGGTCATGAAAGCCAATCCAGCATTGTATGTGCTTCGGGAACGCATTCGTAAAGGTCTTCAGCTGTATGCGTCGGAAAGCAACCAGGAGTTCTTGAACAGCCAAAACTACTCTGAGCTCTTCAGCAACCAGATTCAGCTGTTCATCGATGACACGAATGTGTACCGTGTCACTATCCACAAGACATTTGAAGGTAACTTGACGACAAAGCCTATCAACGGCGCCATCTTTATCTTCAACCCACGTACGGGTCAGCTGTTCCTCAAGATCATCCACACGAGCGTTTGGGCTGGCCAGAAGCGATTGGGTCAGCTGGCTAAGTGGAAGACGGCGGAAGAAGTGGCTGCTCTGATCCGATCTCTGCCCGTGGAAGAACAACCCAAACAGCTGATCGTCACGAGGAAGGGATTGCTCGATCCTCTTGAAGTGCATCTGCTCGACTTTCCGAATATCAGTATTCGAGCCTCGGAGTTGCAATTGCCCTTCCAAGCTGCAATGAAAGTGGAGAAACTGGGAGACATGATCTTGCGTGCCACTGAACCACAAATGGTGTTGTTCAACCTCTACGATGAGTGGCTGAAAACCATCTCCTCATACACCGCCTTCTCTCGTCTGATCTTGATTTTACGTGCTCTGCATGTTAACCAAGATAAGACGAAGCTGCTACTACGACCCGACAAGACTGTCATCACGCAAGAACACCATATCTGGCCTACACTTTCAGACGATGACTGGGTTAAGGTCGAAGTACAGCTGCGTGATCTGATTCTCAACGACTATGGCAAGAAGAACAATGTCAACACGTCTTCTCTGACCAATAGTGAGATCAGAGATATCATTTTGGGAATGGAGATTTCGGCACCTTCCATGCAACGACAGCAAGCTGCCGAGATCGAGAAGCAACAACAAGAGCAAGCTCAACTGACTGCTGTCACTACCAAGACGCAGAACGTACATGGTGAGGACATGGTCGTCACCACCACTTCAGCCTATGAGCAGCAGAGCTTTGCCAGCAAGACTGAATGGCGCACGCGTGCTATTGCCACAAGCAACCTCCGCACTCGCGCAAACAATATCTACATTTCCAGTGAAGACATCCGCGATGACGAGGATCACTTCACTTATGTTATGCCCAAGAACATTCTCAAACGGTTCATCGCCATTGCGGATTTGCGAGTACAGGTGGCCGGGTACCTGTACGGGTCTTCTCCGCCAGACAACAAGCAGGTCAAGGAGATCAAGACAATCGTCATGATTCCTCAAGTGGGTAGCACTCGAGACATACAGCTTCCTCGCAACCTCCCAGAAAGCGAGATGCTGCGTGGGCTGGAGCCGCTTGGTGTCATCCATACCTCTGCAGGCAATGAAACGAGCTACATGACGGCAGCAGATGTGACGCAGCATGCTCGTCTTATGGCAGCTCATGCCTCATGGGACCGCAAGACCGTCACGATGACCGTCTCATTCACTCCTGGATCTGTCTCGCTTTCTGCCTGGAGTCTCACCCCAGCTGGCTACCAATGGGGTGCCGAGAACAAAGACCTTTCCTCCGATCAGCCGTCTGGCTTCGCACCCAATGCAGGCTTTGGTGAGAAGTCACAGCTACTCCTTTCCGACAAAATCCGAGGGTACTTCCTAGTCCCCAGCGACGAGCGCTGGAACTGGAGTTTCCTCGGGTCTGGATTCGGCGATCGCGAAAGGGGAACTGTCGATGTCGTTGTGGGTGTGCCGAAGAGATTCTACGATGAGATCCATCGTCCTGTGCATTTCCAGAATTTTGCTGAGCTGGAAGATGTCTGGGTGGATCGGAGTGATAACCTCGCATAAAGGATTAAAACATGGGTCTGGCGTTTGAGAATTGTCATTAGTGGGTTTGTGATAGCATCGGAGACGGAGGGAGGATGAGACCAAATCGTCTCCATACGGGCATGGGTTGTTACGATATTCAGAAGCGTAGTGCCAACGGTGTTTGGTACAAATGTTCTATATAGCTCGCAATCGAGCATTTGTCGCATTTTGACAACACGTGCTTCGCATCCTCCATGTCCTCTCAGCTTCCTCATCCAAAGACTGGTAGACCGATGTTCTTTCCACTACACTCTGATTCATGCGCGACCTCAACCACCCTTTCCCGGGCCACAGAGCGTGCCACAGAGTAGCAGCACAGCCGGAGATGTACCCTTCTTCTTCGCTTGGCCTTGCCACAGCTTCATGCGCGTACAATCATCGCGAATGGCGGACTGCGCCCTCCTTGCCAACGTGTATGGTACGTTGCCTGCCCTAATCACTCAAATGATCCTGCCTGGGCGATCTACTACTGTCGAGATCAAGTATGTGTCGAAGGCGGCGATCTGACGCCCCTCAAAGTCTGTCCGGTCTCCCATGTCTCGACCACTTTTTACTGCTTCCTCGTTGAAGCTCTGCTTCTGCGACCCAGGACCCCTCCTAGTGTTTGTCCTGGACTTGACCATCGTAAAAAGGCTGTTCGTAACTTCTTCATTTCTTGCTCGCCTTGGCCTCCGCAGCCGCCTTGTGCTTCGCAGCCATCTCGGCGCGCTTCTCCTTCTTGCCGCCCTTGAGCAGTTCCAGATGCCCGGCTTTGCTCGCCAACGACTTCTCCGTCATGGCCGCCAGACCGGACGAGTGCTTGAGTCGCATCTGGTTGTGCTTGATCAAAGCGGTCTTCTTTGGCTTGATCACGCGGTTGCCGGTTTGCTTGCGCTGTGTCCTAGACGCAGAATTAGTAGGTGACTTCTCGGTCGTGAGCTGAGATTTAGACGTACAATTTGGGGGCTGGCGCTCTCGCTTTCTTGATCCCTTGGGCCATACTGGGGTTATTGCGCGATTTTTGTTGTATGTTGCAGGTTAGGATCCGTGGATGGTGAGGACCGTAAAGTGTCTATTGCGTTTTACTTCCTTCTAGCTGAAGATCGAGACATTTTCGATCTGATCTGATAAGATTAGAGGACGCTATCTGCTTATCAGGAGCTATGACCCCTCAGACACCTTGATGGGCCGGATAGGGAAGTTGGTGAGACGACGACGACATGGATGAGGAGCACATGAGCTCTATCGCCTCACCCTTCAATACTCGACTTGTCAAATCACTTCACTTTACCTCCATCCCACGCACATCAGCTCCAAAAACATCATGGGAGCCGCACAGTCTAACCAGTCTCACGTCCTGCCTCCAACACCCCGCCGAGCACCATCTCGCAGACAGCTACGACCTGCTTCACCCGAGATTACACTGGACGAGAAGTTCGATGCTCTGCGTATCGAACATGCTGGAAGCTCGCTTTCCACAAACAATGTTTTGTCTTCAGATGACATGAGGCTCGTCAGCGGAGCTGGAGTTGAGCAATACGTGAGAGAGCTTCTCAAGGAGCCCAAAAACCGATTGGGTTTGTCCGCACTAAGCACCAACAACCCGGTCACTATCCTCGAGACGCCGTCGGCCATCCTGAAAGACACCCAGAACTTCAATCTTGCGATCCCGTACGAGGGAACACCAGTCACGAACCAACGGGCAAGCGGACGATGTTGGATCTTTGCCGCGACCAACGTCTTCCGCGTCGCAATTCAGCAGAAGTATGATATCCAGAGCTTCGAGCTGTCACAGGCGTACTTGTTCTTCTGGGATAAGGTGGAAAAAGCAAACTACTTCTTGGAGTCTATTCTGGATACCACGGACGAGGATGTGGATGGCAGGCTCGTGAGCGCACTCATGGCAAGTCCAGTCGGTATGATCACGCATGAGAGGGTACAGTACGGCATGACTTGGCTGACAATATGAAGGTGACGGCGGACAATGGGACATGATCGTGAACCTCGTCTCGAAGTATGGCATCGTGCCGCAGACGCTCTACCCCGACTCATGGAATGCACAGAACTCCGCTACCATGGACCGCATCTTGACAACCAAGTTACGTGAGGACGGTCTACGCCTTCGTACGCTCAAGACGAGCGGCAGCGACAAGACCGGCGCCGCGAAGGCCAAGATGATGCAAGATATCGTACGTATCCTGACCCTGTGTCTCGGCCCGCCACCAGCCGCCGACGAAAAGTTCACCTGGGAGTTCTACGACTCCGCACACAAGCTGAAGTCCGTTTCCATGACGCCCCTCGAGTTCGCCGCGACGACGCACGTCAAGAAGTTCGTCTCGCTCGTCAACGACCCCCGCAACGAGTACAACCGGCTCTTGACCGTCGACCACCTCGGCAACGTCTGGGACGCCCGGCCCGTGACGTACGTCAATGTGACCAACCGCGTGCTCAAGGACGCCTGCGTCGCGATGCTGAAGCGCGGCATGCCCATCTTCTTCGGCTCCGACGTCGGCAAGTTCTCCGACTCGCAGAAGGGCATCATGGACACCGCGCTCGTCGACTACGAGCTCGGCTTTGACATCACGCTCGGCATGTCCAAGGCCGAGCGCCTGCGCACCAGCGAGTCGGCCATGACCCACGCCATGGTGCTGACGGCCGTCCACCTCGACCCGTCTGACGGCAAGCCCGTGCGCTGGCGCGTGCAGAACTCGTGGTCCGAGACGGCGGGCACTGACGGCTACTTCGTCATGAGCGACGCGTGGATGGACGAGTTCGTCTATCAGGCTGTGATCGATCCGTCGTTGCTCGCGAAGAGCGTGCGGGATGTGCTGGGCCAGGACCCCAAGGTCCTGCCGCTTTGGGACCCGATGGGTGCTCTAGCTTAGACGAGGTTCAGTGTTTGAAACACATCTCATATCATGTAGTCTGTAGTCTAGCAGTTATGTAACGAAGAAACGAAATTCACATGGACCATTTTGATTTCATTACTTCCACAAACACATAGGAGTATCTACGGAATCTCATCCACACTCCGCACATCCTCGACCGTGACGCCATTCATCTGCTCCCGCTTCCGCACGCTCGCTTTGTACAGCTCCTTGCGCAGGCGATTCGTGCTGCCGAGCGGCATGTGCGCCTCTAGACCATACCAGACGTTGAGCCGCATGCGGTCGTCGTAGAATTGCTGGCGCGCCTCGCCCAGCGCCTCCTGCGGCGGCAGCACGACTTTGCCGACCGTGACGAACGGGTAGCTGGCCTCGCTCCACTCCATCGCGGTGTCCTCGACCGACTGCCGGGCCAGGTCGTGGCACAGCTGCACGCGGAAGTCGAAGTGGGCGGGGTGCGTGGCGAAGTAGTCCTGCAGCCACAGGCGGTGCTGGAAGGGGTCGCTGGCGTCGGAGATCTGCGCCTGCTCGGCGAGCGCGGCCTGGAACTCGCCGGTGGGGACGAGCGCGTGCTTGGCGATGTAGGGCCCGAAGCGGTACGCGGACTGCGAGTACATGGTGTAGCTGAGGAAGTGCTGGTTGGGCAGGCCGGCGGGGGCGAGCTGCAGGTCTTTGTCGCGGCGCTGCTGGATCGCGGCGCTCAGCGCGTCCTTGTCGTCGAAGTACTTCTCGCGCAGCGTGAAGATCTCCAGCGTCGTGGGCAGGTCGCGCAGCTCGAGGATAGGGGCGTTGTTGAAGGTGAAGTCCTGCGTGTGGGCGTTTTCGCCGATGGGCGAGAGGAAGGGCCCGGGCCCGTCGACGTTGAACACTTTCATGCCGCAGCCGCGGGGCCCGGGTTTGCGGTCGTCTTGCCAGAAGATGGGCTCGTTGGCGTAGCGGACGACGATGGGGTGCTCTTTGCCGGCGTTGGCGAAGATGCCGTGGGCCAGCTCGGGGGGCAGGTCGGATTCGATGGTGAGGGTGCCTTTGACGATGGCTTGGGTTTTGACATGCGTCGTGCGGAAGCCGTGCTTGTGGTGGTCCAGGTTGCGCTCTTGGATCCGGTTGGCGAGCGTGCACATTTGCTGGATCTTGCCTTCTTCATCCTCAATGGTCGGCTCGACATTAGGGTCGTTCCAGTGGATGAGCGAGGGCGTCAGACCGGGTACGATCTTGCGTATGGTCTCCATAGTCGTGTGTATCTTGTGTTGATCAGAAGGCGAAGCTCAAGAGAATGTAGACTTCGTGGAACTTGAAGATATATCCACGTCGCAGTTGTGCCGTGTAAAAGGATTGCCGTCGTCAAGGCATGATCTCATAATTCATCGGAACTGTAGCCGATGGAATGCGATCATCTTGTATCGCGTCACCCCATCACAATGCCATCATTGTCAATGGACGAGCAGAGTGCCGCCGTCGAATGCTGGTCAATAGTCATGGAAACCGGACGGATGGCGTTGATCGAGCCATATGCATTGTCCTGCTTATGAACATCCTTGCGTTGTGTGTCTGGCATCTCTCACATGGATAATAGTGGGGTGAAGTCGCGGTGGCGGGGTGGGCTCGTAGAACACTGATCGCCAGCACCAATGAAGCGAGAAGAATTGTTAGCAAGGGGAGGAAACAGCGCTTCAAGTGCAGTATGCAGAGACAATCTGCGCGCTCAGAATGAAATATATGCTTCCTGCATATCGTCGCGTATGTGACACTTGGGAGATCATAAGCGCTCTTGTTATGCATTCCGGCGGGCATGGATGAACGCAACAAGCGTGTCAATGTCCAAGTGATCAAGGGACAGCATGTATTCCCCCTGGCTGTCGTATATCCAACAGCGTCCCAGCCATGGCCTCCGTGCATCATCTACATCTATCTGCATGTGTCTCAACAAGCCTCTTCGGCATGCTCCTTCAGCAGCGGGTTATCGATCTTCTTTGACTTTGCTGACTGGCTGTTGGCCGGGCTGAGTAGACTCGCTGGCAGAAGTTCCGCCAGTCTCCTCTCCTTCCGTCTCGTCGCCTTCATGTTCGTTATCATCCGCATCCTCCATCTCGTCATCCTCGGCGCCCTCCTCGACATTGACGAATGTTCTCAGCTCGGGATCGTAGTTGGGGATATCGCTGATCAGCCTCACATATGCTTCGGGCACGAGACCTTGCTCGCCAGTCTCCTTGTCCTCCGCCACAAGCCAACCTTGACCATGACGATACGACACCAGGATGTGCTGTCCTTCCGACAGGCGAAGTTCATTAGCATTCTCTGGCTCAAAGGAGTACAGCGCGAGAGACTCGCCGGCGAAAAGCTCTTCGTCCTCTGGGCCGATAGAGTCTCTTTGCGGTGAGTGGAAATGTGCAGAGTCTTCCGAATCTAGCGGCATGTCATCGTCCGGGTTTGGGGCGGCCACATTAGTCGTCTGGGAGCTGTGGAAACTCCTTGGTGGAAGCGTGGTGGCTGCGACGAAATGTGAATCTCGGCGTTGGCCGTTGGCGTCGGAACTGCCATAAGACCGACTGTGACGCAGACTGTCGCGTCCTGCGGGATCCGTCTGCTGGACTGAGTACTGACTGATGCGCCTGTGTCCACTTTCTCGCCGTCGGCCGCGTTCGAAGTCGCTGATCTGAGCGTATGACTTGCTCTTACGGTGTTTTCTTCCTTTGACCCCTCCAGCTCCCTCCTCATCGTCTTGTCCAAAACTGGTGCTGGGCAGAGGTTCGCCCCCATCATCTGCATGATTGAACATCGCGCCATCCCCACCCCAAGGTCCCACGTTCCCCCATGCTAGCTTCCCAAATGCATCCATCGGGTCTGACGATCGCCTACTGGCGTTCCACTCCGAGCCTGGCGTCGTACTTCCGGAGGGTGGGTCTGGAGGCGGGCCATAGTGCATAGGATGCAACGCTGGATATGCGAAGTCACGCACAAGTGCGTACGGGAGAGTGGAGTGGAAAGCCGGATATATCACGCTCAACGTCCTGGAGCGAGAGGATCGGCGGGACCGCTGGGAAAAGGTGGATTGCCGATTCTGAGCATAGCTGGGTTCACGTTCGGTGGGTTGGCGTTGTTCGCGCAGCTTTGCAGAGACAGATGTCGGTGGCTCGGCATATTGTGCTGGTGAGACTGATGGTCCTGACATGGTTGTGGGCGGTGTTGGCGAGAGGATCTCGGTCATGCTGGCAAGAGTGGAGATGTAGTCAATCCTCCTGTATTGGTGTGGTTGTCCCGTAGGCCACGTTATTGTCCGGCTCTATCCACCACAGTGAGGATGAGAGCTTGTGCCAACAGAATCGAGGGCTGTTCGTGAGCCTTTTGGTTGTTGCAGCGGTCCACGCCTGACCCCGTTCGCGGCGGCGGTGTCGCACAGCCTTCTCTTGCTGTCTTACAACCCCACCTAGCGCAATTCCGGACACGGCGCCTGGTCGTGGAGGCGGACCGATCGATAGTGGTCCTGATTCACTCTTGTAGATTGACGGATCGAGTGTGTTCGCTGGGAGCTGCGACGTGAGCGTAGGGTGGTGTTGCGGTGGGCTGGTGGAGGCGCAGACTACGGCGGCACTTGTCTTGACGGCCGCGCACGGATGAGGAGAGGGTCGACGTGCGTAGAAGTCGATGTGTAATGCGAGAGCGAGACCGGCCAGACGGCATACACAAGTACTTCCAGATTACCGAGAGGGATCGTAAAAGCGGCAGTCGATTCTTGGAGGCAGATCAGATAGTCACTGGGCCAGATGGTCTGCATGTACCCTTCGTCTTCCTCTTCTCCACAGCAGAGGGCAGCGCGAGAGAGGCAACGCAGGGATCCTAAGAATAGACTGTCCGGCTACTCGGGCAGAACTCTCTTTGCGCCGTGGACCAGAGTTGATGCTGGAGTGGTGATTTGATGCCACGCGGCCGACCGTCGTTGGTGCTGATGAGGGAGGTTTACAGCAATGCTCGCTAAGAAGACAGAAGGTGAGGTGGTCGAGGCAAAGTGAGGTGAGCGTAACGTCGGTGGTGGTGTTGCTCGCAAGCGCCTGGCGGTGCATGGCCGTGTTGACGGGACTGCAGCGCTTCCACCTGGCGTGTTTCAGGTGTCAGCGCCCGCTAGACTGCATGCGGCATTGAAACGCTCACCACCACCCACACATATACACCCCGCCATGTATAATATGTTCGTGCTGTAACGTATTCGTCCTCCATTCATCGACGAAAGGGTGAACAGATCACACTTACAGCGTGTCGTGAAGACAGACTCGAACATCATTTGTCATATAAATCTCGCCAACATTCAGCACCATGTCAAACAACCCTCCAACCATCCTGCAAGATCATCTCCACAGCTTCCTGCAGCGCAGAGATCCACCCAAGACCTTCTGCCCCTCCGAAGTAGCCCGCGCGCTGACTGCAGATGACTTGTGCGAGCTCGGCTATGGTGAGTGGCGGGAAGCCATGCCCGCCATCCGAGAGCTTGCATGGGCGTTGCGTGCGAACGGCGAATGTGAGATCTTGCAGAAAGGCGAGGTGTTGAGTCAAGACACTGGCGTAGACGATGTCAAGGGGCCTATTCGGTTGCGAAGGACTTGAGATATGATCTGTTGATGGAGCATGAGTGATTGCATATTAGCCGGGGCTTGCCATTGTATACCTTAGAAGATGCGACCAACAGTCCACAATTCCTGAAGTGAGAGGTTGTGGCAGATTCATGAATACATTACTTGGCAGAGTCTCACCTGGAGATTGCAGAGGCTATCAGAGTTGCCAGGGCGTCGAGCAGAGTAGCCACCTGGATGTTCTTGGTGCTTTGAGAGAAATACAGATGTACTAGTCGCTCAGTACTTTGATCTACAGCAGCAAGGTCACTAAGCAACCTATTCATCCCTCTCCTCTCTCGCCACCTTGTCCGCCAGTGCAACATCCCCTCCGGTCACCTCATCCACAAACCCCTCCGGTGGATCAAACAGCAAAACATGAAAGTGCTCTACCGCGTGAATACTCTTCAACGAGCTCCAGTTCTTGAACCAGATCACATTCTCTTCTCCACATTTCTTTTTAAACACACGTTCCACAAACCCTTTTACAGCCTTCTGCGCCTCCTCCGTCAACTTCTCTGACCCCGACTCCTCAGGAATCACATACTTCGTCCACACGACCAGATGCTTAATTCGCAGATCCACGCCGTACGGCCAGTCGTTCAGCAGGATCTTGTAATCCGCCGGATCGGCCAGCAGCGCCTCATCCCGCGGCACAAGATCCGTCCAGCGCAGGCGCTCGTTCATCACGAAGGCCATGACGCTGCCATGCTCGGCGGCGAGCAATGCGCAGTACTCGCGGTAGCGGCGCAGATCGCTCGGCACTCGCTGGAAAAGGTCCAGACGGTTGGTTTCGATGAAGCGGCGGACTTGTGGCCAGGTCTGGCGGTGGTAAGCGGCGTCTGGTGTGTTGAGGATCAGGCGATCCTTCTCGTTGGTGAGTGCGTAGGTCAAATACGCTGGGCAGGTGGTGGTGTGCTGAGAAATTGGAATGTTCATGTTCCAGAATGGTGTAGATGATGGCGACCTGGCTTCGTCGTGGGATGTCTTTTCTGTATCGAGCGATATGTTCTTAGAAGTGGCCATGTATGCATTCATTTCAGACAGTTTTCTTGAGTCCGATCTAGTCGTTGAAAGACAGTACCTGCATCAGAATCAAGGACGTCTCCCAGAATTCACACACTGCTGCTTGTTAGTGCCGCTTGCTCGAGCGGTCGTCCTGAACTTGTGTGATATTCTACGTTGGCCATTCTGGCGCACATCATCAAGTCTACCGAAGAGTGGCAGCAAACACAACGATCATCGACCACGCATTGCATTCCTACATCAATATCTCATCGAAAGCAACAAACCTGATGAGGTGACGTCTGCCCCTTGGAGGGCCCCGTCTTTGTTCTACCTAGCGCGCCCACGACTGACGAACAATGGTGCCTGAAATGATGAATCCATTTCTCTGCTTTCTATTATCACGCCGTCCCTCAGCACCCGACACCAACATTCCGCCACACATTGCCGTCTACAGCGAATCGGCGTCGAAGATCGCAGCAAAGGAGTCGCCGGTGGGTTTAGCCGAGTCGACTCTGGGCCCGATCGGCCAATTACCTACCTGCCGCCCCCTGAACCAATCAAACTCCACTCGACCCTGGCAAAGCTCTCGCGACTCGCCGGACCACCTTTAGACGAGCCACAATTTCAAAGGGGGCCGCGCTCGACTCTTCTGTCCATGTACTACTGCGACTGTTGAAGGCGACGGGTTGGATTATTGTCGCATACTCGTGGTACCTTTCGTCCACGTCCTCTCCTTTTCTCCGCGTTGTCAGCCTGCTTGCTTGCGTGCGAGACGTTGAAAATACAACCGCATCGACCCTATCCTTGTCCTGCTGTACGACCAACCCCCGAGGTCCTGCTGGACGGCCTGCTCATTGTGTTTCGGAACCTGCAGCGAACCTTGCCGGAAGTTGCAGAACGGCGACCTGTCCTCACTGCGGAAAGGGTGGATAATCAGGCTATCGGCAGACTCGAAGAGCGCGCAAGAGTTATCGGTTCTTGAAGACATCACACGCTGGACCAGTATATCGCCTAGCATCTCAAAGTGCGACTCTTGTTCGACCGTGCGGCGCCTGGAAATTGGTCTCTAGATCGCCTGTGCATACATACAATACTCTTGCGAAGCCCTGTTTTGATCTCCGCGCTGGCGCATCCGACACGATAACACAAACCGAATTACAACACCCTCCCCCCTACAACGATGAACCGAACCGGACCGCCTCTCTCGCCCAACCCGCTATCGCCCAGCGCCGAAAGCTTCGCTGCGCGATATGGCAGTTTCGGGGGCGGCCCTGCCAACTCAGGAACGCCAAATGACCCGCCTTATGGAGGTGGGCCATATGGCGTAACTCCGCGAGCCATGCAGGCATCTCCGCCTTCGTCAAATCGTCCAAGCGGAAGCACAGACATGTCACGGCCTTCTCAAGCCAGCAGCTTCACACGACCACCTTCTTCCGCAAGCTCAATAGGAGCATCAAGTAACGGTCGCATGGGATTTGGTGCACCGCCGAGACCACAGCGCGACAGTTCGAAAAGCCAGTTGCGCTCAGAAAACGAAGATGCGTTACAGAGACATTATGTGGTGCTAAAGCAGTACTTGGCTGCCAGCTTACACGACGAGAAGGGAAACGTGAAGCCGAACCGCGCTCGCGACAAGCTCTTGCGGCTTTCGGTAACGCAGTTCATGGAGCTGAGCACTGATGTGTACGACGAGCTATTACGGCGCGAGGATGACCGGCTACAGAGAGCACCTAATGTGCCTCGCTTCTTGCTACCCAAGCAGACCTTCCACCCGAAACGCAACCAGGCGAGACAAAAGCTTTCGACCTTGCCAATCGAGCGATTTCGGCAATTAGCCACTGACGTTTTCTACGAACTCGAACGTCGCATACCGCGTTTCACGAGCGCAGACAACCGACCACTGAGTTCTGCCAGCAATGCGAGCCGTGGTGGCATGCGTTTACCACCTGGCTTTCGCGGTACTCCACCTGGCGGCAGAGGCATGGGCCCTCCGCAACCACCGTATGGCAACTATGGCCCAGGAGAACCTGGGCAGCGTCCAAGCACAGGCAGCAGCGAAGGAAGCTTTGGCGCACGTCCTCAACCTAGAGCTCTTCAAAGCAACACCATCGTCCCGAACAAAAGTACAATGGTGGAAGATGATGACGATGATGAGGAAGACAACGACGAAGATCATGACGACGACGACGACGAGTTCGGCTTGGACAAGGTCGCGACGGGCTTCAGTGGGGCACATGGGAACAGTAATGAGGAGGACAAGGAGAAGATCAGAGAGCAAGAGGCGGAGATTGTAGAGTTGAAGGAACGGATTGAGATGTTCGACGAAGGGCGTGTGGCAGAATTAGAGGCCAAGGTACAAAGTCTGCAGAAGGAGCTAGAGCAGGCCTCTGCTGGCAGGGAAGAGAGCCGGGAGGAGATGGAGCAAAAGCATATGGATCTACAACGTCATTTGGACACAAGATTAGGAGAAGCACAGCAACTGCAGGATGAGCTACAGCGCGAGCTAGAGCAGGTCAAATCCGAAAAGGCTCGAAGCGAAGAACAATTACAGAGCCAGCTACAAAGCCAGCTACAAGACGAACGAAGCACCGACCACGAGCGACGCATCGATCAATTGCAAGAAGAACTCGCCGAGCAAGAGAAACTGACGAATGAGGTTCGGGACGAAGCTATGATGTACCTGAAGGAAATGCGTGACTTGAGCAGGCAGAATGACGAAGCCATCGAACAAGAAGAAAAACTTGCGGCTCGCGTCTCTCAGTTGGAAAAGGAGCGAGAAGACTGGAGACATCGATATGCCAAGGTCAAAGCCCAGAACAAATCGCTTCGTGCATCTACCATGGGTCTTGGCCTTCAGACTTCTTTCGATGCTGCCAGTCTGCTCAGAAAGCAAGGCATCATGTCGGACGACGGACTCATCAAAGATGTGGATGTTACGCATTTCCAGCTTGCTGTTGATGACCTGCTCAAGGTTGCGAGACAACCTTCCACAGAGCCTATGCTCGATAGCGTGAAGAGTGTGATCATTTGCGTGCAGTCCATCACGTCTGTCATCGGTACAGACGGCTACCCAACTCCCTCCCCATCGCCACTGAGCCCTGACAGCACCCGCGAGCAACCGACCAGCGTGGCTCGCCTGAAGGCGCAAGTCACTGGAACTGCCAACAGTCTGATTACCGCGACCAAACAACACGCCTCTGCGTCTGGACTGTCGCCCGTTGCACTCTTGGACGCGGCAGCATCGAACCTCACGGCCTCGGTCATTCAGCTTGTCAAGGCGGTTGGCATCCGACCCTCAGCACACGCCGAGCTCATGCACGATCCGGAGCCTGCAGATGACAACGACATGGCCTCATTCTATGGCGACGAGCCTTCGGAGGATCATTACGACACCGCCGGTGATGTTCAAGTGTCAAAACCTCAAGACTATGAAAAGCCCAAGCCGGCGCCTTTGACGCTCGGCCGGAGTAACACCACCAAGAAGAACGGATGGTTCGGTGCCTGGGGCCGCAAGACCAGCGTCGACGAAGACGCGCCCATCACTCCGATCACGGCGAGGCCACAAGACGAGGCAGATTATGATCCGTACCGTTGATGAGTGCGCTTGACTGGACGAGTCGAAATTGGCTTGGATTGGGATCTCATCAGGCGAAAACAAGACCAACGAGATGTTGAATACACGACACCTATCTTTCATCATGCCATCGAATATCTATGGCTCATCTATATATTTCTACATCATAATCGCACGGCGCTTCATTTCTGCGCGCCCTTGGGAAGCCGCGCGCCTCGAAGGGCTCTTGGATTCCACACCGCCCAAAGTTGTATCCTTTACTTTCTGAATGGACGGCCGTTTGAAGAATTGAATTGATGGGACGGTCCATGCCAATTGACTACCATGATGGCGAAGCTTGGGTGTACCATGACTCGTGGAGGGAAAGCCTTTATTTACATAGCTAGTTTGGGGTATACAGTGACGATGTGAAAGTAAGAGCATTTCTTCACATTACCGAGCCTGTTTTCCATATCTGGGGCTGGTGACTTTAGATCATTCATGCATACATGTGGCTAGAGCATCTGCAGAGCTGTCGTCCGAGCACTATACTTCGTGTATTTCTATTGCCTCATTCCCACCACTCCTCGTCTGGTGCTTACACATTTCGTGGTTTCGTGGAGATGAGTTGTGAAAGATCGGTTCATCTGGTCGCCGAGTTGACTTCACCTCGGTAGTCGTAGAATCGTGCCCGCCCGCTAGTTGGCCAGTGACCTTCAGACTAATGAAGACGACGAAACATTCATTGCGCATATATCTATGAAAGAACGTCCATGCGCCTGTCATCTTCTACACGATTTGAGCGCCTATACAGAAATACTCACTGGGCTGTGCGGAACGAGTTGCATTTCCAACGAGTAGCAATCAATACCTGGACGCGCTGCTTCTCCGCCACTCGATCCCATCCGTACTCAAGCAAGGAAAATAATATAAGCATTGAAGAAGACAGACCCTCCAGCAACATCGCCCAGGCTCTCCGCCTCCAGGTCCATTCGAACAGTTCCACGACCATGACCTCTCCATCCCCTCCAGCCGGCGTGGCGAAAGAAAAGAAACCCCCAACAGTCCCCCGACCCAGCTCGAGCGTGCTCCTCATCTCGCCGCAGAACCAAGTCCTCCTGCTGCAGCGCGTCAAGCAATCCTCCTCCTTCCCATCCGCCCACGTCTTCCCCGGCGGCAATGTGTCGACCTTCCACGACGGCGCGGCGCCGGACCCTCCCCACCCTTCCCGCCACGAGGACAGCGACGTCTACCGACTCGCCGCGATACGCGAAACGTTCGAGGAGTCCGGCATCTTGCTCGCGCGCAACGCGGGGTTCGGACGGTTACTCGAGGTCCCGACGGCGGAGCGCGAGGAGGGCAGGCGACTGGTGCACGGCAACGAAGTCGCGTTCACGAAGTGGCTGGCGGCCAAGGGCGGGCGCGCGGACGTCGAGGCGCTGCTGCCGTTCACACGCTGGGTGACGCCGCCCAACGTGCCCAAGCGCTTCACCACGCAGATGTACCTGTACTTCCTGCCGACGGTGGCGGACGCGCCGCTCGGGCAGGGCCAGCAGCAGCAAGGCGACGCAGAAGCGGAAGTCACGATCCCGGACCCCACGACAGACGGCGGCAAGGAGCACACGACCGCGCGCTTCCTGCCGGCGGCGACGTGGTGTCGGCTGGCGCAGGAGGGCCGCATCATCCTGTTCCCGCCGCAGTTCTTCCTGCTGCACCAGGTCGCGCAGTTCCTCGACGGGCTGCCGGCGCCCACGGCGTATGGGCAGGTGTCGCGGGACGCGGTCTCGCGGGAGCAGATGGAAGACCGACGGAAGCGGCTGGTCGCGTTCGTCAAGAGCGGCAGCCCGCCGTGGACGGAGATGTGTATTAGTCCGACGGTGCAGCCGCCGCGGGGCGGGAAGCGCAGGGCGGATGGGCGGAGTGTTCTGGGGTTGCATAGGCCGGGACCGGAGTTGGAGGGCTCGGATAGGAAGGGAGTCAAGGAGCAGTGTGTGTTGGTGGAGTTTAAGAAGGAGGGCCCAAGGCGGGTGAGTGTGATTAGTAGAGAGGAGGCGATGGGAGATGGGGGGTCGAATTTATAGAGCATTGTATGGATCATGTGTACACGATTACTATACGAATTGTATTAATCTAGGGTCAATGCTGTTGGAAAAGGGTGGTGTATGTGTGGTACCGTCAGTCGTCTTCTTTACCGCTTGCGACGGCTACCAGAACAACGCCCAGCGGGATGATCTTGTAATACCTCGTTCGGTCCTGATAGACCAGTCAGGTCCTGCCTGTACATCTGCCCAGGCACAGCATAGTCTTCCCAGAACAGTCCTGTCTCTGCAACTCCGAACCAACAACCCGATGACATATGTGAACGTCTACGGCTTCAAATTTCTTCGCTCGAGCCGTTCAATGCTTGATATCCTCAAGTCGCTCGAAAACTCATCCGAACGTCGCCAGAGACGAGGGGATTGGTGACCGGAGCATTGGAGGATTGATCGCTAGGTTTCTGCACACCAGCTTGTCAATGCTGGTACAGTCTACAGAATTCTACAAAGACATTAAGCGTCAAGTTCTTGGGCTTGATTGTTGGTGTCTTGCCAACCTTTGTCATTGACACCAACGGATATGCTTCATCGAAGGAAAGTAGATTGTATTACTTGCCATATGTCGACATACGGGAAATGGATATATAGTGTGCGAGAGGGAGGCTTTTGCTAGAAATTTGACGTGCTTGCCCATGCTGAACGATGATGCTAGGATAGCAGAACAGCGTAATGTTTCAAGCAAGAACATCGCAAACAGAGTATTGACGGAGTGAGACATGACAATGCGGGACGATGGGAACATTTATGACAAGACACGAGGGCAAAAAGTGCGAATGGTACCTTAGTCTGTGTCTCTGCAGCACGCGATGCTCTGAACAACAGAACGATAACGCTGAGATTCAAAGGTCAGTGGGAATGTATCTGCGATGACCGAGGAATGCATTGATTTGCTCAGGTGAGCAGCGACCCCGTCGCATCTGCCAATGATATATTCAGGACGTAACATCATAACGTGCATCCCAGTCTAGCAGCGAATCATGATCCAGCTAGCATGAACAGAAGATAAAGTCGCTGCGGAGGTGCTTTCCTTTCGTCAAAGTGTACCACTCCAGGACAGAGTTGCGAATGCCCACCCCGCCTCATTCGCGTGGGAGTTATTTCCGATTTGCGGAGACTGGAGTCTATTCCGGCCGGTCTGCAGTAGTGTCTGTAGGGTCTCGGCGAGATGCTGGCCTGATAGCGAGACGCCGCGACGACATGCCGGCCAGACGCGATGCCTGTCGTGCACAAGTGTCGACGCCCAGGCCGGCAGCGAGACGTCGCACAGTCCACGGACGATGAGGCGGTGATCTCCGACGTGCATCTTGACTGCTGGAGATGCGATGTTGTCGCCGGAACTGTACGCTGGTCGATCAGATCTGATGGACGCTGATCGCAGTGATCGAAATGATCTCGCCTGATAGATCTACACGTCGATGGTAGAGATACTGTGGTTCCAGACCAGGAGGTGGTGTGAAGTGCCAAGGATCGACTGTCCAATTTCGATGGGGTAAAGGCTGGACTGGAACCGGCGCTGTCCATTGGTCGACAGCTTATCTCTCCCACCACACTTCAGGTGCTGCTCCCGCCGGTCGTGGCCTCTGTCCTATAGCCGGATCGGGGTCGTATGTCTCGCTGCACGCATTCGTGATTGCGTGTGCGGCGGTGCTCAGGATAGCATCGGTGGCTGCGGGACATCCATCCGGCTACCTGGGCCCGCCATCGCCAGCGCGTCGGACTGCAGCTGCCGACATGCGAGGGCAATCAGGCCATGCGATCGCGTATCAGACTTTACGAGATCGCAGTGGTCGCGGCTCGGATTCGCCACGCAGACGGTCGGAACAGAGATAGGTAGCCGTGCAGGAGGGCGGCCCGCCGCGTGGGCACGCGCGAGGTGCAGCGATGGGCTGTTCTGGTCGCTAAGGCCTGCGTTCTGGAAGCCGGGCTAAGCTTCCCTGGGCCCAGTCGCCGACGTCTCGTTATCAGCGGGTCTGCAGCCATAATTCGACTGCTCGGCGATGTGCGCCGGCCTCTGAGCAGCGTGGTTTCTTACTTATACTGCGTCGCGTCGCTGGATCCGGAACTTCTTCTGCCAGCGCTGTAGCATTGTCGCAAACAAACCAGGATTAAACTTGTTCCGTCAAGCCTGACCTGCCAATATCACCACCCCTCAACCACTGCATCAAGCGACTCCCCCCCAATTGGCAACATGAGCTACGCTCAGTACGATGTCGAGAAGCACTCGGCCGTCGCGGACAATGGTCTAGAAAAGAGTCATGGCGTCTACCACGAGTCTGACGGCGCAGTGCCTGGCGAGACATTCACCGTGGGTGATTCGTATTACGCCAAAGCACAGCGCCTTGCAGCCAAGTTCCACGTCGAGCTGCGCGGTATCGAAAGAGTGCCGGAGGATGAGCGAACAGACAATGGCTTCCGCGCATATCTGAACGTCGCAACAATGGTGCGTGGCAGACACGAGGTCATCTATTGCGATGCATGCTAATTCCAAACAGTGGCTTTCCGCCAACATGGTCGTGTCGTCTTTCGCTCTCTCCATCCTCGCCCGAACTGTCTTCTACCTCGGAACCGCAGACGCGATGCTTGTCGTTCTCTTCTTCAACCTCATTGGTATCACTCCGGTCTGCTACTTCTCGACTTTCGGCCCCAAATTCGGATTGCGACAAATGGTCCTTTCGCGTTTCTGGTTCGGCTGGTGGGGCGTGAAGCTGAGTGAGTTCTTTCGCTGAAGGCAGCTTATTAGAAAGAATCCCGCTAACATTATCCCAGTCGCTATCTTCAACGTCCTCGCCTGTATCGGATGGTCTTCGGTCAACTCGATTGTCGGTGCCCAACTCATCAACGCCGTCAACCCAAATGTCCCTGGCTTCGCAGGTATTCTGATCATCGCATTCTGCACCCTTCTCGTGACCCTCTTCGGCTACAAGATCGTGCACGCCTACGAGTTCTGGTCCTGGATCCCAGCCACCATCATCTTCTTCATCGTCCTCGGTGTTTTCGCCCACAGCGGTGACTTTACCAACGTCGAATGGGGCGTCGGCACCTCTGAGCTGGGCAGCGTTCTCTCCTTTGGCTCTGTCATCTACGGCTTCGCGACCGGCTGGACTTCTTATGCTGCAGACTACACCGTTTACCAGCCATCGACCGCCAACCGCAAGATGGTCTTCTTCTGGACTTGGCTCGGCTTGATCGTCCCATTGCTGTTCACCCAGATGCTCGCTGTCGCCATCTCCAGCGCGATCGTGCTTGACGATCCCACCAACCGCTACTGGGCCGGCTACAGCGAGTCCGGCTCGGGAGGTCTGCTCGCGGCTGTCCTTGTGTACCACCTTGGTACCTTCGGACAGTTCTGTCTGGTCATCCTCGCCCTGACCATCATCGCCAACAACTGCCCCAACATCTACTCCGTCGCCCTCACCGTCCAAGTGCTCGCCCGCTGGACCCAGCGTGTGCCACGCTTCGTCTGGACCGCCATCGCAACCGGCGTGTACATTGCCATCGCCATCCCCGGCTACAGCCACTTCGAACAAGCGCTCGAGAACTTCATGGACTTCATCGGCTACTGGCTCGCCATCTACGAGGGCATCGCGCTCACCGACCACTTCCTCTTCAAGCGCGGCATCGACGGCTACAACCCCGAGGACTACGACAAGCCCGAGAAGCTTCCCCCAGGCATCGCCGCCGTGCTGGCTTTCTGCTGCGGTGTCGTCGGCATGGTCACCGGCATGAGCCAAGTCTGGTTCGTCGGACCCATCGCACAACACGCTGGCGCTCTCCCCTACGGCGGCGACGTCGGTCCCGAGCTCAGCTTCCTGTTCGGCGCCGTCGCGTACATGATCTTGCGCCCCATCGAGATGAAGCTGCTCAAGCGATAGGCGGTTTCCGGTGCTGGTGGCAGATCCGGTTGTGGTTTCCCGCTTTCATGCTTTTGTTTATAGATACCTCTCCACGATGAAAAGAATGCTTTCTTCCATACTTACCTGCCTTTTCCAAATCGTGTGCCACATCCTCGTGACCCGTTAATTGTTGGCTGCCTACCAGTGAAGATTAAGCCAGAAGCAAATTCCAATGATGGTATCAAGGCCTGCTCATGTCGCAATCCCAGCTTTGGCCCCTTTTCCCACTTGAACGCAAGGATAGATCTCACGTCCTTATTCGCCAGTCTTGCATGTATGTGAAGACCGGGTGTCTCGCCCAAATCCACGAGGCGCCCGGCTCCTCCGCTTCGGGAAATCTAGTGCTCATGGCTCGCACTGATTCTGGTGACTTGAATTCAGTTGTCGTCGCACAAGGCAGTTGAGTAAGATCGCAGAGTGGATTAGCCGATGCACCCATCATACCTGGCTGAATACGGCGATCTATGCGCCTCATATGCATTGCCGGCTGTTCTCGTGATCCGGCTGGTTCGCGAGTCGTGACTTTTTGATGGCGTGCTCGTGATTAACGGTCGTATAAAAGTCCTGGGGTGTTATACATAGGGAGGCATCGAGCTTGACTACCTTAGTTTTATATCGAGCTCGACGATGCGAGAGTACCTTACCATGGTCGGATTGTATTGCATGGGCTGTAGGCTCGTCGCAGGAATAATTATTTTGTGACAAACTAGGCATTCCATACATCATCCTTTGAGAGTCGTTGACTTTGTAAGGAAAGGTAGGTACTGTGCCATACTACAACATTTCCATGGCTTCGTGGAAAAAAGCGCTGGGTGGGTTGAGTCCGAAGCAAAGTACTTCCCACAAAGCTAGTTGCCGGACCAACGACGCACGCAGGGCTTCCGCCCAAGGCAAGAACATTCAGGCTATCTTGATTTGCGGCATCAAGTTCCCAAGAACGATAGACTGCTATGAAGCCTAAGCCTGCGGCTATTGTATTGAATTTTCTCGGAGAACTTGACGGCACTAAGAGTTTCGCAAGCGCGTCCACAAGCCTGTGGTTCACAACGGACCTGGCATGAATATAAATAGAAGCGCCACACTTGCACCGACAAAAGGGAGGCCATCGTGACAGGTACTACGAAGGGGCTAAAGTAGACGTTGAACCGATTCGTCCCGCAGAGAGGGACATCAGTTCGAGACGAAGCGGCCACTTTCGTGGCGAGATTCACTCTCCGGCATCAATTTATTCGAGGAGCGGTGGAATTACCCCTGAGCCCGGAGCGGAGAGTATAGACGGGGCTTGATGAGTAATCTCCAATACGTGCAAGTCCCAGCGATAGACGAATATGTCAATAGCCGCAGACAGACTGGAAGGACTTGGGATGAACCTAGCAGTCCACCGGTAGAGATGCTTTAGCCCCGGGTTTGTGGAGATAGCGTGGCAACAAGCAATGGTCTTGAGCGATGTCGATATTGTTGAGGAGCATTTTCTAAGGGAGTCGGTGACAACGAAGGACCCGTGGTGCGGACTCTAGTCAAGAATTGATCTGCTCCAACATCCAGCATATCCATGACTGTATATGGGTCGTTTGTCGACGCATTCGAGCTCTCCGGCCAGTGTTCTTCGATACGTTGCGCCTATAAGCCTGCCTTACCCTCTTCATTTGGACGTAACGCGTACAGTATAGTGACGTAGGATGCTGATAGAAATTCTGCAGATCTGTGAAACGAAGGATCCGCACGACACGGGTTTGCTGTGCTGGCCATGAATGCCGAGTACCACGTGCTTCGCAAAGGTGCTGGATGACCCGTTCCCAGTGGAGAATGATCGAGGTGATCCGTTCGATACCTAGAGCTCAACAGAGTTTCGTTTTCAGCATGTTCTGTCTTGCTAGGTGTCAGGGTGCCTCCGTACGCGGATCTGCGTCAGTACCTACACATTCGTGAGCGAAAACCTGTGTGCTTGGTCTCGAAGACTTGCGGCCTCGACACCCTTGGAGCCCAGCAAGGGGGGTCTATGTACCTCCACCAGAGATAAACAATATGGATATAAGGCTTTCCGACCAACGTTCGTTATGATCACGCTCCAGCACAAAATAAGCCGAGCCTCTTGGAGGCTGGGAAAGAGAATGAGCGGCAAGGGAGAGCAAGGGGACCAATGCTTGTGCAAGGCCTAAGGGGCTGATCATCCATGACAGGAGCGTCCAACGAACAGATCATATTCCGCTACACGAATCCAATGAAGTAGCAAGAAAGACGCAGAGTGGTATTGGCACAACACTTCTGATTGTATTCCTGATACGGGGGATAGCATATAGCAAGACAGTGACTGCAACTGAGCTTACAAGACCTCTTACGTTGCTACTAACGACTTTGAACGTACAGACACGTTGTAACGAGCCGAGGGTTCATCCAGATCCTTCCTCTCCTTTGTCAATCCCATCTGCTCTTCCATCACTTCGGTCGACTTGGCCCAGCCTGTTTCTAGGGCGACATGAAGATGTGATCATGGCTGAAGCCATGATCCCCTTTGTTCGCTCGCGAAAGCTGACCCCTGGATATACCAACTCATTAGCACGTACTCTCGTGTGGCTGTGGTGTATGCTCAAGGGTATTGAATTTTGCTCAGACAAGTAGCTCTCCTTTGTGTGATCATCGCGCAAAAGCGTCATCTTGTAGTATCAGGAATAGATCATCATTGCATAGAGGTTTGGGTAAGGAAGGTCGAAGTGGCATACCATTGAAGCGTCGGCGCTGAAAGTACAGGTTGTAGAACGGGCCTGCTGGCCGCGAGAGAGAGCGGAGAGAGCGGAGCTGGAGGAGATGTTGTAGTGTTAGCATTGATCTAATCCAAGCTTTGATGAACGAAGAGTCGAACGTGGAAGGCTCAGACGGAAGGGCTACCGTATTTGGTCATCATGAAATTTGACTCATATGTACACAAGGTAGTCATCATTGCCCGAAGGTGAAGGGAGGAAAGGTGGTGAAGCGTACCATTGGGTGATCGGCATCGTTGTCGGGTTCCGAGCGACGAACGGGTTGGAAGGCAGAAGGAGCAGCTTGGAGACATGTTCAAGAGTCAGTAATGGTCCCACATAAGCTTCAACAGTCGAGCAGCAAGTCTTTAGAGGCTCAGATGGAAGAGGAGATCGTAGTTGTGGTCATCATCGAATCTGACTCAAACAGAGGACGTGTTGTCATCATGGCCCGGCGGCAAAATAGAAAAGGTTGTTGCAACGTACCTTGGATAGCTTCATTCTGATTGTAATCGATGGCAGAGGACACGCAGAAGATGCGATAGTGTACGACCTAAACAAAACCCGCAAGTCAGCTGTGTGTCCCTCCCATCAACAGGTCAATATGAAAGTGCGAAGAGGGTGTGAGGCATCAGAGCAAACAAAGACATAAAAGAACAAACAGTCTCTTCTTCATAGCATACAAGTCAGCTCAGAAGATTAGCTGTCTCATCACTGCGAATCGTATTCTCAAAACAAGTGGATTAAACTTACTGGTTTCGACGAGGAGCACGAGCTCGACTTCGCGAAGGAGTCCTGGGGTAAGTATTCGAGCGTGGATTGTACTGGTATACTTGGTTAGCATTGTGTTGTTATCGTCGTACGTGGCCCTCGTGAAGGGTCATGGATGACTGGGGAGCTGATATATTCCTTGTCATGGCCCGGAGGCTCGAACAGACTCTTGGTCATTATGGTGTAAGGAGAAGTATGGAAAGCCGAGCGACATACCGTGCTGGTAACAACAATTAAAAGCTTGCGTGGCAAGGCTGCAGGTTCAAACCATTGTCTTGCACTGGCGTCCACTTCTACCCCTGAATGGCGAGGTACAAAAGAATGCTTTGGTAGAATTGGCCCTTGTATCAGCGAGTTGAAGCATCAATCGTGAGGGCGTGTGAGGGCGTTGGTAGGGCTGATGGGCAGATTTGCGGAAAAAGATTGGTAGGTGGACTGTCAAAGTCCTGCGTCTATCATGTCCGTGTGAATGGGTCTCTATCTCGATGTTAGCAGCAGCTCGGGAAGTGAATAGAGTATGACGAGGTAGCTTGGTCGTGACCAGAGGAAAGAAGAGTATCGAAACGTCAACGCCGGTGATGGCTCACTTCGAAGATGCAGTATCTCATCATTTCGTACTGGTCTCGGTTGAAGGGGTCAAGACTTACGTTCAGGTGAAGCCGGTGTCTCAAATAGTAAAGGGGAGATCTCGGAGCTCATGATGGTAGGAGAAGATGTCGGAGGTAGCTGTAAAGCCTCTGGGCTGTCTATCGTATCGGTCGATGACTATCTTGTAGTTTCCTGGTTCATCACACATTCGTTAGCTACGCCCCCACGCTATTGAAGGTTGAGAAAAGATGTGGATATCTCGATGACTTCAGACTGTTCTTTTGTACGCTCATAGAAAACTCAGAGTTGAGTTGCCTCGCAAGAGCTCTTTGTATTATGTGATATAATCATTCACCGAAATGCAGTAAGAGAGGAAGGCTTACCTAGGTCATGTTGGAAATCGAAGGTGTGAAGATGCTGCGGAGGCTCGAGCGGTGATGGTTGCCGGTCCCTTGCTATATGTCAGTCGCGTCAGTAGGATATCGATATGTTGGTCGAAAATGACGCGTATGGATGATCAGTTCGAGGGGAAGAGGTGTGAAGGAGGGCTGAACTCACTGAATAGAGCTCACAAGTAATCACCCCTTAAGTCAGTCGTCCGAAACTGCTCGTCTAGCACTGGAAGCATGATCAGCATAACACAGTCATGGCTATACCTCAAGGTAAGTGACTGTTCAGGTGCAAGTAGAGGTGAACTGCTGCTCAGATCTGCTCAGACTGAAGGAGAAGGAACTGCAGGTGCCTCGAAACTTACATACGCGTCGTGACAGTAGCAGATATCGGTGGTTTCGATGATGTAGACAACAAGACAGATATAGTCAAATTGAGCTGCTCTTCGCCATCGTGATCTTTGAGTCGGATGAGTGGTACTAGAAGATGAAGAGTGGATGAGAAAAGACATAGAAGGAGAGGTGTTGTTGATTTTGGTTGTTCGTCAAGCTTGGTCGAGAGACTAGAGCCAGTGCCAAGCAAAGCAAACACAAAGGTCACCTGATACAGACGCGACTAGGCTCTTTTGAGTGGTGAGAATGCTTCAGGAGACCATACCTCAGCAACATTATGGCATGTTCTAACTAATACAGCATACTTCAGCGCATGCATATCGACACAAACGATTTACACGGGTCTGCCCAACTTATATGAGCCCTGACAGTCGTAAGACTAATCTTGATACACAGGTACCAGAGACCGCCACGCAGGAACGCAACAGACTGGTCGAACGTCCTGGCAGACGGCGGTAGCTTTCCTCATGGGAATATCTCAAGCAAACATACCGATCACTTTGAGCTATAGAAGTATACTGGGCATACAGAGAGACAAGAGGATGATAGGAGGTAGCAACACGTCGATGATATCAGTCCAGCTTGTATAGTGAAAGTATTCCACATATCCATTGTTCTAATACTGTATCACGATACCTCAGGGCCCATTGCACGCTATGCGCCCCTTGACCGGCGAAAGTAGCCTCGTCGTGGCAAGTACTGAAGACATGGAGCGACCGATTCAGGTCTCGCTAGGCTTGATGGAAAGTCTGCTTGTAGAGACCTGTGGAGGGTGGACATCTCTAAACATGGCTACAATCTATGATCAAATATAGGCTTCGTCGTAGGGTCTCATAGATCTCCACCATGACCTGTGTAAGGGAAGAATCACTATAGTCCTATATCGGGTCCGGATTTATGATTAAGTCAAGTCGATACATCCTTGCTTGGGTACTCAAAGCGCGATGTCGAAGTGAAATGTCGATGTATCGCCCTGGTAAGTTTTCGTACGCACTGATCATCGCCACAGCATCTCAGCTTGCACCGAACAACTCCATCACTCATGCGACACGATATTATTACTCAGAGCTCTGCATGGATCAATACGAGGGTGATTCCAAGACAGTGCATCAATGCCGAGGTAAGCGATTTCGGGATTTCTTCTGAACCAACGTCAGCAAAACCTCCTCGCATCCCTAGACGGCCTGAGGATGTGATCATAGCGATTTCCATCGAAGGCCCATCAGTAAGGTCGTAGGACATCGGAATACTGTAGCGCTTTCGCACTTTGCAGACGTGGGTGGTCTTCGAGGTGAAGTCCTACGAATTCTGGAGGCTTGCCGTAAGAAGCTTGGTAGCCCAGTCCCGTGCCGCCGAACTGAAGTCAAATTCCACTTCACTCTTGCGCTCTGCTGCACGACGACAACGAGCACTGCTGCAAACGACATGAAGCGACGAGAAAGAAGTGCCCACAAAAGAAAGTAAAATTGTATGAGGCTGTGGTATTTGCAATTGAGGTACATATTCCTGAAACTTCCTCGCGTCATGAAATATGACGTGCGACCCAATCTATCTGTGAAGTCGACTTGCATTGCCAGAATCGGGTGCGCGTACGCGCTATGGATGGCTGCTTATCGTGCGCTGGTCAGTAGACTGCTGTGGAAGGATTGGGTACCACACTCACCTACCATCGGCAATGTGAGGAGCTGGCTCACATGAGGTTGCAGCATCCCTCTTGATCAGTACCGCTGTCGCGGTACCTGCGATCGACATGACGACCCCGGTGCCTGCTGTCGGTACCCGTCTCGCGACGAGCACGACGGCGCTGACGGCGACGCTGGCGGCCCCGTTCTTGCTCCATGGCTTCGACTTGCTGCTCCTCCGCAGTCCTGTTGCGGAAGTGGTAACCTGCTGCTAGCAGGAGGGCGACCACCCATTCCATCTGCATGGTGACTGTTGCTGTTGTTGTTGTTGCTGTGGTGGTGGTGGTCACGCGGTGGTGGTGATGGTGGTGATGATGGCGGTGGTGATGGTGGTGGTGGTGGTTGTGATGGTGTGTGTGGTGGAAAGTGAATGTGTTGTTAGTGTTCTTCGTAGACAGCACGCGCATTTTCCGCTCCAGATCACTGACTAATCCTCGAAATCATCAAAGCGGATTCGAACCTTGGTCCCTCACGTCTGAACGACGCGATTGTCATGTCAATAGGACAAAACAACAGATGATTCGATAGCTATACATCGTATAACGAACGGTAAAAAGTGATATTGAAGAGCAGCAAGCAAAAAAGCAACTATGGCACTCGCAACCACGCTTTGCAGCTATCCGCTGGTCCCTAGAACAGAACCAGATGTTAGCACTGTCCACCAACGTGATTCGCTCGTACCTGGGCGGCAACCAAGTACGCCAAACCGGCGGCCGCCGGGTAACCACCTATGGCGGAGCGTGGTTTCCGGCGGCGAGGGGACACAATCCTGCGTCATCATATACCATTCCAGTGACTGCCGATATTGATCCGGAACTCACACATATGCGGTCATGCTACTACAACGCGATCCACTGCAGGAGCACCCGATGGTATATTGATGCCAGCGCAAGTTTCCACTTCTTATACTGAAGTATTGCATCGTTCCTGTACCGATTCGCCATTTACACGGATACTGTGTACGCTTCAACATGTTCCTCAAGGACTGCATTGAGCCACTCGGAAACCCCCTGAAGTGTTGAAGGCGACCATGAGCATCCCGTCCATCCAGTCTTTGAAACAGCCTGCATGCCCCTGGAGCCACAACGGCACAGCTTGAATGACCAGAACAACTTAAATTGAGTAAGACATACCTACATATCGTGCGGTGGTACCATTTGAGCATGTCTGACACTGTATGTTCAAGTCTTCGATCACCTTATCGCGGCGAAGACATTGACTCTTTGTTTGTATTATGCCATTACATCAACTGGAACTACTTGTACGACTCACGACGAGCATTCTATCCTCGAAACTGTTGCTAGAAAGTAGTTCCCACCATCTCAGAGCACTCCATCCGATCCCTTGCATCCTCCTCCACTGCCGCTATGACTTTCCACTATACTGTGCCGAGAAAAGAGCTTGAAGCATCGGCGGTCGCGTTATACAGCCAGCTATGCACCGCCCACAGTTTCTCCTGGAGTCGGCAGACCATTGTCGCGGCAGTAGACGATTCGTAGTATAGCTGAGTCGGTGCAGCCCGTTGTCGTGTCCGCCCAGATGCTGTAGATTGAGAGGCGTCAACGTCAGAATCTCGGTACAATACAGTGCGAGTCTGAACTAGGATCAGCTCTAGAGGATCAGTATGAAATGGCGCAGTGCTTGTACAAGTCAGGTCATATCAAAGCATTGTGCTGTAGCCACTCGCCAAAGTCCTCACATGGGGAACGTGTTGGTGTTGATATTTATTTGAACATTCTTGCGTACTATAACGATTCACCTTCGCTGATCATGCTGAAGGCAAAAGTGCTCTGGCGAGCTCAGACTCCAGATCCGAGCATGTTCTACCTATGACCATGGCGAAAAGGGGATAGCAAGATACTATATCCACCATATGCTCAACCATGACACTAGGGTGTCTATGTAGACCTTTTGCGGCAGGAACAGGTGCTCAGTATATCACGGATACTGCGATCGAGACTGCTACTGACGGTCCTCAAGTTCAGGCAGAGGATCATTCTCGGGAGCAGCAAGACACAAACTCGTTCAGTACGTGCTCACACTAACAGTGCTATCTCAATGGATGTTCCACACGTAGAACAAAGCGCAGGATTGTACATGGCCACCTTGATCATGCCGGTCAGCACGTCACTTCTACCCCTTTACGCCTTTGCTTTACACGCGCCGGTGGACCAGTATATAACACCGAGCAAGCAGCGTTGCAGCAACGATCTTGACTTTAGATCAGGTATAGCTGGTGAAGTTTCATCCATCAAGTTCGGTGATGTTCCACAGAGCGCGGTGAGCTTGTGTTGATCGCGCTCCGCACGGACCAACAACAGAAATATAAATGCCGCTTGCTTCTCCCAACTTCTTTTTCCTTTTCCTTCTTCTTCTTCATACTTGATTGCAGGGGAGAGTCTGAGTCACCGAAGACTTTTTGCTCTCTTTTGTCGTGGTCTCCAGGCTCCCCCTCCTTCTTGTTTTTTTGGGACCTCGCCGGGAGGCCGCTGAGCTTGCTTATGTCTCCTGGCACTGTGTCGCTGGTATTGCACTGCCTCCTGCTGACGCGAACACCCTCTTCATCAACGCACTTGCCACTTGCAAGTACTTGGAGAAGAGATTTGACCTTATTGCTCTCAATGGAGGTCTCTTTGACGCGCTCTGTGTCAGATGGTTACGTTACGTTGCTTGTTTCCTGTACAGACGCGTCTTTTAAAGCAGCTGCATGCTTGTTGTTGGGCTCTCATGTATTGAAAAGCACAATTGTTGGACTGCAAGATGTTCTACAGCAGCACAAGGGAGCACGTTGGGCCTTTTGCTCACAATGTACTATCCTTTCATGTATTCAGACGCTAATCGACGGCACTTCTATCACCATGAGTTGCTGCTCGTACTTTCCTAGCCCATAGATCATGCCGAGATTGCTACATAGCCGCGTGAAGAGGGTCACCGCCATGCACGATCCGTCAAGCGGCATCACAACTCCGGGATGATACGTGAGCTGCAAGCACAGCGTGTACAAGTCGGCTTGGCCGAAACTACTGTGCCTGAGTCCGTTCATCGATACGACTTCGTCAGACTTGTCACCGGATCGGAAAGACTGATCACAGCTACGTCAGAACTCACGATGGTAAGCAAACACTACTGCCGCAGGTACGCAGCAAAGAATTTGGAGCAATCTGCTAATCTCCAAACGCTCCCTCTAGGGACTTGGTCCTACAACGAGCTCTTCACGGTCCCTACAGCAGTTTCGCCCTGGGCCGCCGCCCTCGATCATACCCGAGCATCAAAAAAGAGGGAGGTACAAGAAACAGGCATGACATACTGAGCTACGATAGCGGCCTGAGAAAGGGATCAGGTTAGACGCGCTCGAACTCGGCCTTCGAGACGGCTGCAAGACAGGAAGATGCTGTGCTAGAGAAAAGATAATGCTACAAGACACCAAGATAGGCGGCTACACTTGCAAATAGGGGAGCGATTCAGTCAGATATAAGGTCAAAGAGCTGGGTAATTTTTCAGTCGCCACATCGAAGAGAATGCAGCAATAGGGTCATGACGAGCACCTCTACCTCTTCGTACAGTGTCCGCGTTCAGCTTAAGACCTTTTCAATCACATCCCATCATGTCAGTTTGATCTGGCCAAGAGTTGCTCTAGACAATCTTGAACATGCCCAACCGTTCCGACATATCCAGTCAGTAAGAGAAGTAGCACACATAGCGAAGGATTACCGCTGCGTATAGGAAAGCCAGAAAGCGAGCTTCCCTAGTTGCTATGATCTTTAAAACACTGTGAATTAGTACTTCCATCGCTGGAAAGCGATTGTGCACGCTCATTCAAGACGCGTCAACGTAGACCACACCATCGATCATGATGGAGGTCTCCGCGACGTTGGTAGCGATGATTACTCGTCGACCACACAACCGGTGGTCTCTCGGGAATGGCGCTGGATCGTTGATTGCGCGATCCTGGTCCCTTTTACTCATGCGGCCCGTCAATGGGTAGCATATAAGCTCTCCTATCTCACTCTGGCTGTATCTCTTCAGCTCGCGCTGGATGCCCTGCTGGTACGCTTTGATCTCTTTTACACCACCAGCAAAAACCAAGATGTCACCAGATTTGTGCCGTAGATGTATGTGCATTACTGTCTGCACGACCGTATGACACATATCCTTTGGTGGATGCTTCAGGAACAACTCTTGAACCGGAAACGCGTTGCCCGGTACAATGTGTATATTCTTGCTAGAAGACCTTTCCCTGTCTTCGTGTATGTGGTACTATAATGCAACGGACAAGCTACTTGGTCTCGAAAGGGAGCTTGACCAGGCATGGCCCCTGAATCGAAAATCGCTTGTCTGCTCTGAATCGTTTATATGTGGCAGTTGTGACTGAAATCGCAAGCCAAAGGTGCAGTGAAGTTCGTTATGATTGCGCAAAATATCGTATCCCACTGCCGGGTATGTCGAAAGGCATCTGCTTTTACAGAGACCTTGAGGTACATCAACCCCTGCAGGACAACAAGAGACGAGAGACGCCTGCTGTCGAAGTTTGTGGTCGAGCTTCTGATGCACATCACATGGACTGCCATCCGTCAGGGACTTAGAGTCCGGCCAGCACAAGACTCGGTGGACTACGGCCCCCCATGAAGTCTCAGCACCTTGTGCGCGAACTAAAAGCTGAGGTCTGACACAAGCATGATACATGGAAGCTATACGACATAGAGGAAGGCGCGACCCAACATGAGTAGCAGTATCTCTCCTTCCCTCGCCGTTGATTCTACGAACGTAGCACGTGCCATGTGACTCAGCATGGCTGCCTACCTCCCTACCTTATGTCCGGTGAACTTCGCAACCTTACCTCCGACCACCAGGCATGTTTGTCATCGCTGGCATGATCACCTGCAGGGTCGCGTTCGCTAAACGTCGGGCCGTGTGCGCACGGACTGCAAGCGGTCTATATATTCTCGTCCTTCGCCGCTCCTCTTCCTCTTTCCTTCCTCTTCTTTTTTTCCCAAGCCAGCCATTGCCAGCCGCTGCCAAGTCGACACTGCCGATCTGGGAGGGGAGAGGGGGAGCCCGGATCGGCATTCTTCCTGGATCTGGACCTGGACCTGGACTGGACTTGCCTGGCCATGCTCATTGTATTGCACTGACTCATTGAGCATTGTCAGGCCGCTCGCTCTGCCTTTGCACTTTGCAGATCGCTGAGCTTTTTTTTTCATCATGTACCTAGCCTTCAGCTTGGTCTTGGAGAAGAAGAATCCTTTTGTAGTAGTGGTAAGTTTCTGTCAGTTCCTGGTTCTGTGATGATTCGTTCACGTACATGTGTTGGGTGTTATTGTTCCGCGTACGCGCTCGATGTGAGTTTCACGTCGCACAGCTTCGAGGCAGAAGCCTTTGGTGGATTCATGATCTGCGTGGCTAATGGTCTTTGTGACTTTGTGGTATAGTATAATCTAGCCTCGTTGATCTTGCCTATTGCTTCCAAGCATACGACGATGTAGGACGCGTTGAGCGTGTTGACTGTACTGCTGAGACCTTGCCGCCGCCTCAATTTCGAGACAAACTTGCTCACTCATCATGCTGCAGAAGTCTCACTGCCTGTGTAATGATTGCTCGTGAGCTATAGAATACTACAGAGCTGGTTCCACAGTCTCATCGCGACGGAAGCAAGCTGGAGAGACGCCTTATCGATGGGGCCAGCAATGAGCCGTGCATGGTACGCTCCGGCGATGGCGGACTCATGATCACGTTGATCGACTTGAGCCTTTCAGACTGATAGAAGACATATGTACAGACCCTACTTCATCTTTCTCGGCTCTCTGTAAACCTTATGAATACATACAACTCCGCTCGTACCCCTGACACGAACGATGAAGACCTCGTGGCAGGCATCACGGTAAATCGAGCGTATACAGAGCTTTCGGCCTCACGCGCGGTACATCTCGACGTGGAACTATGTCGAGACCTCCATCGACCGGACGAGCCAATGCGTACTCTCCTCACATCATGTAATGTCAAGGCCACCCTTTCGAACCGATCAAACGACAAGTTTCAGTGGACGATGGAGCTCATGCTCGCTATGGCCAGGCACAACCTCCCAAAACCAAGAGAGGTGACAAGTGCGTAAGTCATCCAATACAAACCTCAGCACTCAATTAGGTTACAGCTTGGGACGTGGGTGACAGAGCTACAGGCTGATAGAGAGACATGCAGGAACTGACACTCCTCTAAACTAGATCTGGACTGTACAGCATTTCATCATTACTCGGGAGAGTATCATCCTCCTCGATTTGGATCAGTGACCCCTAGCAAACACCATGTGCATACCAGCAAACTCCAGTCCGCTTATGCTCAGTGCAACACGCCGTTGGCAATCAAGTAAGCTCCAAGAAACAATGCCACACCTCACAGGCTTCCCCCACGACAGGCAGCGAATCACATTTGAGAACGAGGAAGTGCTATTAGCACAAGAAAGAGACGGTGGGTGTCTGGATACTGTTCGTGTCACCAGACGAAGCGTCGAGAGAGTTCTACTCATATGCTCTACCTCCTATGTGGACTCTTGAGTGGACTTAGAAGATCGGCAGTAAGGTTGAGCATCTGCACATCAAGAATCAGCGTGATAGCACAATACCAGTGGAAAGAGGTAAAGAGACACAACTTTCAACTTCGGCTTGTGATCTGATACATACTTGCAACCGAGCGATAGATCTGCTCAGACAAGCTGTGCGTTGAGTCTGACGACCATTCAAAGATGGTGGGTAAGCATTCGGCTCTTTGTTCACAGGACAGCGCACAGTTTTGCAGTACTTGCGCTCGGACTACACAAAGCAAAGAATTGGGAAGTGCCACGCGTCATACCCCCCCTTGAATCAATGCAGGCTCTTTTTAAGCTGTAGCTTGCTATAGGGTCGAAAACGTAAGTCAAAGGACGCAACGTCTGCTCGTCCAGGGCAATTCTCGACCAAGAGAATGGGAACTGTGTTCATGAGAGCGCTGGCGCGCGACCCAATCACGAAAAGAGACATCAACGGCCCGACCAAGTCGGTAACGTACCGGACCATCCATCTGAAGCCGAAGTTGCATGAATATACGAGCGCCAAATTGGTCAGAGTGACGAGCACGCCTGGGATACGCGGTTCAGCGGCTGGAAGAGCCGGCGGAGCCTTCTCACATAGCCGGTGCAATAACCTGCATGAAAAGCGCGGTATGTGGAACAAAGGATGGGCGTGTTGCCTACACCGTGTTTCACGCATCAACCGACGTGGAAATCACCCGCAGGTCTACGGAGAGAGCATTCAACGACTGGCGCTTATTTGGCTGCAGATTAGCGAAATCAACGAGCAAAGCCCAGCACAGAGGACGATGGTCCGCTTCTCAGTGGGAGTGAAGACTGAAATGAGCATGTCGTCTATATCGTGCTCCAAGCGTTCGTTCGCAATATCGAAGCCTTTCCAGGATAGCTCTTCAACCTGCAAGATATTTTGAGCCGTCATCATAGCGATATTCTGGATCCAAAGGTGAGGTTGTCTTAATTGTCTCGTGATCGAGGGGACGTGGCATCTGTTATGGGGTGTTTCTCAGATAATGGTATTATGTTCTCACGGTCGCGTACTGAATACTGTGATGTTTGGCGAGAGCAGGCAGAGTCTAGCTGGAGTTCTTGTAACCATGATGCGACTTAAGCTGGTGGCTGGCCAATTGATGCGACTGCTCTCCGGCGCCGGAATAAAGAGAATCCGACGTTGAACATCCAGTGGTGAAAGCCGAAATGGCAGGGATCATCATTAGAAGATTGCAGCCTGAAGCAAGAAGGTATTGCACTTCCAAAATTACATATCAACTGTGCTCACAACCAAGCTCCGTGGTAATCATTATTTCGTTCGACATTGAGTGCATGTACATAAGATAATTTAGAGCTGTATGTTCACCACTTCCGATCCATCCAATACTCCATCCAATGCTGCGTTCAATGCCACTCCGACAACTCCGGCGGTAGCTTGCGAAACGGGTTCCCAACAAATAAACCGCCTTCAAACGTGTCCCATCTACAATATGTATCACTAGCTGGTCTTCTTCATCTCACGCTGCTGCACGTTCAAGCCAGACCAACAGCCGCTCTGAGTCGCCTGCCCAATTCCGCCTGTGCCGCTCTTCTGGAGTCGCTTGTCCGGCCAGCCGCATCTTTGTTCTCTGCAGCTCTTCGCAGGAGGTAGTTCAAGCACTGGTGTATGCTTCCCCATGTCGTGCATTTAAAAGTCCTTTCACCCATCGCGCCAGTGCTTGCCTCATGATCCTTCGCGGCAGCAAGCAGGCTTCCCGATACTTCGTCTGCCATCCCTTGAAGCTGAGCGAAACATAGGTTCGTCAACGTCTCACCACGCGCAGTCTGTGCCCGTCGGAGAGCTTGAGCTCTTTCGACTGAGTCGGCGTTGTGTGTCGCAAGCACAACGTTGATCTCGGGCCACAGTTCGGAAGAGCTGACAGGTCTCAACAGGTTGTTGAACTTGCGATGGATCAATGCCGAAGCTAATTCGTCGTATGCGGAGTGGGTCGCTTCGATGGAAGGGTAGATTAGATCGCGGACCTCGCTTCCGAGGTATGCTCCACGAACGAGTTTGATCCCGAGCGCAAAGTCCTCTTGTCGAGCGATATCGAGATGTTTGCTAAGGTTGGCCGGCGTCTGCTTCAAGTATGCCTGGTATGTGTTGTACACCACACTCTTGCCCTTCTGGTTGTAAATCTTTTGCTGACGCATTGTCCAGCTGAAGAAGCCTTCCAAAGTCCATGTCTCTTCTGCAGCCGGGAGAAGTGACACGTCTTTGCGAGCAGCGGCTTCACAGACTGTGTTCATGGCTTCGTCCATCCGCTTCGTGGGTGCGGCGTTGTCCTTCATCAATTTCATGGCATCCGCACCCATTCCACTCCATTTGAGGCCGACAAAGTCTCCTTCGGCTGCCGCATCGACAGACTCCAGCATCCCTTGTCGCCACAGCTCCACGTCCTTCACCTCGTCCCCCTCGGCATCCTTCAGCACTTCGAGAGCGTACTCCAGAATTACGCCACTGTATCCCTGAGATCGCAGATCGCTACACATCTTTCGCACTTGTGCCGGATTCTCGCCTGCACAGAACTGCAAGTAGAAGGTATGCCATAGGATGGCACGCACGAGAGGGTTTCGGTCAATGCTAGTAAGGAAGCTTTTGCTCTCGAGCATACTCCGTAGCAGAGATGTGGAAGCACTGAGAAGAGTGGGTGAGCTCGATACTGATGTGATAAGATAAGTTCTCAGGATCTGCGAGAGCGGAAGCGCTGCCAGAGGCGACGATGCAGGCTGTTGTACCGCATGCTGCAATACTGCTCCAGCAATGGGGATGGGATATGCGAGGTTCTGCTCCTTGGGTTGCGAAGTATGTATCCGTCTAGTCTCCGGACGGGTGACTTGGTGATATGACCGCACAGATTGTATACGAGCTCCCTGCGGTAACCAATGCGAGACAACAGAAGGGAGAGCTGCCTCAACCCGTCTTGCGGAAGATGTCGATCTCATTCTGATGGGAAATCGTAATCTGACGCGTCAATGGCAAAGAATTCGTTCCTGGAATTCACGTCCGACGACAGCGACGAAGCGAGAGTTAAGCGAAGACACAAAGGACGGAAGAGAGTGGAATATGCGTACTTGACCATGGCTGGGATGCCGCTATATACCGCATAGGACGTTATCTCTTCTGTTGTCATCATAATGTCACACGGCTATCCTCGCAGCTCGTTATCGCTGACCACCAGCAAGGTGTTGTGTTGATATCTGGGTCCAGGACGACTACACGGCTATCGTCGGCGCTGATCCCAGCCCGCACTCGCTGATGTGGGGCAAGGTGGGGAGTGCGACAAGCTGCACTGGGTGAGTTTGCCGCAAGTGGAAAAGCTCAAGTCAGAGTGGAGTGGGCGCGCTACCAGCGGACGATGCCGACTTCATCTCATCTTCCATCGCAACACTATGTGGTTTTGACCGTGTGCTGACATGCTATACTCACTATTTGCGTATCGGAGAGTATGTGTAGTATCGCTGTTGTGATGCGTTGTTGTTGTGGTCTTCGAATCCCGATGCAAATAGCGCTCAACGCTCAGCGCTGGCCTTCGCCGTGCTGCAGTGGATCAGCGATCGTTCCGCTGCATCAAAGAGTGCCGACAAATTGCAGCAATATTATTTCTCTCGAAAAAATGGCTTTGGACTTCTGTCATTAATAATCGAGGCAACGGGCAGTCGCTTGTCACATTGCGCTGCATTTGGAAGAGGTTTCTGCGTTGGCCAATACTGTTGTGGTGCTATGTTCTCCGCGCGCTGCCAGCTGCGATTATCATGTTATCAAGATACCTCTCCATCCTCTTCTTTGTTGGCACTCGCGAAGTGTCTGACGCGTCGTAGTGAACGCAAGGATAGTCGCAGATAGTGTTGTGAAAGTCGGTGACCCGGATGGGATGTGTGATTTGTTTCTATCTTCTTCTTACTTCGCTATCTACGAGCCTTTTACTTCTACCATTTGACTCTGAAGATAGTCCCCGATACCAGACTACGATGAGGTTCTGGCGCACTCCGCTTTGACTTGGCACAAACATCTGTTCTACGTAGAGTCCGGGTTGGCACTATCGGCGCCTTGTCTAAACGTAGGTTAGCTGTAACATAGACGTCACAGTCTGTTAGCGAGTCAGTATCGTTGGATTCTGAAGTACTTTTCGTCTGCCATATCTCCACGGGACAACGAAGGGTCATCAGGACTTGCTACAGTTCACTATTTGACAGTTAGCAATATGCCTGCTTCGCTTCGTGTAGGCTCTCAACAACGCAAGCGGTCTTCGATCGTTGTGTAACATGCGTTCGTAGGATCGGCTATCATACAAGTGGTAGTACGTGCCAGTGTTCGTGCTCTGTGAGAAAGCCTCAAGGCTCAGGAGTTGTTTGTCTCAATGTGGCAGACTTGGTGAGGTTTACAGTCACCCCTACGAGGTCATTGGCTCGCCAATACTAACGCATCACACGTGAAAGAGACGCGTCCGGTGCCTTAGTGCCAAGCCGTGGCCGTGCGTCTAGTGATATAAAACCCCACCGTGCCTAAAATCTCTTCGTCGCTTTTAGATTCCACAACAACTTCTTCCTCCTCATCATCACCTTCACGGTGCATCACAGGTACAAGTCTCACCGACAGCATTTGTTCTTCATACTTGAACAGTCACTAACAAGTCTCTGTACTGTGTAGTCTCACCGCCGCCTTCAACTTTCGACCTCGCGACCCGATCGCTCGAGTTTCGACAACGCGTTTCAACGCCGGCCACTAACCTTTGCACACTGCGACGCCCTTGCACCTTGCACACTGCTCTTCCTGCACACCTTACTCACCACTGCCACTGCCCATCTTACACACTACTCCTCCTATCCACTTTGCACGATTTCACGCCTGTTCACCTTACACCCTGCTACCCCTATCCACTTTGCACACCGTTGCTCTCACCCACCCTACACATCACTCCTCCTGCCCACCTTGCACCTCGTCCTCTCCCCCTTCTTTCGTATTATGGTCCGCTAACAGCTCTGTGCACAGATTCCTGACACCACACCATTCAACCTTTCGCTCTGCAAGCCGATGGCTCAAGCTCTGGAGGATCAACACCCTAAGTATGTCACCTGCTCCTGACTCTATCTCTGTCACTGACATACCTCAAGATTTCCAAGAATCCGTCGAGTCTTACTCCGGAAGTTGCAAGCCAATCGCTCGACCCCGGACCGATCACAGGCGGAGACGGCATCTTGTCCCCCTGATACCGCTCTTTCTAACAGGTCTTTCTGTGACTTGTAGAAACCCGACCCTCACCGCCCTCACCCGCTCCTTTGACGCCCCCTAGCCGTCTCTTGCTCACCTCGCCTGCTCCATTGATGCCTTTAAGCCGTCCTCGTCGAGAGCAGTGAGCATAACGGCCTAAGATTACTACTCGTGGACAATGGAGTTGCTCGCCGCAAGGCATTTCATGAGCTCTTCTTCCACAGGGCCAAGATCAAACCTGTCCAAAGTGACTGACCCTCCTCAAGAAGCTCTGTGCTGTGGAGTGGAGACCATTGGACACATCCCATCATTTCATATCCTCTCGCTTCCCTACACAAGCACGCAGAGTGCAAGGGAATGCAAGTCATACGGCAGATGAGCAAGCATACTGGTTGATACCACCGTGCCTACCTCAGAGGGATGCCAAAATCAATCAGGTCGCCAATGGTACAGGCCCAATGTGTTGGTGACGCCCCACCATACACCCATCACAGTTTAAACAACGTAACGCGTTGGGGTTTAGCTGGAGACCGACACCAATAGATAGCTTTGTATCGACATTTGCAACCCACTTTTTGTGCCTGTGTATGTACTTTTCATCGTGTCACGCTCGTCACTCTCGTGTCAGCTAGTCGTCATCTGAGGTATGCTGGCCATGAAGTGTTGCTGCGAGGTGTCGTTTGGGTGTCATCGTGTCGCAACCTGCGAGGTGGCTTGATTCCGATACATGTAGAACGGCCCACCCGCGCACGTCAATGGCTCTGTTGGCAGAGATTGACCATCTCGCTATAACCCTCTGCTTCATGGTACTCACGCCATGCTCTGAAGACCAGCCATCACCACGTAAAAGGTCTGTCTTGGTATAACCAGTCATCTGTCTCATTGGAGCATCTTTCTTGCCCATTGGCGCGAAGCCCCTATATATGTAAGCTCGATTGGAAGACAATGTTGGCCCAGCCCACTGCTTCACTGCTAAGTCCCTTTTGTGGTCGTCGTGGTCATGCTTGACCCATTGAGGCTGGCCGAGCGTGACCAACGCGACAAGTTCTGTTGATCTGTGAAGTCACAAGCTATCATGGAGTCAAGGATTCTTCTTGAACTAGATTCACGGCGAAGGCGAAGCTCTGTAAACTGACTGCGACTGCCGAAGTCGAACATACATCGCCACAATCTTTGCTCGGCGATCACTGAAGTCACATATTGCGTATACATAGTGCTTCAGGGGTATTGCATCAGGGCTATTCGGATCTGTTAGGCGGATACAAAGAGATATTCTGATTGTCGGAAGGACGTCTTTTGTTCTGAAGCACGGTGAAAGGTCGGAATGACTGGAGGAAGGTGCAGTAGCAAGGCTGTCGCGTCAAGACCTCGCAGGCTTCATCACTCTTTCCTCTGCGGACGCTTTCCACGATACCTCATGCAGCACCACAACCACATCATATATCAGTCCGCAAAATCAATGCAGAGGACTCTTCATGATTAACTCGCTTTTCCATATTTGTGAAATGTGTTGTAAGGAGCGTAGCGAAAGATAAAGGGGTGTGAGGAGAAACGGAAGAACTTCAACGGTACAAGTTCGGCAGCGGACCAGCGTAATATATATTTGTGTTTCAAAAAGCATTCCTCGTAGATAGAGCAGATAGTCTAGATAGAGTGCTTTGCTTTGCCATGCCTGCCGCTGCCGCCGCTGTCCTGGGTTCGATTGGGGTCCACGTGTACTTGCTAACATTCTTCTACGTAGGGACCATGAGAGCATACAAGCGCATTAGCACTGACGCACTTGAAGCCCATCTTTCTTTTTTTGTCTTTCTGACTCGTAGCACTGGTACTTGACGCGCGCCGGAGGCGACAGTGCTTGTGTATGGAAGATGATGTTCCCTTTTGCAGATATGGACGCGTAAAGGCGCTGACACCTTCAGGGGCCTACCTCGATACGTACAATTGCAATATATCGGACACGATCTCCTACAGCGAACACTTATGACTGTGCTTAAACAATAACCAAACATGAGGGACCAGTGTGTGGAGCACTGGCGACCCCTTCTATCACTGACAATCTCAAGACGCGCACGAGAGACTCTTCCCTCAGCAACAAATGCGAGAGACGTTCAGTCCCTCGCCAATATGAACATTTGTATCAGACGCAGCGAGAGCGTAACACCATCTGGCTACGGCAATTGCATCAATTTGCTCTTAGCAGCCTTGAAACCCCCCAGACAGTCGGACCTGAGAGTCAGGGCGCCTCGACATCTCCTTTGCACATACGGTATGAACAAAGTGTGATCATAAAGACAGCTCATGCAGCAGATCCAGCATCGCTTAAATCTCTTGAGGTCCACCCAGAAGCATATCTGAGATTTCTCACGTCCAAAAGCGAGCTTGCAGCTCTTGTTTGCTCCTTGAACCGTGCAGCTGACTATCGGCTAGCCAATCTCCCAATCAATCATTCTCCACCTTCACGGCACTCACAAACACCGGCAGGTCACCTTTGCGAGTTCCAACAGACGAAGAAATTGAAAGGACACGCCCAAGTCAGTCTGACATCGCCCCTGGAACAACATGAGAGCGCCTCGTCAACCAGTGGCGCGTGAAAACCCACCCCGAGACCATGCCGGACCGAAAGAGCTTACAGTGGCTCTGGTATCATGTACCGAAAGCCAGACAAACAGATTCGTGGGTGGCTCACTGCATATAGGATGAGCCGTGGCGAAGTGCGGTGAGCGAGATTACTTTCAACTTTTGGTGACGGTGAGGTCACAATCTATCCTGGTCATTAATATCTATGATAACTGACATGTCTATCATTCTTCAGCATTTTTTGCCAGACGTCCATTCCTCGATTTCAGCATCTCTCCTGCTGGCCCTTCCTCGACGATCTTGCCTTGCCCAAGAACTATACAGTAATCTGCATTTCTTACCGCCTCGAGACGATGCGCGATGGTGATCACAGTACTGTCCTTCATATCCTCGTGCAAGATCTGCTGGATCTGCATCGCCGTCTCTCGGTCGATGGATGCAGTGGCCTCATCGAGAATGATGATAGCACTTCTTCGTAGCACTGCGCGAGCGAGCCCGACAAGCTGACGTTGGCCTTGACTTAGATTACGGCCACCAGCCTCCACCTTCGTATCCAGAATCCACCCCTGTCTGTGGCAAACACGCTGCAGAACGTTTTCGCACTCCTCGTCACTATGCTCCGAAACCGGATCGAGATTCTGCCGCATACTACCGGGAAAGAGCACTGGGTCTTGGGCTAAAAATGTTATACGGGTGCGAAGAAGCTGTTTGTCGACTTTGGCCAAGTCGATACTGTCAATAGAGATGCTACCGTCTTCTGGCAGGATTGTGGCCAGAATGGCCAGCGCAAGCGTACTTTTGCCCGAGCCGGTGCGTCCTATGATGGCGGTCTTGGAGCCACCTTGGACTCTAAACGATATACCAGCCAGCGCGGGGTCCAGGTGGGGTGCATATTTGATTAGCACACGATCGAAGACGATATCACCAGAAAATGACGGCCACCATGCTGGAGGTGTGATTTCGCCCTTTGGCTCCTGGTCAAGATGCAACAGCTCGACAACACGTTCCACAGAAACAAACTCCATCTGAAGCTGACCATATGATCTGCATAGATTGTGTATGGCATTGACGTATTTGTTAGCAGCATACAGTACAAATGCGGTCAATCCAGGCGAAACATTGGTGGCTAATGCCAACATGGTCAGCACAAAAGCTGACAACGACGCCAAGGCATCGAATCGGTACATGAGCCATGCTTGGACGCTCCAATAGAAGTGATCCATCTTCTGAAACGTGTCAACGACCTGAATGACGCGATCCTGGAACCGACTTTGGGCAGAAAATGCTCGGACCGTGGTCAGTCCGTTGAGCAGCGCTCCAAAGTTCGACATCAGTGGCGTCAGAGATACCATTTCCAATCTTCTCAAGCTTTGTGAGGCCGACAGAAACCGCAGGAATATCACGATGAAGGCCACAGTGAGCAGCAAGGAAAAGAGCAGGAAAGAAGGAGTGACCGATGCAATCACCACAACAGCGGCTACACAGGAGAAGCCCATCCAAGCCACGTTTTGGAATTGCCTGCTGATATTGCCATCGATGACCGTAATGTCGGAGGTCATGCGATTCATCAGACGTCCAACGGGCGTGACATCGTAGAAGCGGAAAGTGGCGCCAGCGACTTTGACCATAACATCTCGGAACATATGCTTCGCCGCGGTGTAGACGATGAGAATCATTATGGCCTGAGATGCCACGAATGTCATCGTCAATGTGACAGCAATGATTAAAAACGCCAGCAGCCATGGTTTGACGTTGATCTCTGGTGACGGTAAATCGTCCAAGGGCCACATTTTCATCCCGATGATCTCGTCTCTGGTGAAGAACAAATTAAGTCTCGATTGTTCGTTGTATGCTTCACTCCAGGCCTTGAGAAACCAGGTCTCGGCTGTGGAGACGAGGCGATACATTATCAAGACTATGATCAGTATGCTCCAATAAGTCAGAGAGCCGGCTTTGACATATTCCCAGAATATGGCTGCTTTGACACCACCAAGCGCTCGGTGCTCATCCTCGATGAATTTGTCCGGAACAGCAGCTACAGTCTCATCATCGGAAGTCTTCTTCTTTGACTCATCGATAGCAGCAACTGAAACGGTTCGCTGCAAGGAGTCATGAGCAGAGGTATCGGGTTCCATCAGTGTAGCTTGACCATCATGCACCTGGACGAGTTGACGTGCGATGTTTACCACCAGATCAGTGCGATGGGTGACGAGAACCACAGTCCGTCCCTCCATCAGTCGACCACTTAGACACTTTTGAACGATCGATTCTGCAGTCTGCTGGTCCAACGCCGAGAGAGGGTCGTCGAGCAACAAGATCTTTGCTTTGCTGTACACTGCCCGAGCCAAAGCTACTCGAGCTTTCTGACCTCCAGACAACCCAATACCATTCTCACCGATCATCGACAAGTCGCCAGCTTTGAATTCGGCAAGATCTGGCGTCAGAGCACAGGCGTCAAGCACATCCCTGTAGCGGGCAGCCTCATACTGCGATGAGAAGAGAATATTCTCTCGTATGCTCATACTCTGGAGCCATGGTGTTTGAGAGCAGTATCCTATTGGCTCACGAGGTCGGAAAAGCTGGCCTTCGAGCATATCCAGCTCTCCAAGAAGAGCCTGCAACAAGGCTGTTTTACCCGAAGCTACTTCGCCGTAAACGACGGTCAATCCAATCGGAAAGGATACGTTGATTCCTTTCAACACTGCGGATTGGGTCGCGGGCCAAGCAAAAGACGCATGCTCTAATGACATACTATCGCCAATGAGTGCTTCTGTGTTCATCTCCTCGCGATCTGGCTCCGCCATGAAGTCTTCTATGCGAGCTACCGCGACCCAAGCATTGATGATGACAATGATCAGGCCTGGAAGCTCTTTCAACGCCGTGCTCATCATGCTGAAAAGCTGCATTGCTGGAAACACGATATCGATACGTAGGGGCTTACCTCCGATGATCGTGTAAGCAAAGAAGGCCATTACTGGCGTCAGATCAAGAGCCAGTGTGTTGGTGAAAGCAATCAGGACATTCCAGATGTTTGTGATAACTCGTAACTTTAGCTCCTTTTCTCGAGCTTCGAGGATGTCCTTGAGCCAAGCGCCCTGCCAACCATACCAACGCAAGTGTCGAATGGCTTCCACGAATTGTGTGATGAGCTGTAACTTGTTATCCGTTGCAGCCCGCCGCTTCTTTTCGAAGTGGAGCATGATACGTGCTAATAGCGCGTTCAGTGCTTGGGCGATGAGGAGCACCAGAACTGCGACCAACGAAGATGGCCCAAGCATGCGGACGACCAGCGTGATGGAGAAGACAGCACTCAGCGGTTTGGAAATCAGGCCCTGAAACTCCCAAAAGCGCTGAGCCACTTCGTACACATCATTGCGCATGAGATTGAGGATCTTGCCCATCGAGGCTGGCTCTTTAGCGCTTTTTGTCGCCTCGGAGCTTTTGACGAACGCTGAAAGTCTTTGCCAGTAAAGACGCCACGTGTGTGTTTTCTTCCGGCCCTGGTCGCCATGCTCTGAATGGGCATTCATGGTTTCTGTGTTCACACTACCCTCGCTTCGTCCCTCGTCCTCTTGAAAGGCTATCTTTCGACCAAGAGTCTTTTCGTACAACATGGTGATCATTTCACCTCTGGAGCGTTCATAACATCTCCTTCCAAACCACAGGCTGAAGACGTTGATCTGCATCGAGCTCAAGCGCACGAGCAGAGCTATGGCAGCATATGTTATCGGCGCCCGTTTGGGAGCTGTGGCATCCTCCATTGCTGCAAGTAGAACCTGCAGCAGCAGAGGGATCGAGTAATATCCAACAAGCTCCAGCAGCCCCAAGACTGTGAGTATGACAAGGTCGATGCCATTTGCAAAGAGCAGTCGCGAGATCACTGTACCTTTCAGCTGCCGGAAGTTCTCATGCAATCTTCGGTGCTGAAACTCGGCTCCGAGCTGCCATATGTCTTCGTCCTGTAATTGGCGTTGATTGCCGATGCGTATAAGTGGGCTCACCCACGCTACAGTCAAGAACTGCCAGAGGGTCAAGTTGTCCTCTGGACTTCGCAGATTGGATGTCGGTTCCGTGAAAGGTGTGCTGATCTCCTTGGCCGGCTTAGCAGCATCCCGGAGCGGCATTAGCAAAATGAGAAAGACTGAAAAGCATGAAAGTGCTAGCGATGTGACAGACAATCCAAGTTCGACGTCGATTGTCTCGCTTCTAGCGTCGAGCAGGACGCTCTGTGTGGCAACTTGTGCAACGAGTGGGAAAAGCAGCGAAAGTGGTGCAGTCCTGGGAGTCTTGATCACCACCAGACTGGCAATTACAAGCCACGATAGGGCAATGAGAGTTCGGCTCCATACTGGCCAAGTCAGTATGCCATGCGTGAGCTCGAGTGCGAATCCAGCGATCGAGCTCAAAGCTAGGGCCGCTGAAAGAGTTGTCCGCCGCCTTTTTGGAAGCACATCGTCCTCCCCATGAATCTGGATGGAGGGTTCTTCCGCAACAAAAGGCTTGGTCCAGGCTGGCCGCAGTCCCGTTCTCCGAATCACAATACCGAGAGTCTCGCACAGCAGTATTAGTCCAGCAACGATTGCCGGTATATATACGATGATCGGAAGGAAGCACGGCTTGAACCTTGCATTTCGATCATCCCAAATACTGGAGAAACAGAGCTCAACAGCAGTAGCCGCATACTCGGTCGAGTCCTCGGAGGCAACAGCGGTGTGCATCGGTTGCGCTGTTATTACTCGAGACAGATCTTGTTGTTGGTTCATGATGGCGGTCGCTCATCCCGGTGGACCGTCACTGACGAAGGTGGACCAAGACGAACTTCTCGAACCGCAGATTATAACGACAGCGCAAAGAATGCAACATAACGATTCACAGTCATAAGAAAACCTTGTGCTGCCTGAGCCGATCACCGCCTCTCCGTATTCGGTAACTGGAATGTCAGAAGCTGCATAGTCATCACGACGGTAGGATGCCGTGTGGCGAAGCACTCATTCCCTCTGGTGGCTCAAGCTCGTATCCATGGCGTCGATCAAGGTCAAGCTTTGTTGTGGCCTCAGGCAGCACCAGCAACAGGAGGGTCGGAGCTCTCCACTTTTCCAACACGCAGCTCTGTACGTCACGTTGATGTACAATAATGTCTCCAGCCCATGAGATGCCGCGGAATGATGATGCTTGGTTGGCCGTCTGACCTGCTCACCAAGCCTATCAACAGAGTACAGTATTCACTTCCTCGTGTCCCAATGACCTGCTTTTCCTCTCTCAACATCTGAGTCACTTGAGACCGGATTATTCACAACTCGGAGATAGCCTTTCTCTCACTTCTTGTACTTGATTCCTTGTTTCGTCACGCGTCTCCCTCAGCCATGGACATCAGGAAGATTGCAATGATTGGGTGCGGCTCGATGGGCGGTGGTATGGCCTTGCTCTTCGCCGAGAAGGGCATCTCGGTATCTCTACAAGACCCGTCGGAGGAAGCAATGGACGGCATTCTTTCGAAAGCCAAAGAAGCTGGCGTTCAAGACAAGATGACGAAACATACCAACTACGAGTCACTTTGCAAAAGTTTGGATGAGACCAAAGTCTTCGTCTGGAGTCTACCCCATGGAGGTGTCGGCGATAAAGTGCTTGACACGCTGACTCCATACTTGAGAAAAGGAGATATTATCATAGATTGCGGCAATGAGCACTGGGAGAACACTGAGCGGAGGCAAGGGCATGCTGTGACGAGAGGTGTAAGATACGTAGGTTGCGGTGTGAGTGGTGGCTACCAGGCTGCGTAGGTCTTGCTTATCACAACGTGGCATCACATCAGTAATACTAACTTCTAGGTGGCTGCGACCAGACGGCGTGGCCCATCCATGTGCCCTGGAAGCGACGACGAGACCATGGATATTGTTCTTCCGACATTGCGAAAGGTAGCCGCGAAGGATGCAGACGGGACACCATGCGTGGCTCACATTGGCACAGGTGGTGCCGGACACTATTGCAAGATGATCCATAATGGCATTGAGCACGGAATCATGAGTGCCATCGCCGAAGCGTACGGGATTATGAGAGATGGATTGCATATGAGCCTCGATGACATCGGAAACGAATTTGAGCGCTGGAATTCGGAGGGCGAACTAAAGAACACGTTCTTGATCAAGATCTCCATTGACATTTGTCGAGCCGTCGATCCACAGTCAGGGGTTCGAGTCTTGGATACCGTGGAGGACAAAGTTGTACAAGATTTCACGGGCGAAGAGGGTACTGGAATCTGGTCTAATACGGAAGCTGTAGAACAACACGTTCCGGCTCCGACGCTGAGCACCGCGCACTTCTTTCGTATCGCATCCGGTGACCGACATCAGCGTACGACCATCCAGAAAGCATTCTCGGGCACCCCTTTGTCGCCCCAGAAGATGGACGTGTCTGACCGCGCAGCATTCCTGGAAGATCTCCGCCTCGCCGTCTTCACTGCCACCCTCGCTGCTTTCGTGCAGGGCATGAACGTCATCGACAAGGCCGATCGTTCAAAGCACTTCAACATCGACTACTCCGCACTGCTACAGATCTGGCGTGCAGGCTGTATCATCCAAGCGGACCACATCGTCACGGAATTGCTCGCACCGATATACTCGCGTAAGCACGAGGCAGCCTCAAGCAGTACTTTACGCGACGCGCCGGAAACGAATCCCTTGTACGAGCCTACCATCGCCAAAGAGTTTCAGCGTGGTCTGCCGAGTCTGAAGAAGGTGGTCGCTCGGGGTGTAGAGAGCGATGCGATCATCCCAGCGCTGAGTGCGTCTTTGGAGTATTTGAAGATCCAGACGAGTACGGCCTTGCCAACGAGCTTTTACGAGGCACAGCTCGATTACTTCGGAGCGCATATGTACGATAAGAAGGGCGAAGATAAGGAAGGGAAACCGACCGAGGGCAAGTATCATTATGAGTGGAAGCCTGCGTAAGAAGCTCTGTGGCCCGGGGTAGTGTGAGACAATGGACGACGGACGGCAAGTGTTTGATGACTTATGATGCTTTAACAATGTTATATGTACGAGAAGCAGGTCATGCTTTTCATCTCATCCGGGTATCTTTACAAACATCGCCGTGCACAAAACCAGCGAACGTCCTGCAATCTACGTGCAGCATGCCTTACAACTAGTCGTCTTCTTCTCCTCCGTAGCCCTCGTCACTGTCAGCTCTTGACATTTCCTCTCGCCGTTCGTCGACCAGCTCGTCTGCCCAAGCGATGCTCTTTCGGCTCGGCGGGCGTTCAATATGCTCCGTGATGTACACATCGCCATTCCACGGTTTGCAGCTGCTTACAAGCTCGCCGCATCGCAAACATGTCCAGCCTTCTCCTTCTTCTCCCTCGATCCGTGACGTGACGCATACGAAGCAATATAGACATCCGCATGACAAAGCCTCGTAAGGGTTCGTAATGTCGGTGGACGCACTGCCAATGACTCCTCCACCAGCCGAGGCAGCCAGGACAGTCTGCTCACTGCTTCCAGAAGTCGGGTTCTGATCTTGGTAGCAGATCGCACAAGTTCTTTCGGGAAGGAACGAGAGCTCGCCTTTCTTGATGTTGTCCTCGTCATCACTGTCTTTGACGCGCCTTCCTGTTCGCAGCGACGTGAACGACGTCTTGGCTCTCTTCCAGAAACGCGAGAGCCAACGTCGCCACCTGCTGATGCCGACAAGCGGAAGAAGGAAGAGGAGAAACTCCGTGAAGGCATGCCAGACGAGTTGTCGGTTAAGGTACTCAAACGAGACTTCGCGGCTGGTCTGGTTCGTGGATGGTACCAGTCGCAGGCGCAACAGTCGATCTGTGAGTGTCCTGTATCTGCCGTTGTAGAGGAAGACGAGGAATGACGCAAAGGCCGCAATGGTATGCGTTGTGGAAGCAGTAGTCGTCAGTTGACTCAGCCGGCGCACCAGTAGTGACGGCTCGTCGTAGCCATTCTCCAAGCTGGACAGCTTTTCCTCCCACTTATTCCATCCGTACCGACCGCCCACGGTCAATAATCCGTACATTGCTTTCTGCCATGCTGTTACCGCTTCTCCAGCGCTCGCCCGATCATCCACGTATTTCAAGCCTTGCGAACTGGCACCATAGCTCGCTCCGTGATCCCATATCGAGAGCTTCCACAAGATCAACCGCAATGTAGCACCGATCTCTGCTCCCCACTCTTCCTTAAGATGCGGTCCGAACAGCTTCAATCCATCCCCGGCTTGGGTCTGCAGTAATGACAGCAATTCCTCATCCAGAAGTTCTGCGTCGACCTGCCCAACGCGAAAGGCCGGTTGAGTTCCGAATGGCGATTTGAAGATGTCGAAGAGCCGCAGTGCCTCGGCGCATGCCACGCGAAGCGATGGTGGAAGCGCGAGCAGATCGCTCGTTCTCTGTTGCTGATGTTGATGGAGTGCCTCCTGTGCTTCGGCCGCACGCGCCTGGCGACGGGCGAGGATGCGCTCTTGAGCCGCCGCAAAGTCTGGCATCTCACCAGTAGTTGTCAATGTCGCGCGATTCTGGACTTTCGCGTGGGCAAGCAGTCATTGCATGCGATGTGTAGTTGTCGGCTGGCCAAGCTGGAACAAGGTCTCGTAGCTTGTTTGCAAGCCGAGGTCGGTCACAGCGATGGCGTCGTGCCATGAGACACAGCACACATCACCCCGACATGAGTGCGGAACATGCCTCTTCAAGCACATCGGCGTCAACGTAGAACTTCTTGCAATGGTCTAATGATTGGTACATTCATCGTCGTCGTTGTCCCGCGAAAAGGGAGAACACGCAATTGTCGCAGATCACAGATCTTGAAGAGATCAAGCACCCTTCATAAGGATTAGGCATTGTAAAGCAATACCAGCGGATATGCCATTGGAATGGTCCACTTTACGTCCCTGTCTTACCGATTGTAGCCTGAGCAAATGGCCATCCACCGGTACAGTAGTAGCCAATTGCCCGATCAAACACTACGAAGGGTTGGTAGCTTGCAAAGAAAGTCACTACCTAGGCTAGCTAGAGGAAGTGCTCAAGACTGTCTCTGGAAGGCTAGACTTATCGTAGGCGCGCCGATACAGATAGACATTTCCATCAGAGTTCTTTGTCTCATTCCCGGGTTGCGGTATATGTTCAATGCAACAAATGCTGGTCCTAAGGTGACCACTGTACGGGTTAGGTAGACTTTCTACGCTGCGGCTCATCCCGCCAATACACGTTCACGTCGAGCTCGGACAACTACGTAACCTTAGGGTCGCATACATGTAGCTGTGAGCCAGTGAGCTGGTGACGTCCAACAACAAACACAGTGCTTGGATCTTACTCACGGGCATCGCAAGATGGCACGAAAGAACGCAGACGATCTGCTAGCCGAACTGGACGAGCTTGGCGGCACCGAGACTACCACGACGGCTCAGACAACCTCCACAGACAACCCAGGAGGGGAGGGAGACGATGTGCTAGCCGACCTTCAGGCCCAGCTTGCAGCGAAATCGCAGACCTCTCGTCCAGCTACGCCTCGTGTGAGCTCATCTACCACATCCGGAACCACAAAGGTCGATCATACTCCAGCTTCATCTGGTCCGCCAAGCGGGAGAACGAGTGAGGATCGGGCTCAGAATGCTTCAGCTTCCACAGCAGCGGTGACTAGTGGTGAAGGCAGAAGCTACCATCGCGGTGTGACACCAGATGCTGCAAACGAGAAGGATGCATCCACTGCGGGATCAGGTAACGACACCTCGTCGGAGGCCAATGCCAGTGCTGGTGGAGGCTGGTGGGGCAGCATGTTCAGTGCGGCCAGTGCGGCTGTCAAGCAGGCCGAGACAATTGCCAAAGAGATCCGAGGGAACGAAGAAGCACAGCGTTGGGCCGACCAAGTACGGAGCAATATCGGAAATGTACAGAACCTGGCCACCGACCTTCGCTCACGCGCACTGCCAACCTTTACCTCGCTCATATCACACATCGCTCCGCCCATCTCTGCGCACGAACGCCTCCAGATCCACATTACGCATGACATAGCTAACTATCCCTCGCTTGATCCACTCATCTATACCACCTTCTCACGCGTTATGGCACAGGTCGAAGGTGGTGATCTAATGGTGATACAACGTGGTAGCGAGAACAGGAGCCGATCTCAAACAGGGTCGGATTCTCAAGGCTATCGAGGAGGTGTCCTTGGAAGTGGTACAGGCTGGACCGACGGACCATGGTGGCGCGAAGAGCATGCCAAGCGTGACTTGGGCTCTGTGCCTGGTCTGAAGGAAGGCACACGACTAGCTAGAGTGAGCGCCGAAGCTTACGCGAAAGAGTTCTTCGAGTCCCGCGGTGGCCTCGAGGAAGCAGCTCAGAAGGCTACCGAGACCCTTTCCGAAGTCAACCCAGTCCGCAGCTCAGACATATTTTTGGCCATCCAAGCAATCTCGCATTCCAGCGAGAAAGGTCATTTTTCCGAGAACAGCAACGAAGCACAACCGAAATCGGCCGATAATGGTGTTGCTGATCTAGAGGAGGACCTCGAAGATCTCATCACATTTGCGATCTACCTTCACGACCCCATCCACAGCCTCTCCTTTTCAGCGCTCTCTCAATCATTCCCTCAAAAGTGGGCAACGTGGCTCGATGCCAGCCCAAGCACTGGCGAGGCGCTGCCAGAAAGCATCACACAGATCATTGCCTCTGGCGGAGTTGATCCACGAGAGTGGGTAGCGGAATGGATGGAAGAGGTCTTGTCCCTTGGAGTGGGAGTCATAGCGCAGCAGTACGTTGCCAAACGTATGGGAGTTGGTGAAGGCGGAATCGGCCGTGCTAAGCGTAGGGTCGAGGAGGAAGATGTCGGCGGTGAAGCTGCAAGGGCGGTCTAGATCAGTCCTGCAAGACTTGCTTCTGGTCACATATCATTGTCTCTCAAAGGCAGGGTCGTGGTGACCAGTCTGCTGGCTGCAGCCAACGGTGAAAAGTGGGAGTCATGGCGAATTGGGCGGCACGGTGACTATGGTTGAGGTCTGGAAGGAAGCTGAGTTTGGCTGTTCTATACTGCTTTGGCTAGCGATTCGCCCACTGCGACGTCAAGGAGGTCCGCCAGCTGAGATTCCCTGGCAGTAGTAGCTTTACGTATAATGAAGATATGTTGTCTTTTCCCTGCTTGTCTCCGTGTGGATCTAACACTACTGGCATCTTCATCTATTAACTTCAATTGCTCGATGTGCCATAAGTGATGTAGCATAGTCTAATAACGACGGAGCTCAATTGCGCTCAGCTCGCTCCCATTGACAATCTGAGATCTTATATGCGAAAGGTGCTTATATATTGACAATGCTTTGACTACACCTCATCAACACCAGCTATAGCTAGCCTCTCGCCGTCCTCTCGCCGTCCTCGCGCCGTCCTTGTTGCCCTCGCTGTCGCAGTCGTCGCAGTCGTCGAATTAATAGCTCTACTAGCAATCAATCTCGAGCAGTTTCGAGACTTTATTACAGACTATATCGCAACTAGCTACATATAAGCAGACGTTAAAGAGCAATTGAAAGAGCTATACAATGTAGATGTAACTATTGCTACACTCTAGCGTAGACTCTTAGTATAGTCTATAGTATCGCTACTATCGAAGCCTATAGATAATCCCGAGCTATACGCTGTTATCTTATACTACTTCTATATCCTTTAGCTTATAGATACAGAGAGTCTGCGACTGCTTAGCTATAAGGGGATCTAGCTCTCTATAGCCTCGCTACGTAGGTTGCGCGCGAAGCTAGGTCTTAAGAAGTAGGTACTAGCTAGCTAGTACTAGGAAGATCGAGAGCGTCTAGTAGCGCTATTAAAGGAAGAGCTTAATAATAGCCGCTACGAGAGTCTTAGTAAGAGGTAGCTATATCGATATATAAGGCAGCATTACAACGTAGTTAACTAGTATGTAGTTAACTATTGCGCGGTACTTATTACAGCCTATCGCTATATACTAAAGTCTATAGGGATCGCCTATACGATGTAGCTATCTAACTAGATCCTACTAGACTCGAGCTACAGACTCGTAAAGTAAAGGTCTACTATAGTACTATAATTATACTAGGACTAAACTACGCTTAGTCTATAGACGTGTACTACAAGTTTAAGTACTAGAGGATCTAAATCTACGTAGTAGTTAACGTGTATTTACACTATATTATCTAGCTATATTATAGCATTACTAGCTATATAGCAATCTCTGTACTCGCGTAGTACCTTACTACTATTATAGAGGGAGGATTAATCCCTATAGAAATCCGGAGCGATCGGGGTGTAGAAACTACTGTAGCTAGAGATACTTACTTCGCGATTAGTAAGGAGCTATATTAAAGAGCTAGTAGTAAGGAGCTACAATTTAGTAACTACTTTCGCTATAGCATAAGCAAGCAGAACTAGCGTATTAAGACCTTCTAGGGTTAGATAGTATAGGGTAGTCTAAATCAATAGCGTAACGCTTTCCTAGCTATAAGCGATTACTACGAGTATAATAGAGAGGCGCTTATAGACTAGATTACGCTTATCTTTATATATATACCTATTATCTATGCTAAAGTAGCTACTTTTGTTAACCTATAGAACAACTATAAGATCTATAAGTAGTTAAATCGGAGCTATTATATCCCTAGTATACTGTATGTTCTTTATTACTACCCTTAAGAGTCTAATAGCGAGCAGTACGGTATTACAGTTGATGTAGGCTATCTAAGTCTACTACAACTGAAAACTTAGATTAGCGGTTTTAGTACGACCCCTCTACTAGCTTACTAATCCTCTCTATATGCCTCTCTACTAATATATATCGTAGATATCGACAAATACCTACTAATTAAGACCTTAACCTTCTATTAAATCGTGCTATAAGACGCGCAATATCCGGAGGTTATTAATAGTAGTAATCTTAACGTTACTAATAGCTGTCGTCTTTATTAATCCGCGTACCTTACGCTCTGTAAGGCTCTAACGAGCTACTAGCTTAGCAGTAAGCTACTAGTACTAGCGGAATCCGATAAGCTATATACGCCCTAGTAGACACGACTAGAGAAGCTCTATTAGCGCTCTTATTGCAGCTTACTACCTTAGTATCCTTAATGCCGAGTATCGAGGTCTAGGGATATATAGCTATATATTAATAGCATCTACTACCCTTCGCTAGCTTATATAACGCGACCTTATCCCTTACGAGCTTGTATAACGCTCTTCTATAGCTCGTAATACCTCTATAGTCGGATCTATATCCTTCTAACTATCGGATCTATAGCTAGCGTTACCTAACTAATCGATTTTACTCTTAATATAGTGCTACTAATAGCGTGCTTAGTCTACTAGTAACGAGTATGTTTACGCCGCCCTTATTAGACGATAGAGGTTTGTATACTACGTTTAGCGCTCGCTAACCGACTCTCGCGGAGAACTATCGCTAGCGTAGGTTTATAAGGATACTCCTACTAGTTATAACAGCAGCGTTACTACCGCTCTTATAGCGCGTTATAGCCGCACCTATTACTAGCTAGTATGTAATAGCGACTCGCGTACTAGCTCCTACAGCTTATAGTCCTACTACGACCTTTAACCTCTCTGTCTATATATAGGAAGTTACTATTCGTAAGGTTAGGGGCAAGCTAGACGACTAGTACTAGGGTATATAGGTATTATATAGCTAGTTTAGTACTAGCTATCGAGAGGATCAGCTCGCGTAGTTGCTTCGTAGTAAGGGTTAATCGCTAATTAACTTCTTCCTTAGCTAAACTAAGGATAATGTTATTAGCTATCTAAGTGTGTTACTTAACAGCTACTATAGCTACTACTTTGTTATAGGGTAGAATAATAACACTGCTACGCTAATTAAGATTACTACCGCGACTATAGAGCGAGCCCTCGACGAGCTAATCCCTTTTCAGAGACTAAGGACTAATATCTACGACGTTAAGATATCTATTAAGAAGGACGACAAGCGAGCTACCGTAGCTGCAGCCTTTATTAGCCGGAGTCTCGTAGCGAGCGCGTTACGAGCGCGCGCGAGAGAGCAATATAACCTACCGAGCTGTCTAAGCACACAGAATAGCGCGCTAGATAGCATCGAACCCTTAAGCCCCTTAGCTAAGCGAGAGCTAATTCCGCGAGTTAAACCGGAGCTAGAGAAGCTATCTATACTAGTAGCTAGTAGCACTACTAGCTATAGTGCTACTACTACTATCGACGTTGCTTTAAATAGTAATAGTAACACTTCTAGTATTAAGATAATAAAGCAGTTAATCTAGCGTAAAAAGTAATAGCGAGCTAGCTAGCGAGCTAAACGAAGTAAACGTAGTAGTTCTATAGGAGCGCTTTTAACTATTAAGACAGAGTGTAACTAGGACGTGCTTCTAGAGTCTAATAGCGAGCTTACTAGCGAGCTATCGCCGGTCTTATTATTATTACTATCTCTATTAGATATCTCGCTACTAACTACTAACTAGTTAGTGCCTATAGCTATAAAGAAGGTTAAAAAGCGTCTATTAACAGTTAAGCTATCTTATAGAGTAACAAGAAGATAAGGTTAGCAATAGCTTATAGTATATAGTAGTATATATTATAGTAAGATATTACGTAGCAGTAATAGATAAGTACACTAAGAAAACGCCTCTCTCTATACTCTCGCTATAGATCTTTAAAAAGAAGTAGAACGCTTCCTCTTCTAACTACGTAGCGTAGCTACGACTAACAACCCCTTTAACTCTATTACCTTACTCCTTAACCTAGATACTAACCTCTTTAACGTAGCGACTCTCTCTTCTATTGTAGAAGAGCTCGTAGTAGCTACTTTATAGCTACTCTTAACCTTATACTTATAGAAGGTATAAGGCCCTCCTTTCTCTAAAACCTTATAAGGGACTTATATCCCTAGCCTCTTATACTACTTATACAGCGCGCTTATAGCGACGCTATAGAGGGTCTCTATAATAACCCCTACGATCGAGTATCGCGCTAAACTATTCTTCGCGCTCTTCCTATCTCTTATAGAGAGACTCTCGTTACTAGTAATAGTAACCTATATATCCTATTATACTACTTTATAGTACTAAAAATCGCTTATGTTAGTAGTAGTAGGGCAGTAGAAAGCGGTGCTATTAAAGGCCTTTTTAATTAGCTCCGTAGCCTCGCGTATAGCGCGAGTCTATAGAGGAGTATAGGGCGAGGTAGCAGGGCGTAGAGCGGCAGTAGTAGGGCGTATAGTAGTAGTAAGGCGAGGAGGAGAGGCTAGACGAGAGGCAAACGCGAGTACTATTACTATAGCGGTTACTACTGTTACTATAGCAGCAGTAGAGGGTAGTATAGTAGTAGTAGTAGTAGTAGTAGTAGTAGTACTACGATTAATAGCTATAAAACCTTCTAAAGAAGAGCGCTAGCGCTCTTCTTTAAAGGTAGAGAGAGAAGAGGTAGAGGGAGAGGCTATAGCGAGTCTTCTTATTGCTTATAGTAGTAGTAGTAGTATAGCTTTTTTTAAGATCTAAGAGAGTAAAAGAAAAGAAAATTAGTAAAGGAATAGCTATAATAAATCGATATATAGCTACTAAGAGAGCCTATAAGAGGATTAACTAATAATAGAAGCGCGTTTTTAAGCAATTACTTTATTAATAATAATAGGAAGCAATACTTACCTTCCTTTAATAATACGCTAGCGACTATTATAATAGCGTAAGCTACTAAACGAGCCTATTAAGAGTTAGCATAACATCTATAGTGACAATAGAGCTATAGAGAGCCGCAATAAGAGTTGATAGTGAGGTTGTAGTAGTGATAAGGTTGATATTGATGATATATAACCTCATTGTTAAGAGTTGAGGTTGACAATAGGAGCAAGCTGAGCGCAATTGAGCTCCGTCATAACCTGAAGACGGCGCAGCTTAAGGTATGGTACGAAGCACATGACCTCGCGATTGGCTAGAGGCAAGCCGACGCGACTGCACGTCTGCCCATACATTATTTACGCTACGCCATAGACATCTACACTCCATTAAGTCTGCCATTGCGCTCCACCTTCCAGCGTATGGTGCTTTGCAGATCAATACTACGTTCCAGCGCACGGCAGAGATGGATGCAGCTGGTGAACATGGCAAGCGGCGATCCAATATGCATTAATTCATCCCCGCCTCGGCCACGACAGCTCACAACAACTCCACCGCCGACAACCCGCCATTCGACAATCAGCAACTCAAGCGCATTACCGTCGCCTAGTGTGTTCCTTGATGCAAAATTATCGGAGACATTGGGCGACAGTCTACGCTTTCCACCTCAGCTGTTGAGCATTGATGCGGGCTTGATTAAACACAGAACGCTCGATCACGATGGACAGTTCGGAAGCCAGCACGACGCTCCAGCGCATCCGGTGGAGGCGCCAGCAGACATATTTCCGGATACTGTGCCAGCTCTTCCGGTGAAGAAGGCGCGGAAACGGGCCAAAAGACCGAAGTCGGATGCATACATATTGAACAGCGAGGAACAATATCCATCGGACACGGAGCAGAAGGATGCTGCAGATATCACCGTAGCAGAACATGGAAACTTGCAGCCAGCTGGGCTCTCACGGGGTGTCTGGGCCGGTTGGGCGTCTACGCTGGAGGAGGCACCTGCAGACACTCTGGTCGCATCAAACTATTTCCGGGTTGACGAGATGCCAGTTGTTGCGCTGAACAATGGAACTTCACCAAGTTTGGAGCAAGACACCTTCGAGGAGTCCGTTGGCCCTACAGTCCCTCTAACCGAGCTGCTAAGCAATTTCACATATATTGACACGGCCGCGCCTCGAAACTTGATGCCAGGAGCCAGCACGAAACGACGTAGAATCGAGCTTGTCGACCCTTCGCTGGTCAGCGATGTTACGAAAAAGCCGAAGAAGACAGCGCGCGAGCCGGTTTTACCAAAGCCAAAACCAGCGAAGAAACCCAAATCACCCAAAAAGAAAGCACAAACAATCACTGCGCTTGCGATGGCTCCTTATCAGCCCCCGAAGGAGCTGGAGGCGGAGCAGCCAATAGTTTCCGCATTCTTCGCCGATGTCGCCGTGCCGACACGAAATGATATTCCAGTAGTCGAATCATTGCCGGAGAAGGTGAAGAAGCCCCGTAAACCACGCACTAAGAAAGTAGCCGGCGATGCTACAGGTGTGGAGACCGAGAAGCCCAAGAAATCGAGAAAGGCAAAAGCGAAGCTCGTTGAAGCAAATCCTGCGCCGGAGCTGTATTTACCACAACGAGCATGCAAGCAAATGGATCTCCAGGACTTCCTCTTCGGGACCTCGAGCCAATTGGCTGTGGAAGAATCGCCGGCCTTCATCAAAGACATGCAACGTGCTATTGCAGAGTCCGAGATGGTCCTCAATCCCGTTCAAGGCCATGTACAGCCTGAAAGCCACAAGGAAACACCACAAAATGGAAAGGAGAGTATCCTGGTGGTGTCTCGTGCAAAGCGAAAACTCTGGGCATCCGCATCAAGAGACTTTAAGGGTGGTATCTTGAGAGACGATTCTGGACTCCGTAAAGCTTTAGTCAAAAAAGCGGTGTTGCAGCCTGCTGTAGCTTCAGCGGTGCAGACTGATCGGCCGACACTTATTGTCGAGCAGTCCGAAGTCGTGCTTACGCGGCAAGCAGAAAAATCAGTACCAGAAGCCGTCACAGTGCCCACGCCCGTTCAGGCGGTGGAAGCCGAGAAATGGACACTGTTGTCAAGCTCGAGCCCAACACGTGCAGAGGAAATAGAGGTAGTGGTGCCTGCACCTTCTTTGGTCACATGTGACGCCCCAAGCCGGACCCAAGTGAAAGCAACGCTATCGCGACCCTCACAACCTAGGAGAGCGCTCGAAACACTGGATGCTAATGTCACACCAACAGTTGTGGGTGAGCTCGAGAAGTGTAAGGCAGCGCGCAAGATTTTGAAGATTGATCAAAGTATCGCAGCAGCTGAGGATGCGACCATGAGGAAGAACGGGCGAGAATTGAAGAAAGGAAAAGTGGCTGATTCTCGCATAACAAAAACATTGCCGACCGTGAAACGACAATCTGCACAAGCAGTGAAGAAAAAGGCAGCGGCTATGGTCGACGTCAATGCGCCGCATGTGTCAAAATCAAACGGATCCGATTCAATATCGCGAGCAACGAAGCTGAAAGAGACACCGGCCTCGAATACCGAGTCATGGGCGAACATCGACGAGATATCTGATGATGATGTCCCCGCCACACCATCTCCTAGACGGCGACGCCGACAATCAGTCGACTCAAATCCACCAGTAGAGCCGCTCGTCATGAGTCCTTCTCGTGCGGTGCACCCGAGGCAAGGAAGCAAGCCAGTCACAATTGCAAGTTCGGCGAAAATCAAATGCACCGATGGACAATGGCCTGATGTGTACGCCAAAATCTCTCCGCGGATTACAGCCACTGTCCGAGCGATACCTCGCAGAGCGGATCCGAAGAATCCAAGCTGGCTGCAGAAAATCCTGCTCTATGACCCTATCGTGCTTGAGGATTTCACGGCTTGGCTGAACGACCAGCAGATCACGATCGAAATCATGAGGCCGGTGAAGAAGGGCGCGGCGAAAGGGCGCAAGAAGAAAGTCGACTCTCTGCTGAGCGAGGTGCCTCCACCTCCCGAGCTGGAATTGGTTCGTGAGCCTCTGCAGGCTTGGATGGTGCAGAAGTGGTGTGAAGAGAAGAGCATCTGCTGTCTTTGGCGGGAGGGCTTACGAGGTGGGGTGAAGGCCAAATACTGAGTGCAGGGAACGTGGTCTTGACGAACATGATGTCTAATGATAGTTACGATGAGGAGGCCATTGGCACTGAGTGCATTTATGCCTAGGAACAGTAGTGACATTGCAATACAGGGCTGGAAATGCCACCTTGAGATATGAATACTCTTGTTCGCTACGAGATGCCGCCTACCAAATATGCCTTTTGCCTACCATATGGCCATATGGCGGCTGTCCGCCAACGCCGTCGCTAAATCTTATGATCGTAATGCCTTCATATTGAACCGCAAGGTCTGTCCCATCGTGACTCCATCATCGGTTACCATGCTCGTCGGTCAGCCCCAGCCACTCATTGAAATACACACAATTACCAGGGTTCACCGGCCCACTTTCTTGGCAGACGTCAAACACCGGACATTGTCCACAGGGAGCCTGCGTGAGTCCGTTCCCACGAAAGCTGTCCTCCTCGTCTTCGCCGTCGAGGAGAGGTAACATGGCGTGCGAGGGCCGGAAGTCGACGCCACGCACCGTGCGATAGCCATCGCCGACTTTTTCCAGCTTATCGTCCCAGACCAGCACGTCGACGAGGTTCTGGATCTCAGGCACGGTCAACGTGCCGGCCTTGGCATCTCGTATCGCAGCGGATGTCGTCACGAATTCGTGGATGGAGTTTGCGGTGGGGTATGCGCGAGTATATGCTGGGTATGCAATCGTGGTGATGTGCGCGCTCTCCGGCTCGGGTCGGTGTCGGTGCTGGGGAGCGGAGTCCTCGATATCAGGTGCTGCTGTTTTTACACGTTTTGCTTTCCTCTCCATTTCTGGACTTTCGCTGCGCTCGACCTCCCGCTTGATCTTCTTACTCTTCTTGTCCGCCCAGCTGACCATTCGGACATGAAACACTATCAGGTTGCTCAACTCTTCTACCAAGCTCTGGTCCAGTGTCCCACCGTCAAAGAAACTACCACCCGTCACATCTTCACTGGGTACAAGGTGAAAAAGCATGTACGTCTTTTGTACCGGTTGCTTCACGTTCTTCACCCCTTTGATCAGGCGGGTCTTCTCCAGTGTCTTCACAGCTTTGTCCACGACAATGCTGTTGATGTTGCTCTTGCGCTTCACTTCTTTGATCCAAATGCCGGCTTCATGACTCGCTTCCACGTACTCATACACTATCCGCTCTTCATTACTCAGCGCTTTAATCGCTCTCGCAGCATCTCGAGGTCTTGTGCTCCAGCATAGCCGACCTCCAAGCTTCGAGGTCCGAAGCAGCATGTGACGCTGAAGCTCTGTAACCAGTGACATGAGGTCTTGCAGTGTTTTGGCGGACTTCGAGGTGAAGTTTTCGAGGTCTTCTTGGAAGAACACTTTCTTGAGACCTTCAGATGAGGACTTTGCAGTCTGGAGGAGCGAAAGGTACAGGCCATCGCTTTCTTGGCTGAGCGCCATCTTGGATAGTGCTTGCGGAGTTATCGAGATGTCAACGGCACGTGCGAGGTGGAAGCGAGTGAAGCAGTCGGGACTTGGGGATCATCGGGATACCAGCTCATGTGCGTGAGGACCGCACACAGCTGTGAGCGTACGGCGAAGGATGAGAGCAAGAACTGTCCTTGTGCAATTGAATTCCACCCAATGTGAATCACTAAAAAGTTCCCAAGCGCAGCGGAAGTCAAGCTTTAAGGTTTCACGATGCCGGAGGACGGGTGCTCCCGGCCGCGGCGCGCTTACGCTCCAGCACTAGACGAATGCAGATTCAGGACTGGCAATAGAGTGACGGACGCTTGTATGAAGGCAATGAATGTAGACGATCGATTGTATTGAGGTATCGAGCTCATGGCCCACCAGTACTGGAACGATCGATGACGGAAGCACAAGTCTCCTTCGATGCCATTCGAAAGTGTGTGGACTGCAACGATGGCTCTACTTCTCTGTTGCATGATTTGATCTGCCCTGCCTGTATCAGCTGTCAGCACTCGCTACAACTCGGCAATTCACACTAGGTAGCTAGAATCCTGTACAGCGTACCATTTCCTTCCCTTGCATGCGGTCTGTAGTGTGACTATGCAGAAGCTCCTCCTGGATCCTTGTCTCACATGTGTTGTCTGTGGACCGTGCGTTTTTGGAAGCTTTCGGGAAGCGGATGGCTGCCACGGTCTTCCGAGGCGAGTCCAAATCTCTGGCATTCATCTGTCAATATCGCCGGTCGCCAGCAAAGTTCTGCAACGCAACAAACGTCGGGCACAATGGTGTCGACGATCACGGTGTTGTCTGCTGAGGAGCGCAGAAATAGAGATCGTTCTGATCTCTTTTCTGGGTCGTTCGATGCCCTGCGCTGGCATGCGCCATCAGAGGCGAGCATTGATACATCACAACACGACCTTGCACGGCCACGCAGGACCATGCCTGATTCCAAGAAGGCGAACGTTAACGGGCTCATCAAACGACGTCCGACCCATCCTCATGCTCATATCGTGAAGGGACGAATACTTATCATTCGGTTGGCCCCCAAGGCTTTACGTGGCGTTCTTACCGACGACGACTCTGAGCAACGCAAAGCCATTGACATTCAAGAGGATCAACTACATGATGACGATGACGATGCTGGTGTCGGTCCGAGTGCTAAAGGTACTTATGGTAAAGCTTACACTCTGCTTCATCCAGAAATCCAATGGGTGCATCGAGGTCAAGGTCGCTACCTTCCCGCATTAGACCTCAAAAAGGATATGCTGCCGCCAACAGCAAATCGTAACTCAAGGTAAGTTTGCATGCCCCCGGGGGTTACGACGCAGTGTTATGTACAGCATCAACCGACGTGACTTCTCTACTGGAACTTCGTTTCCTACTTACATCCCACATCGTCCTGAAGCGACAGTCGCTGAGAGTATCGAAATTAACGTACGATATAGATACTCCCGAACCTCATTCGATGAAGCTACAAGCTTGACACCAGAGGATGTGAAGCAAACTCCGGACTCAGTACCACCGGAGCGGCCTGCTGCGTTACTCCGTGAGGAATCTTCGTCGTTCGCCACAACTGCGTCAGGTCGACGTCGACGGAAAACCACAGAGGAAGCCTTGACCGACTCCCTCACACCGTTGACACCTTCGTATGGCTTGCGAAAACGTCGTTCGGAGCCTGAAATGCCCACGCTACCGGAACTGCGTTCTTCAAGGCTCGCACGCCGCACTAGACCAGCAGGCAATGGCCGCCGAATCCAGCGTACCACAAGTTATAACGATTCTTACGATGATGAGTCTGATCAACATCAAAGTGACAGTCCCGCTGTTTCTGAGGTTCGCGAGAGTGCATCAAGTGATGAGACCTACCGGAGAGAAACTATTGACGCACTGCCAGAAAAGGACCGCAAGGATTACTACCACGCAGGAAACGGATGGTACAAAAAGGGCATTAACCCGCGCGATCGTAATGCCAAATCGAAGGCCCGAGAGGTCACCGACAATGTGATTGAAGTCGCTGATGGGGTCTTCACATTCGATCGCAGTAAGACAGTACATCAAACGCAGCTTGACAAATTTCCTGGAGAAGAATTTCATCATTGTGGTAACGGATGGTACAAAGCAGGCCCGTCAAGTTATCGTTCGAGCATCCATGTTCCAAAAGCGGACGATGAAGACAGCAACAGCATAGATGTCAAAAGCACAACGCCCTCTCGGAATGTTGATGTCGACATACTAGCTGAGCCTTCTGCAAACTGGGAAACGGCCCGCAAGAATGCGTGGTCATCAAGACAGCCAGAGACAGCTCGATCGAGTGCCGGGAGTCGACCAAATCGAAGTCAGAGTCGTACAGGGACATCCACAAGCGAAGTTGATCGCAATTCCGAAGAAAGCAAGCAGACCTTCGACAAAGCATATGTAGATATGCATCCAGATGAAGACTTCCATCATACTGGGAACGGACGGTACAAGCGTGGGCCGAGGGCCGATAGTAAGCCTAAGGTACGGAAGCAGAGCCTTCCACCGGATTTCAGGTCATTATACACCAAGGAGTATGTGACCGCGCACCCACAATACCTGTTCCACCATCGAGGTCAAGGGAAATACAAGCTTGGTGAGCGAGACACCGATCAAGTTGAACCCAGACGGTCACGAGCTGTCGGCATTGAGGACGAGACTGAAGGCGGCGAGGACGCTGAAGAAGACGAAGATGTAGACGAAGACGAGGACGAGCATGTGGAGGAGGGCGAAGAAGAAGCTGTGGAAAGCGGAAACGAATATGACGACAGGGATGTACAGGAGGATGACGCTGGTACAGTGGATGAGATTCGAGCGTCAGAAGCCGAACCACTTGTGGACACGGCATACGTCGATGCGCATCCGCTGGAGACGTTCCACCATCGTGGTCAGGGCCGGTGGGCTCGGGGTTTACCACCTGTCGGGTCATCGAGAAAAATGGCTGTGCGCGGCCCTGGGGCAGCTGATCGATCAACTCAGGAGGACTCAAGATCATCCACACGATCCCTGTCCCAAAGCGCTCAGCTCGGACCACCTCCACCATCACGATCCACGCTCCTGGTCAAGGCGGAAGGCCCCGAGAAATGGCCAGAGCTCACGTGGCATTACAGAGGGGGAGGAAAATGGAGTCAGCTCAGCAAGGAGGAATGGGATGCGCAAACCAGGATCCCTGCAACTATTTTCAAAAGCTCGCCCAATCGTAGAGCACGCAAAGGAAAGCCTTTAGTACGCGTTTCAGAGGGTGCCGCTGCACAGCTCGATCGCGAGACCATAGCTGCAACGGTAGAGCATGTGCCCGAAGAGGATGAAGCTGGTTTCTTCTCGCGGAGTACTGCTGGAAATTACTATGACGAGGAAGTTCGTCCTACCAAACCGAGAGGTCGTGCTAAGGGCAGACGGCTTGTGGAGTCCAACTCGGATGCGTCGAAGCCTCCCTCGAAGTCTGATAACACCGCCAACAAGCTTCCCATGCTTACCGCGGAAGAAGATTGTCTACTTGAAGCCGACCTACCAGACTTGTATCGCGAGGAGTACTCTGCGTCACCAGAGACAGAAATGGACGAGGCAGAGCATATTTATCGACGACAATTCAAACCAATGGATGTAGATGCCATCATATCTGCACTTGAGAAGCACGACCCTACTACGCGTACGACGGAAAGTCTGAAGGCTCTTGCGACCAATGCGCAACTCGCTATGCAGTCGATGCAAGACGAGTTTTTGGAGCTGGAAAGATTGACCGCTCCGCACGCGAAAATCCCACGAAAGCCTGCTCAAGGTGGTCGGAAGCCGATAGATCATATTACCTACGAGGATCGCAAGGAAGCTGATCTCTACGACTACGCCTTTGATCCACGCAAAGTCGGTCACCAAGATCCTACCGCTCAACGTATCGTGCGCGACGAGCAAGGTCGACAGCTACGCAAGAATCGTCGCACCGACCTCAACGGCAGCATTCCCGGCTGGAAGCTCGACGGTGAAGGCGATCTTGCCCCGAAGCGTGCATCACGACAACCACAGCGCTTCGACGGCACAGCAGCGCAAGCACAACCACGCAAAAGAGCTCGCGTGGGTGCGTCGCAGTCCCGGGCGGAAAGCGTCAGCGGCAGCATGACACCCGACCGTGCGACGACGCCCATGCAGCTCTCGCAGACTTCCAACAGTAATCAGGCGGCATCTGGAGGTCGCTGGGCCGGCCACGTGCCGAAACGTATCCGCGAGCTGCGCGGTGACAGCGTAGGATCAACGCGTAGCGAGGGTGGCTCCGAGGCGAAAATCCGCAAAGGTCGCCCGCCCGGCAGCAAAAACCTGCACGCGCGCAAGGACAAGGGCGTGAAGAAAGGACCGCGGAAACCCAAGGCCAGCCCTGAGCAGATGCCGAATCTATTGGATCAGATTTGGGGGCCAGGGTTTCACGATGCGTTTATGGGGCGTGGAGGGTGGATGCCGTGAGGGGGTGAAGAACGAAGATCGTAGACAAGGTTGAGCAATGTATGTAGATGTGAGGGTGTAAGTGATTGTTCAGCGATTTCACTCGTCGGGAGACTGGGTCTCAGTATCCGTCTGCGTCACATATGTAATGGTACCTACCATGGCATCACAGTACTGCATACTCTCGATAACGGCGCGTATCAACGCAGAGATAGACCATTTCATCACAGATATCACCAGCAATGGGCCACAAGTTGTCGAGGTATCATAGCTCGCTTCAAAATGCACGATATGACCCTCCAGGCTTCATCCGGCTTGAGATCCTTTCGCATCGGCATTTGCGGATGTGTTGATGTGCAGCAGCTGCAAACATGATCCACCGGATGATCGTCGACTGCCCGATCGCCAGAGCTGCGGCTACATGACGACTCACACCACCAACCGACGCCCGATGAGGACCCGTCTCGCTTCGCACGGTACATGATGTCGTCCCCTACGTATCGGCGATGTCATACCCCTAGGTTCCATCTCTGCTGCTCCTCCGAGCACTCCGGCCGATTCGGGCTTTCGCGTTCACGACTACTACCGGAGTCACAGCCAGATAGATATGACATGTGCATTGCAGCGTTTCATTATTATTGTCTACGTTGTCGTCACATACCTTATGCAGTCACTGAGTCAGATACTGTACACTTCACGTGAGTTGACGATGATGGCGTGTGGACGTGGTACGTGGGTCCACCCCCCGTCTCGCTTGATGACGCAGATGCGCGGTTGGCAGAGGTTTTCCGGGGGTCCGGATGCGAGAACTTATCTCAGAACTTCATGCGGGCGGCTCTAAGTCGTCATGGTGGAGGTTCATTACATGGCATCATTATGTGGATACAGGTTTGGCTTGGATGGTGAGTGTAAGTGCTTCAGGAGGGGTTAATCTTCGGAGCAGCAAAGAGTACTTGGTAAGAGATGTTGGAATAATCGAGGAGGTGACGTCGTTTAATCAGGGAAGAACATTACAGGGCTAGCAATAATCGTGATTGCGTCTTGTATTTTGAGATGGAATGTGTGACAAGGAAGAGTCTGATTTGTAGCCGCTGCAATAATATTCGGCAACATGTGAATATTCTGGCCGGGGCTTTTATGCAGCAAGACGGCTGCCGGCACATGGTTGGCGACTGGATGTCGCCGGGACCGTTCATTTCTGGTCTCGAGCATTTTATACCGGCGGCGTCTGGACGGGATGAGTCCCAGTATGGATCAGGAGGGCGGTTGGCCAGACTCGTGGCGTCTGCGTAATTCTTCCATCTTTCGTGAATTTCTCCTACAAAGCTGTTTGCAACGGTATTACCACCATAACTTGCACTCGACCATCTCGATCTGCTCGATCCCTCCTCTCACACGGTCACTTCAGCATCGTCACGAATACAAGACTGAACGCTCATTGACGACTCGTCTCCCAAAGACTAGACCTGTCCGCAGGCATCTGCTACGATACAATATCTTGCCCCCTGGAGATACTGGCTGAGACCGGAAGACCCCTGATCAGAGACGAAGCGTCCCAGGCGTAACGGGAGGAATGTTCAACATCGATGTGAGTGGCCACGGTGCTGTCGTTCTTCTCTTCGTCAATGATAAGGATTGGAAATCACCATGATCGTCCGCTGGATTTCGCGGTGAAGTCGACGTGCAGTCCATGTCAGCAAGGCCAGCAATGACGTCGTGGCTTGGCGGCATCAGCAACGTCACCCACGTCTCGTTGCGAGCACATGAATCTGACGCCAGCTCGCGCTCGCCTTGCTTGTGACGAGATGAGCATTTCTCCACGATCTACACTCCATCACCACCTCTGTGCCATCATACCTCGTCCACCACCACTACCACTTCTTCCTCCGCCTCCTGCTCCCTTCGATCTTTTCCTCTGCTTCATCACTCCTGTCCTCAACATTGCCCCTCACCAAGCAACAAACAACAATCTTCCGCGGTCATCGTCGTCATAGGCGTTGACAACTCGCTTTACCTTTTGTCCCCGTCCTGCCACGGCCCCTCCAATCTTCGTCAGCACCACCACCGCTACCACGACTGCCATATGTCGATCTGAGGAGCCCACTGCCTCTTTCTACCAACAGCTCGCTCGTTCGATAGCCCCATCTGACCATGTCGACTATACAGAACCTCAAGAACTTCATCCGCCATGGCAAACAGGCTCGTGATGGCCGCTCCCCACAAGACCAAGCGACCACTCATGTCTCGCCGGTACACGCTCAGCAGCAGCGTGGAGCTGCACACGTCGGTGTGAGCGAACCCAATGTCTACGACCACAAACCACTACAGGGCAGCGCAAACGCCCATGCGGGGTACTCTGCTGCAGCCGTCGACAACCGGAACAACGCCGCCAAGGCTGGTCATGCTGCTGCCGATGCGGCCGACGCACAGCGAAAGCGAGATCAGAAAGCAAAGGACTACGACCCTTCGGTGCTCGAACGGATAGTAGCCGAAGAGCGGGAGAGCAAGGGCAAGCTGCCCAAATACCCAGGCCTTGAACGATGGACGCTCCTCGAAAAGATGGGCGACGGCGCTTTCAGCAATGTCTATCGTGCCAAGGACAACACCGGCCAGTACCCAGAAGTCGCGATCAAAGTCGTGCGTAAGTTCGAGATGAACTCCACCCAGGTATGCATCATTTCCGTTTTGTGCGATCTCTACTCTTCCTGCCGCCGTCCCTCTCCACACTCGCCTTTCCCTACCCCCCACAGCTTTATAAACTTTTACCAATGATCGTTCACCAACAATATGTCCTGATAGGGCGTGCTTCATCCGGATTACGAAAAAAAGGTGCCGAAAGGCGTGGAGGTGCGCAATACTCTTATCTTTCCCCTCGCCATCGCCTTTTCTGTCTACACTCAGCTTTTTACGACGAGCTTTGACTGACGGCGTTTTGTATAGCGCGCAAACATTTTGAAAGAAGTTCAAATCATGCGACAGCTCGACCATCCCAACATCGTCAGCCTCGTCGAATTTTCCGAGTCCCGACAATACTACTACATCATCCTTGAGCTCTGCCCAGGTGGTGAGCTATTCCACCAGATTGTACGCCTGACGTACTTCAGTGAGGACCTCTCACGACACGTCATTCTCCAAGTGGCGAAAGCACTAGAATACTTGCATGAGGAGGCCGGTGTGGTACATCGGTAAGCATAGTGGTGCCAACATCCATTCTTCGCATAGCTGACCGCTCTGTAAAAGTGATATCAAGCCGGAGAATTTGTTGTTCTATCCGACACCATTCATCCCGACCAGAAATCCCAAGCCGAGAGGTCCTGAGGACGAAGACAAGGCAGATGAGGGTGAATTTGTCCCCGGCGTAGGAGCCGGCGGCATCGGTGTCATCAAGATTGCCGACTTTGGCCTCTCCAAAATCATCTGGGACAGCCAGACTATGACGCCTTGCGGAACGGTCGGTTACACGGCACCCGAAATTGTCAAGGACGAACGCTACTCGAAGAGTGTCGACATGTGGGCATTGGGTTGTGTGCTTTACACACTGCTGTGTGGCTTCCCCCCGTTCTACGATGAGAGCATTCAAGTCTTGACGGAGAAGGTGGCTAGAGGCCAGTACACGTTCCTGTCGCCATGGTGGGACGATATCTCAAAGTCAGCACAAGATCTTGTATCTCATCTCTTGACTGTTGACCCAGACCGACGGTACGACATCAAGCAGTTCCTGGACCACCCTTGGATCAGAGAGTCCAATGAGGAGACCACGGCCGCTGCGGATGCACCACCTCTTGCAACCCCTCTGTACACTCGTCAAGGCCCACCCTCCCTCGAGAAAGGTGGCTCACCACTCAAGCCTGATTTCGCATACCTCGATGAGACTCCTGGAGCCAACCGCCGTTCTGATTTCAGATCACCAGGTGTGGTCAACCTTCGCGAAGTCTTCGACGTCGGATACTCCGTACATCGGCAGGAGGAAGAGACCAAACGTCGCAAGAATTTCAAGCAAGGTTACCGTGGGACTAATGCTATGGGCGATATGTTGAACACCCTCGACGAGGACTATGACGACGAATTCGAAGGACAAAGTGTGCCGTACGATTCGAGCAGTCAGAACCCACCAGCCAAGGTTCCTAAGGCTGGAGGTGTGCCAGATGTCAGTGGTATGGAGCAGAAGATGCGCAACACCACTCTGTCAGCTGCTGCGCAGGCTCGTCAGCAGGCCGCTCCAGCAAAGGCACCTGCGGCGAAAGGCTATGGCCAGCATTCGCCTGAGGTCGCTGCCGCAGCGAAGAGGCAGGTTAAGAAGCAAGCCGGACCCTTCGAACTCAGCCTTGACAACGCCACTTTGCTTGGTCGTCGTGGCAAGAAGACTGAACCTAGTGGATTGAGACACGAACAGGCTGTCTGAGAGTCTACGTGCTCTTCGACCTTACTGTTATCAAGCATGACGCATATCATCGTCGCTCTGCTCTATTTCCAGCTGTCATCGGATTCAGAAAAGTTCTCGAGATAGAAGTCTCTCTACACTCCTATATGCATGGCACTGCTGTTGGTGCGAAAGAATAAGGAGATCGATCACTTTCTCTCCCTGCACCACGCTACCAACTTGGCATTTGCGACCGGCGTCTGTCTTTCCCTCCTCACTCTCCTACCTTTCGCCAGGACTTCTTGCACCGAAGTTCACTGGCGAGTCCGCCCGAAGTCCCTCACCATCTGTACTGATCCTTTGGATTGGCGGGAATCCACTATGTGTCGAGCGTTGGGCGACGACATGCGATACGGCGACATGCATCATGGTTTTCTCTTAGTACTCTTTTTGTCTTCCCCTCCCTTTGCCGTTTTGGCGACCGTTTAGATTGAGGTTGACGAGATATGTATGTAAAGACCATTCGAAAATGACTGAATCTCACTGAACCACTGAGTCTTTCCGCTCTCATTACATTGTGTCTAGACATTGTCGTGGATGTGGTTGGTCGTTGTACTCTAATAAGTCCGGTGCTTGCACATCCCCTACCCAACGCCGTTGTACATCCTTGCTCTTACTTACCGAACCATGACCAGACACCTTTCTGTAACGTTCATGAATCCCTCGATTGTTGGTATCGGCGTGATGGCCGAAAACGATTACATCTCAATTTCTGGCGAGGTCTGAGAGCCGCAGGTATACGGTGTGGGTACTGTCCGACTGGTGGGTTTTCTTATACTGTGGTTCACTTTCGGCGAGGTGCTGGGACGGTGCCTACGAAGGTTCAGGGCAAGGGCAGATTTGTGTGGAGATCGTGCTAAGAGAGGCTGAGAATTAAGCGCTGTGCTCCATTGTGGATTGTACTTCGATCTTGCTAGCTAGGCGGTCTATTGGATGATGGCATGAAAAGAGGGGAGGGATTGTGCGCATACAGTAGATATAAATGCTAGGAGACAGGGCTGGAACATCCGCTCCTGGACAACTTGGGGAACGGCACGCTTTGCTACAAGCTTGATCAATGAAATCTCAGTGATTCCGGCCTGCAGGAACCCGATATAGGATTGTGCGTAAGCTAAGCTAGGTAATGTCGAGACGCAAGGAGTCATACATCCCATCGGAGCTCGCGCCGAAGCGCAAGCAGGGAGATAAGGTATGAACTATGAAGGTCCGTTGGTAAGTTCGTTCTTGCAAGGTTCCGCACCAACCGCTCCTTGGACACTTGCTCAGAGGCGAAATGTCTTCGGAGCGGCACACCCTATCCAGCCCGCAGCGACCATTGAAACGCAAGACGCGAAACTGCGGACTGCTCTTCTGATGAAGATCTTGTGGGAGGCTTCCCTCGAGGGGATCAAGTAGCTGGACGCGCGTGGGACTTGCTGTGATGTGATGGGTTGGATTGAAGGGTTTGGGATTGGTGCAGAGATGGGTAGAGGGTGGTTGGACGCGATACAGCGTGACCTACGAGATTTATGCTCGGAGCCAAGGTGCGAACCACTCTGCGTGCTGGCTGCACTGACATGCGGTGACAGCCTGTGAGACCCACGGATGACCATGTAAGTCCCAAGGGCGTATTGGCTGTTTCCTTCAAAAGTAAGGTGGACGCGTTGTTACCCTTTGACTGATATCTCGAGCCATTGGTGTCAAAAAGCAATCATGGTTTGCCACGTCGAAAAGTAGCGTGTACAGGACTTTCATCCTGAGCTACCTTGGCTCACGTCCTTTTGATGTGGAAAGAAGCATTACAGCGATCCCTGAAGTAGAAGAAGCCTGGGTAGTCTGGTCGTGGCACGGCAGAGTAGAGCGCGTCTAAGATTGAGAGACTGGTCCGATGCATTGGTATGATACGCCAGGATACGTCGAGGGATAAGGATCCATCATTGCCCAGGTTCATCATCATTCATAGCCATCCGAGGAAGTCGATCTCAGGCATTGGCTCAGCTTGTCAGTAGGTACTGTTCAATCTTCCATCCTCTAGGCGCAGCAAGCTGGAGGTCCTCGCTGCTGGCACTGCCAGCTCAAGATCCTGTCCATCTCAATGTAAGCACTCATGACACCGCGAGTCTCCATAAGACGTCGGGCGATCCAGTGATCTGAGACCGGTATGTCACAGCATGAGCGTGGTGTGTCTGGACAAGAACATTGTTGCAGACAAATTTTGATGAGCAGAATTATTATTCTAGCCATCGGCCAGAATGGCAAGAAGTCGTGGGTACAGTAAGTGTGCGAATCGATGCAACTGCATGCATAGCTCCTGGGCGACATCGATCTCAAAGCAGTGCCAATCTTTGCGGACGCGAGACAGCAAAGCTGAGATCTGCTTAGGTGTTGGGACAATGTCTTATGAGCTCTATCTGGTTCATTGTAGACGCGTCGTCGGCGACACTTTGCCCAACCAGTCTCGGTTGGTTGCCAAGACACAACTTTTGACCTAGACAAACACCATTCAACAACACTTGAACTTCACCTTGCCTTGCACGTTTCATTACGACACAGCCAGGAAGCAATATGGCGGACGATTCTATGGACATCGATGATGGGGAGGTCAGCTCTAACCCCGCGCCACCCACAAGCAACAAAACAACAGAACCTCGTACCGAAGATCAAGCTACTGCGGTCCGCAGCGTGGAAGGATGGGTCATTTGCGCCATCAACGTCCATGAGGAGGCCTCCGAGGAGGACATCACAGACATGTTTGGGGAATATGGGGATATTAAGGGTATTCAAATGAACCTCGATCGGCGATCTGGTTTCGTGAAGGTATGCTTGAGTCGGGTATACATGATCGCGGTTCGCACAGTATGCTAATCACTTCAACAGGGCTACGTTTTTATCGAATATCCGACCATGCAGGAAGCGGAAGCTGCTATCGCAGGAACCAACGGCAAAGAACTGCTCGAGCAGAAGCTCCGTGTCGACTATGCGTTCGTGCGCCCTCCTCCACGCAACCACGCAGCTTCTGGCGGTGGAAGTGCGCGCGGCAACAGAGACGGTGGTAAAGCTCGCAGCAGGAGTCCGGACACTCGGGACAAGGATGGTCCTGCCGGCAGCGAAAGGACCTAGCCGGTCTCTCAAGCACGGCTCCGTAGCGAGGCGAGCAACACCTATTTTGCTATGCATCGCGGCAACTCCTTCTTTGGTATGCCACGTCACGTCTATGGAAATGCCCTCAAACCTTCGGACGCTCATCCTCCCTATATTTCGCTGCTGACTCCTCAATGTCGCGTCCCGGGGCCTGGTGACCAATTGCTTCGGCCGTTGACCTATGGACAATAGGTGATGAGCGATGAAGACCGTGTATGGAGACAGGCCAGAGATGAAGAACGTGTCTTTGAGGAGTGGCGTCGAAGATGCCCCAAGCGTGATCACTCGACCGCCCAGTAAGTTCAGACACCACATTAGCTGCCCTTGTCACAGAACTGACCATTGGCACAGTGATGCATGACGATGACATTGGTCATTGGAAAGAACATGGCGCGTATATCTGAGTTTAGCAACGAGAGGCTGTCGTAAACAGCTGTTTGGATCAACCATGTTCTCGACCGAACAGACCGTGTTTCCAAAACTACGAAATGATACCCACAAACTTGTCCCCTTTCTTCACAGTGACTCCACGTTGACGGTAGTGTTTGTAGGCTCGCGACTACTCCAAGAGACGAGGGAAAGCATGATACACCCAGCCCACACCCACGTCTGCATCACCAAAGCATGCAACCTGTCGTTACCAATACTACACCCATCTCCATGTGCGAATTGCCTAAATCTGGTGAAAGTGCTACAATGCTTCGATTGCTGCGGACCGTGACGTGTGCTTGCTGCCATGCCAAGACGCCCCAGCCAGTGGCATGAAGTCAATATTGTCGTGCACCTAGAACGGACAAGTTCCACACCATCACATCAGCATACCACCAGGATGGCAGGACATACAGTCCTCGAGCAGCACCACCTCTGCAACCTCGAAGAGGCCAAAGCTTGCTACTGCGCATCTGAGAAGAAACATCTAGAGCTCAGTTTGATCGACGTGGAGTTCGCATACTGGGTGAGGTCGATTGTTTGCCTCACCTATCTTCGTGCCAAGTCGGTAGCCGCGCTTTCCTGCGAAACCGGGTTGCTTCAGCTTTCCTGTCTTCCTGCAGCCGCAGGTAGGTATGCTCCTATTTTTCCAATCGTTTGGCACCTGCCCCTACGACTGCTGAACTTACGGCAGCAATTGTTCTCGTAGATGGATCCCAGCTTAATAAGATCTTAATTTCAGCTGTCCTACCGAAACCTCAATATCCAATTGTTCCATGAAGATGTGACTGATGGCAATGGGACGACATTGGGATCGATCGGGAAGGTCGTTATCATCTGGCGAATGCTAAGTACAAGCCAACATGGAAGGACCAGCAGGCACAGTGGTAAGACATTCTTACAGGTTCGTAAATTTCTGTTACCCAGCTCTTCCTAGCTAATGTGTACCTCACGTACAAAGGCATCAAGGCCATCATGCGACCTCAAGACCGCCATATCGACATTTACTCACGATCACGCACTTCCGATAGATATACACTCCGGGTATGAGGATTTCTGGAATGTGATCGGTCTCGAATTCGTTCACCTCGAGAAAGACAATCTTCGTTCACGCCTCAAGCGGCTCGGTTTGATACTGCACGCGGACAAGGCTGATCCAGCACAACGCGGGTATCTGGAGACTCAAGGGACCAGTCAAGCCTTGATCAACCAATTCTCAAATGATGTCGCCAATGCGGACGTACCTCAATTTGACGTTGGGCAGCAAGGCTTGCTTCGCGCTAGGAAGGTAGTCTAAACACCATCTTAAGACAAGACTTGTCTAATCACCAGTTTGGCCGGCTCGATGTAGATCTAGACGAGGTAGTAGAAGGTAATCATTGTCCTGTTTCATCGTGTAGAACCGTTATGCCTATCGCTCACACATTAACCACAGGATACGTCCCTAGTAGCGCAAAGCGACCGCTAGGTACAGACATAGAAGACCTTCTCGTGCAGATGCGCTGTAAGGCTCACGCGCTGCAACGCCGTACGGAGTCAAGAGTCTACTAAGCGTGCCAAGCAGCCTCGGATGTCAAGACCCGTGATTTCGAGAAGGCGACGAAAGTCCTCGAGGAGGAATGTGGCGAACTAAGCTCAAGATTGGAGTGGACGGCAGCTGAGCACTTTAAGCTCATATCATCACATCAAGAGCTTACACACAAGCATGAATTCTATAAGAGCTTACACTAAGGTATGCTTAGCTTACAGCAGACTGTTTACAGCTCTAACAACATTATACCGAGCTTAAAAGGGAGAAAGACATAAAGAAAAGCGAGATCGAGCGGCTTCGCAGAGTCGAGGAACAATATAAGGCATAGCAGGAAGTATATGATATAGCCGCCAAAACGCACAATCCTATCCGTGTAGCGATGCGCGAATCTGAACAGCATGCAGCTGTCTCTAGAAATATGATACCACACTTAACACGATCGACATTGCAGGAGCGTGACGCACTCCTCAAAAGCTCCGACAGAGTCTCAAGACAGCAGCCCGCCGCACTAACGTCTTCGTCGTCTTCGTTTGTCGCTCTGTCCCTCGAGAAAGATATAAGCAAGGCGGAGGCGCCGATCAGAAAGTCGCCCCGCAAGAAGCGGTCGAGACTGGTTGAACCGGATGCAGAGAAGGCAGGCACTACCAAGAGAAGAAAGGGCTGACGGAGGAGCTGGTATCATGAAGATGAATTGAATACGGCAGGGGCAAAATATGCAGTATGATGGGGAACACAAGAATAGCGACTGGTATTACGTTCAATCTCATACATCACCTACGTGCTTGGCCCCTTTAATTGCATGTGACAAACGACGACCGCACTGCAATTCCGCTACGCACTACTGTTATGTTCACCTTCACCTTCACAAAGCACTATACTCAAATTTCCAGACGCTTCTCAACTCGTGAGCTTGCCTCAGGACGACCAATCCCCATGTATTCTCGAGCAAAACTAAGAGGTCAAAGTCATTGCAAGCACTCCTCAACTCCTTGAATCACCATCAGCACACTCGACAAGCAGTGACTCGCCAAACATCCTTCGAGTACAGGTACAAGACCACGCACCTAAGCCATTCTGCTGCAAGCTACGATTCTCGACAAGGCTCCTGTTCGACACAACATGCCAGCCATCAACAGCACTCACAATGGCTCGGATGAGAGGCACAGCAGTCAACCAACTTTCCACCATCCACATCGCCGCCTCTCGCTTCCTGCTCACTTCCGTCCTCGCCGCTACGTTCTGGCACGTCGAGCAACATCCCAAGATCATTTCTTCGAGGACTACAACGAACGAGAGAACGACAGTTTCATCTTCATAACAGGGCTACAGGAACGTGCTCTCCCGATCATCTTCACAATGGCAAGACAGGAGATCCTGCCATCAATTCCATCCACGCTACTCTCATTGGTCTCATCGACTCCAACATGCCCGTCACTCTGCTCCGACAGCGTGTACAGCGTGGCAAGCACGCCTGGAGATGGCTCCCTGTCGACCAGGTACTTCCCGTTGACCAACGGCGGCGAGCGGCCGTACCCAGGTCGCTTCGAGATCAGAGACCTTGCTGATGCTCTGGGCCACACGGTGCTGGGCCGGCTGATGGCGGCCACCATGCACCACGCCGACACCATCACAGCTGCAATGCGGACGAGCGAGAGGCTGCGGCATGCCATCAACACGCTCGTCGCTCGTGGCCTGCCCGTTGTGGAGGACGCTGCGGATGTGGTTCGAGCAGAAATGGCGCCACCAGACCTTGCCGACGATATTGTCCCGTTCTAGAATGGGGGGCATGTGGACGATGTGCCTCTAGATTGCAACATTGAGCATCATGAATGCAACGGAAAAGGTCAAGAACGAAACGCGAGATACGATCAGCAGAGATGATACCCGTGCTACAGAAACGTAGCACATACTTAGTCTTGTATTCAAAGCTTGAAAGATTTCTCCTTCCTTCAACCAAGTGCACCTCGGTCTCCCTGTTCGCTTCCTCTGTGTTTATGTACATGTAGTCGCTTACGCTGAAGATGGGCATTGCGAAATGAAGTTGCTTCCCATGTTCGCCTGGCTACCCTGCTTAGGCCTGGGATCGGACTTGTCTGTTGGGCATTGTGGGTTAACATTCTCAGGGGCTTCAGCTCCGTCCCGGGCTAATCCTACTCACGCTGTCGCCAAGTAGCCCCGGCAACGACGAACAATGTAGAGGCATGCCGCCGTACGTCATCATGTTGAGAATATGCTGCTCAGCGCACTGCGACTATCCCGCCTTCTGATGAACCTAATTCAAGTTGTATAGGAGCCAAAAGATATGAACTGAGTCGCAGAGTTCCTGGCAATCTACCGTTGGGTCTGTCATTTCGCACTATCTCAAGCCACTGCGAGATACGTACAGGAATTGTGAGGATGTAGCATCAATCGAAGATTCAGGTGAGGTTCAAAGAGCTTGAAGCTATCACAGATCGGTCATGGCGTAGAATTCAGTATGCGCTGTTGGAATGGGCATCCAATCCTCAAGCAAGGGAATCACATTTCTTATCATTTAGAATGCGCTCAGGCTGGGTAGACTCAATGGTATTATCAGGAGGAACGCAGATGAAGTTTCATAATCTCATGTCGGCAAGCATTTAAGCGTAAAATGGAGTTCACAGTCGAGAGCATAGCTCTATGAGTTCCCTAGAGCTACATGAGCCAGTCAATTCTGGACTTCGCATCCAGCCTCTCACCTTCACAGATACATTGCACAAGTTTTTTATTGTATCACTCTCTGAGTATCTGACTGCAGCGATCGTAGCATATATGAGGGAGTATGTGTAGAGGGACATCCTATAAGTGAGCTGTGGTGGGAAGCAAACAGCTACATTCTTAGCGCATTGGTTGACATCGCGTGCGCTGGTAGCTCTAGAGAATCCGTCTGTGACGTGCGCAAGAGCTCCGCCAGGTTGTACATGTACTTCTTGATCATTCGCGATCATGGAAGAGAAACACGACACTGCGTTTCGCCGCACAATGGCACCTTCTGAGCAGACACCTTTGCTGCAACGCGTCCCGATCGCAGAACAGCAGCAAAGGTATCCGCATGTCACGGTATGCTTCTGTATCGGAACCCCGAATGTGTTACTTGTACTGAGACAGAACTACTGTAGCTTCGCAAGTACTGTACAATCGTCCTCACGGCCATCCCTCTCCTCACGCTAGCCATTGTCCTACTATGCTTTGCGATCACCGGCTCTGAGTACTTCGACGACTCCAAGACGCTTTCGTCCGAACTGCCTCATTCCTCATGGCCAGAGTCCTGTGGGATGTCGTACGCCACGCTGAAGAAGCTGTTGCTCTCGACCCCGGATGCGAAGAAGGCTCGCGAGTGGAGCAAGTATTACACCGCGGGACCGCATCTCGCGGGTAAGAACCTGAGTCAAGCACAGTGGACCGCGGACAAGTGGGCGGAGTGGGGTGTAGATTCTAGCGAGGTGGTGAGCTATGAGGTTTACTTGAACTATCCAGTCTCTCACAGACTGGCACTGTTGAAGGATGGCAAAGTGAAGTTCGAAGCTTCGTTAGAGGAAGATGTGCTGAAGGAAGATCCATCGAGCGGCTTAGAGGATAAGATACCGACATTCCACGGCTATTCCGCGAGTGGTGATGTGACTGGACGTCTGGTGTATGTAAATTACGGCACCTATGAAGACTTCGAGGATCTGCAAAAGGCTGGCGTAAGCATCAAAGGCCGGGTTGTGATTGCAAGATATGGTGGCATCTTCCGAGGATTAAAAGTGAAGAGAGCGGAAGAACTAGGTGCGATCGGAGTGATCATATACTCGGATCCTGGCGACGATGGTGAGATGACGGAAGAGCATGGTCATAAGGCATACCCAGATGGTCCGGCCAGAAATCCCAGCAGTGTGCAGCGCGGTAGTGTCAACTATCTCAGTATGTGTTTCCGCCAGGCCTCAATTGCTACTTACAGACACTGACTGAAGGATAGGCATCGCACCTGGGGATCCGACAACCGTTGGGTATCCGTCATTGCCAGGCTGTGAACGACAGTCTACGGATGGCAACATTCCTACCATCCCATCTCTGCCCATATCCTACGCAGAAGCCTTGCCATTCTTGAAAGCATTGAATGGTCATGGACCCAATGCCACATCCTTTTCATCTTACTGGCAGACCGGCGGACTTGGCTACAAAGGTGTCGAGTACAACATCGGACCTTCACCCTCGTCTGTGACTGTCAACCTCATGAATGAGCAGGAGTATGTCACAACTCCTCTTTGGAACACGATCGGCGTGATCAATGGCTCAATCGCGGATGAAGTCGTTGTCATTGGCAACCACCGCGATGCGTGGATCGCCGGAGGTGCGGGAGACCCAAACAGCGGCAGTGCTGCACTGAATGAAGTTGTGCGATCCTTTGGTCTTGCGCTCGAGCAAGGCTGGAAGCCTCTACGGACGATTGTGTTCGCATCGTGGGACGGTGAAGAGTATGCGCTCATTGGCTCTACTGAGTGGGTGGAAGAATATCTGCCCTGGCTATCGGCATCAACAGTCGCATATATTAACGTCGACGTGGGAGCTGTTGGCCCTCACTTTTCTGCATCTGCTGCACCACTTCTTAACCAAGCGCTTTACAACGTCACGGCCGAGGTCCAATCACCCAACCAAACCACTGGAGGCCAATCAGTACGTGACCTCTGGAACGGTCACATCGGCACCATGGGCTCCGGCTCGGACTTTACAGCCTTCCAAGATTTTGCCGGCATACCGTCCATCGACATAGGGTTCAAGTCCAATTCTGATGATGCTGTCTATCACTATCATAGCAACTATGATTCCTTCGCCTGGATGGAGAAGTACGGCGATCCACACTTCGACTACCACATCACGATTGCAAAGATCATCCTCCTTCTCGCTGCGAAGCTGGTCGAGGAGCCGGTCGTACAGTTCAACGCGACAGAATATGCGGCGAGCCTAGGGAAGTACCTTGAAAGCGTCAAGACGACTGCAACTAGCTCTTCTGTCGCCGTTGCCGATAGCACGTTCGCAAGCTTAGAACGTGCGATTGGCGCCTTGCTGGAGGCATCTCAGACCTTCGACTCAGCCGCGCTCAAGCTGAGCGAGTCTTGCCAGACGTTATCGCCTGAGGCAAGGGCAGACCTTTCAGCGCTTGAGAAGACATACGAAGAGGTCCGCGAAATCAATACCAAATACAAGTTGCTCGAACGACAGTTCCTGTACGAGGCAGGCTTGGACAGCCGATCGTGGTTCAAGCACACGGTGTTTGCACCTGGCTTATGGACAGGATATGCTGGCGCAACGTTCCCTGGACTCGTCGAGGCGCTCTCAGACGGCAACAAGACGCAGATCGAGAAGTGGGCGGACATTATAGAACAGCGCGTCGATGGCGCTGTCGGCTTGTTGGAGCTGTAAGTTCTGTCTAGGAGTGTTCTACATGATCTCGGATCTTACGATAGATATTAACGACGACTACGCTACATATGACAACTATTTCGATGAACTCACAGTCCTCTGGTGACCTTGTTGGAGAGAACATGATGTATTCGAGATATGTCGTTCGAGATCAGATCGGCGCAAAGCCCAAGCGTTTGATAAGTTAGCCACTCATTAGCCATGTAAGAGCTTTGAGTATGCGCTTGATTTTTCTTTCTGTGTTCGCTACACCATATTCCGAGATATTTATCTGGGGCAATTCGAAATCACAGTCAACATAGTAAGTCGATCTCTTGACTCTGCCAGTCGGAACTGCCAGATCCAATGCCATACCGACTGACGCCAAAGAGTGTTGACGTCACGAAACTCCACCTGGATGCAGCGTACAATAACCTCATCATTGACTCCAGTCTACATCCAGTTGACTGATGGTAGTGATGATGCTCATGACGTTACAGTAGCATCACCTATACCTCACGATCATCGAGCATTAGCTTGAACAAAGAGAAGTTAATTTCATCAGAAACAGCTATTCATATGTCCTCACTTTCCTGCTCGCGTGTACATAGATTCAATTCTTGTACATCTCGCAAAAGTATACTCTCCATTTGACCTGTGATCTACTTGAACGAAAGAGCAAATAGCGTCAATCGTCAACCTACCTTGCTCGAACTCCAGACCATCCCCTTCAGCTACGAAGAATGCCTCACTCCAAGACTCCGTACGCCTGCCCTTCCTCTTCCTTACCCTCTCCAATCTCACCCAATTACTAACAATCCCACTTCGAACAGAGGAGGCCAAGCCGCCAGCGACAACTTCAACAAGAAGGACGCCGCCGCCAAAGGTCTCGGCGCCGACAATGCCCCCGCACACAAAGACGCCAGCGCACCGGGCGAAGCACCCGTCGCGTCAGACTCGGGATCCGTCAACACGGGCATCGACGCAGGGACCAACCAGCCGGGCGAAAAGGGGATCAACCAGCCGATCGTGGGCACGGAGCCGACGAGTGGGAATGCGAATATGAAGTAATTTTGGTTATGAGGTGGGCGGATGGGGTAGATTGGATAAAATCATGGGTAGATGTTCAAAAGACTCGTTGTTCTTCGATGTCGCTGTCATAAGCGGATGGAAAATTGGTCAGAGGTGAGATTGATTGCTGTAGTGGACCGTGGTAGTCCAGCAGTCATCTCCTGTTCATTCTTCAAGCCTGGTCCTGGCGGGCGTATTTCATGCTCCCCATCCAGATATGAGGGAATGTGGCGTTTTGACACCATATGGTCTTGCTCTCGTTCCTTCTGAAGTTTAGTACGTGGCTTCACGGTTATGGAACATTTGAAGGTGATTACATAGGGAGATTGTTATTCACTCAGTTGCTCGAGGCGATGCGAAGGTGAGGTTGCGGACGAAGCACTGGGTCAGTCCGCTGGCTGCAGCTCTTTCGACGTTTAGCTACATTCTGTGCCACAGGTTGCAGCGTCACCTACATGTACAACTTAGTATCACGCGCGAATATGCTCTGTAAGTCGCGTTTATGGTCCTATTTGTCGCATCGGGAAACACAAACTTTGGAAATGCTAATGGTTTCACACGTACAAGTGACCGCCATTGATAGCATGAGAAGACTACAAGTCATGGATACGTGAGGTCAAAAAGTTGTTTTGAGAATTGAAGAATTACACCATTGTCGTATGGACTCGGAGCTCTTGCACTCCTTGTTGTACACAAATCCGAGGGCTAAACCCTTGCTGTTGCATCAGTCCAGCCCTTTCTCGGCGAAGATGCATTTGTTCGTGGCAGTCGTAGCATTCGTGATCTCCACATCTACCTGACGCAGTAGCCACCGTCAATGACGATGTCAGCGCCGGTGGTGTAGGTGGACGCGTCCGAGACGAGGTAGACGTAGGCACCCTTGAGCTCCTTGGCCTCGCCGTTGCGGTTCATGGGGATCATGCTCTTCCACAGGTCCTGCGTCTTCTGGTCGACGAAGTCGGACAGACCGGTGTCGATGTAACCAGGAGAGATGGAGTTGACACGGGCGAAGTCGCGCCACTCGTTGGCCAACGAGCGAGCCATGTGGATGCAGCCGGCCTTGGCGACGTTGTACGAGGTTTGCTCCTGCGGGAAGTTGGCAATGTGACCGGACATGGAGGCGGTGATGACGAGCGAGCCAGTGCCACGCTCCTTGAAGTGGTGGCCGACGGCCTTGGCGCAGTGGAAGGTGCCGTTCAGGTCGATTTGGACGACGTGGTTCCATGCCTCGACGGAACCATCAAGCACGCCGCTATCGGCTGTGGCACCAGCGTTGGCGATGAAGGCGTCGATCTTGCCAAAGTCTGCGATGACATCCGCGACGAGCTTCTCTACGTTCTCGTACTTGTCGATCTGGCACTTGTAGGCCTTGGCCTTGACGCCGTAGCTCTCTGCAATCTCCTTTGCGTTCTTCTCGCCACCCTCTGGGCGGGAGGAGTAGGTGATGGCAACGTCGGCGCCCATCTCAGCACAGCCGCGAGCAGCCTCGATGCCCATTCCTCGTGGTCCGGAAGCACCGGTGATGATGACGACCTTGCCCTTGAGGGACAGGAGGTCCTTGAGGTGGGTGGCCTTGGGGATTTCGATAGGCATGATGAGGGTTGTGTGTGGTGTTTGGTGGGAGTGGAATGGATTGAATGGGGTATCGTTTGTGAGAAGAGAAAAGTGGTTGAGGGAGAGGATTGCAATGGAAGTGTTTATACGATGGTGGCGGAAGAGGTGGAAGCGCAAAAAGGCCGGTTATCAATAATGACACCGAGCTGCCCCTCATCCACCACTACATCACCTCTACGTTCATCATAGTGGGGCACGGCAGTCTTGCATGTGAGTGTGATGAAGAGCTGTGTCATCGCCCGGACGCGTTGCAGATGCAAGTTTTCTGATTGCTTCATTGCTTTTAGACAATACCTATGTCATCTAATGATCAGGTCAGCCATCCATACCAGACACCGAACGCGGGCAACAGCTTTCTGTGGCAACCTACACCATCGGTGCAGTCTCATCGATCAAACAGGTATGCCCCCCACTACCTTCGTGGCGTTGTCCTTGTCCCATGTGGTCGCAGCCGCTAAGTGACGCACTTCCCGCCTCTCTCCGGCCTTCAACTTTTCCTCAACCACATCTTGGCGCGACTATCGCGGAACTACTGGGAAGTGAAAGTGCTGGATCATTTTCTGTCTATTTTTCTCGGCATCGAGATGTTCAGTAAGCAAGATCTCTTATCGCCTGTCACGATCTTCGCTAGGAAGTTAGCCGCTAGAGAAGAAGGACCCATAGCCATTGGAAAACGAGACCGAGCGGCAGAGATGTCGATACATGCATTATTGACTATCTTCCCGTCTTTGATGGGTGACGGAGCAAGAGAGTAGACTCACACTTGTTCGCCGAACGAGGCGACTCTTGGCCAGGCTCAAGCGTTGTGCGTTCAGCTAGTAATGCTGGTGTCTGCCCCTGGTTGGACTCTGCGGAAACAGGACTGCTGGAGCCAGCTTCGTTACTTACCACGACTTCGAGAGCTGGCGGCGATATCCAAGTACTTTCGATTTGCACTATCGTGATCTTGACAGTCGATCGAAGAATGCATCATGAAGCCACTTTGTGGGCTCATCGATCGAACGTTCTCGACGATCTCTAGGCAGACCAGCTTCGCATTGACATCCCTCAATGACGATGTCTAGATGACGCGACTTCTGTACGCGAGAGCACGCCTGTAGGGGACACAATCGTCCCAAAAGCCTTCACCCCTCATACTGTGTGATACTGACAGTGTCATACATCGATTCCGATGCTTCACCACACCCTTCTATCGAGCTGCTCTTTGCCGGGATGATTCGGGGGAGTCGTCGCTCTTTTGTTGTTGCTATCACTCCAGACTATGAATGCTTGTAGTCTGCCTGACTGTATTGATCTTTGCGTAGATCTTTGAACTTCCTAGCTGAGCTCTAGCAAGCGTGGCCATGACGGATAGAAGGACTTTGACGTCGTTGTAGAGACTTGAAAAGGACAATTGCAACGTGCTTCGAGTCTGCGTTGCGCGATCTCTTTCGTGTATCTTTCGAATAATCACAGGGGTTGTATGTCGACAAAAATGCGAGACAGCTGCCTTAGCTGGAAATCCGCCTACTCCACTTCGATCCTGTTCGTACGGAGAAGTTGCAATGTTGTACAAATGTCGTTGTGTTGGTAGTCGGACTACACGGTATTTCTGATTCACTACCTAAATGCATCTTACCATCGATTCACGATACATATATCTGACGTACAACCCACTAATCACGATCTGACGCGCCTTCCCCTTGCTAGACCATTATAATGTTACAGGACTGCACTCATGGCGAGACCATTACATTGCCAACGCGTGACTATAACGATCCTAAGCGTATATCCGTCCACAACGTCCCTGCTCAGACTCCTAATTGTTGACTGCGAGTCAGTCCAGACGATCTCCGGTACTACCAGTTCCCCTTCGGAGATGAATACAGGTATGTAGCCATGATTTGCATCAGTACACGCGCGTGTCTGGTCGAATCAAGGTGGGCGCCAGCAACGGACCTGGCCACCATAGGTCGATGTGGTATACTCACCATTTCACCAGCATCCAGCATGCTTGCATGTGAAATCAGCACAAGCATATATAATTCTTGACGCGAAGGGTAGAGCTCTAGCCCCACCATTGCACTCTCACGTCGAATTACCTGATAGTCAGTAATCAGCCTCCATCTTTTTGCTCTTCTGTCTGTCCATACATTTTTGTGGAGACTACTGCTACTTTGATCAGCGACCACGCCCAAAGCGGTCGGACACGGCTGAAGCACGCGACACCTGCTCTACTTTATACCAGCGGACCCCTGCCATGAATAATCACCATCCCCACCACCATCTACCGCCGTCCACTGACCACACAACCCCCTCGCGCCAGACCAACGGTAGCGGTGTCCAGCTCAAATGGCCCAACGCGCCCTGGGTGGGACGTGACAATGTACCCATCCCTCCCACTACTGCCGCTGTAGAGAGCGTTGACCAGAGCTCCCTTCGTAAACGTCGATACACTGGCCCGGAGCACGAGAAAAGGCCTGCTCCATATTCACGTCGACTGCCAGTTGGACAGGCAACACCAGCGCCACCTGCAGGTGCAAGCAGAGACACAGCTACCAACTTGCTTAGCCCCCCAGCACCAGTCATGATGCCTCGCCAAGTGCACAGAGATGAGGGAGCCGACACTGAGAGGAGAAGAGAGAGCGAGACGATGGTGCCCTTGTGGCAGCCAGACGAGACAGTGACAAATTGTCCGGTGTGTCAAACAAAGTTCACCTTCTGGAACCGCAAACATCACTGCAGGAAGTGTGGCCGTGTGGTTTGCGCTGCTTGCTCACCACATCGCATCACAATCCCTCGACAATATATTGTTCAGGTTCCCACCGCGGAAGATATGGATCGGACAGATACACAGGGGACTCCGGTGTCAGCAAACCCAGCTCTAGGAGGGGGAGAGATTGTCAGAGTCTGCAATCCGTGTGTGCCAGATCCGTGGCCAGCGCCGACCAGCCCTCCATCGCGTCCTGCTGAGCCAAGAGTGCCAGCAGACATTCCGATCCCCAACAACCTGCAGCGTGCATCTGACGACGACCTGCGCTCTGCACGTCAACGAGGGGATCGCTATCACTACAACCGACCACCGCCTCAGTTGCTCAACGGAAGATATAGATCAGCCTCGTATCTACCACCATCATCCGCCAACACCTCAAGACCTCTAGCAGCTTCGCAAGACGTTCGGCGACTGAGCTTTCGTGATACCCACACTGGTGGCTCTCGTCCCGCCTTGACTTTGCCTGCTAACTACTATCCTGATCGACCGCCACCTCCTTCGTGGTCTGACCCATCCCAGCCATCGTCGTCACGCCCCGTGCCTCACCGACACTCCCACAGCAGTTCTACGGCGACAATGGACCCACGAAGAAGGAGTGGCAACTTCTCCCAGCGGATGCCAAACTGGGGCTCATCTGGCGACTCATTCCCCACCAGGCCGGTACCTCCGCCAAAGGACAAACGCGTCGTCAAGGAGGAGGACGAGTGTCCCGTATGCGGTGTAGAGCTCCCACCGGACGAGCAACTTCGCGAGACTCACGTACAAGAATGCATTGCCGCACGCTTTTCCACTGGCGCCACACCACCATCCGCGACTGTCCTCGCCAACAACGCGGCTGCCGATGCTGTCGCCACCAATACATACCCTGCCGTTCGCACTGCAGGCCCAACAGCCTCCTCTCCAACCGCCATGAACCGTCCACGTGCTACAAGCTACCGTCCTAGAGGCATGGCCGTCTACACCGCCACAGAGAAGGACTGTGTGAATGCCGAAGGTGAAGCGCAAGAATGCGTCATCTGCTTCGAGGAGTTCCAGCCGGGCGATGAGTTGGGTCGCATGGAGTGCTTGTGCAAGTTCCACCGCGTGTGCATTCGCAGCTGGTGGGAGAGGAAAGGCGGCGGCAGTTGTCCCACACATCAATTGCAAGAGTGACGAAGGAGTACCGACGATCACATCACGAACTCAAAGTTCACCATATCACGAGACACGATTGAAATGAAGGTTTTTAGGGTTGGACTGCGTCATGGAAAACGCTTCAGTGGCTGGAGTCTTATGGATTGGGCTAGGGAAGGATACAGACTGGATTCGTTTGGGGATTTTGCTGCTGCTTTCTAGATACCCACGGATCTGACCAGAGCGGCTTGGCAGATCTCTGAGCCACGCGATGGACACGGAGAGCAAACGCTTCGTCATCGTAGTAGCCGTATAACGTTCATCAACCTCATCACCGCGTTTCCTTCCCCCGTCAATTATGCACACCACCTCCCACATTGGCCGTACTCCTGCCCAAGCCCGTCTTATACCTCTCCAACGCCCGATTGCGCGCAAACTTATGCTCCACGATTGGTTTCGGATAGCCCGCTTTCTCCGCCTGCTTCGACGCGCCCCGGCCATACGGCTCGTGGATCGCTTTTCCCTGCACCTCACGCAGCTCCGGCACCCACTTGCGGATGAACTCGCCCTCGGCGTCGAACTTCTCCGACTGCAGCAGCGGGTTGAAGATGCGGAAGTAGGGCTGGGGGTCGACCCCCGTCGACGCGGCGAAGCCCCAGCCGCCGTTGTTGGACGCGAAGTCGCCGTCGATCAGCGCGGTCATGAAGTAGCGCTCGCCGCGCCGCCAGTCGAGCAGCAGGTGCTTGGCCAGGAACGAGGCGACGATCATGCGGCAGCGGTTGTGCATCCAGCCGATGGCGCGCAGCTGGCGCATCGCCGCGTCGACGATCGGGTAGCCCGTGCGGCCGTCACACCACGCGGCGAAGTGCGCGTCGTCGTGCTCCCACGCGATCCCGCTGTACTCGTACTTGAACGGCTTGGACATGCACACGTACGGCCAGTGCGCGAGGACGTGCTTGTAGAAGTCGCGCCAGGCTAGCTCGGAGATCCAGGTTTGGATGCCGATGTTGCCGGCGTCGAGGGCGCGGGCGGAGTTGGCGGCGCGTGCGGCGGCGATGGCGCTGCGGGTGGACAGCGTGCCGGCGGAGAAGTGGACGGATAGGGAAGAGGTGCTGTTCAGGGCAGGGAGGTTGCGGGTGTCCTTGTAGTCCGCGATACGCTCGGTGATGAACTTCTCGAGCCGGGTGTGCGCTTCGTGCTCGCCGGGAGGCCAGAGATGAGACATGCGCGTTTTCTCGTCGGGGTCGAGCGATTTGTTCGCTGGGGCTCCGGGGATGGCATTGGAGAAGATGGATTCGTAGGTCTGCTTTGCTGTGTCTGGATTTGGAGCGGGTGGTGGAAAGGGATCGAGCAGACGCGGATTTGCATGTAGGTGCTTGATCCAAGCCCGACGCCACGGCGAATAGACCGAGTATTGGTTTCCGGATCCTGTTTTCAGTGTTCCTGGAGCTACTACGACATCATCGTGGACTGGCATAAAGTCGATCCCGTTCTCCAGGCAGCGTTTGAGTAGCTTGGCTTCCCGACGCAGCTCATCCACTTCATATTCGATATTGCAGAAGACGTGCTTCGCGCCCCATTCTTGACACTTCTCCAGCAGATGGCGTATTGCGTTCTTCCGTTCCAGGATTGTCGTGGTATAGAGAGCAATATTCAACTCTTCTAGGTCGCGCTTCATGACTTCTAACGTCCGTAGCTCAAAGTCCACGCGCCGCGAGCTCGTGACATGAGCTTCGTAGTCCTGCGGACTGACAACGAAGACGCATAACAATGGCACATTCCTGCTCTTGGCCTTCTCGCTTGCCAGATGCAAGGCGTGATTGTCCGTCAGGCGGAGATCCCGCTTGAACCAATGGACAACCGCGTCACCCACTTCGATCTCCGCTCGTTGCTTGGATGTCGATTGTATCAGCTCGTCCAGCACAGTCATCGGACGAGGGAGTTGGCCATTGTTGTATCGCGCGCATCGCTCGTCTGATAGTTCGGATGGGTAGAAGGCACGAGCAATGATGTCGCTTTCGTGGGTATCCGTCCTCGGACTTGCAAGAGCTGGTTTCTTCGCGGGAGGAGGACGGACTGGGGATGTAGCTCGCCGTTTTGGTGCCATGGTGCTGGCGATGCGCCTCGGAGTCTGTGTTCGTGTTGCGCCAAAATGGGAGCAAGTCCTTCGTACCAGTAGTTGGGCAATCCGTGATACTCCAATCGACATGTATATTGCCAGTTCCGATAGGAGAGGGGATATCGTAAAACAGTGGAAGAGAAAGCACGTCTACCACTTACACTCGCAAGGTGAATCCAATGAAGCTGTAGCACATCGATGATATCATGCCGATGTATCTTGAGGCTTCAACGAGGCGCAACACCGTTTCAGTGTCGTCTGAGATTCAGCATGTCTCCCTTACAGTATGTCCACAAGCCATTGTGCGCAATGCAGAAGGCCATGCTTGTGTGTTAGGGTCAGTTACATGAACCTCCGGCCTCCATGTCGCAATCGCTTAACGACGATCTGCACGAGAATGATCGTCACTATGCACACACACTAATGAAGTGGGTAGCCTCGGTCAAATGGCGCAAACACAGCTACATACATAACGTATCGAACGTACCTATACCGACAAGATGGAGTACAAGTGGCAATCACGAGAGACCCCTCTCTGGGAGTCCTCACGGCGATCCTTTGGACAGGTATTCAGTATTGGCTGGCTGAAAGGAGTGGAACCCGAGCCCAAAGTCTCATCCTGCCGCAGCGTCCTTCAAAGACGGCAGTCCAGCAGACTGAAGCCGACACATCAACACTTCGGACTGCATGATACCGACTTCATTTTTGACACATGGTATCATCTGACTGACTGACTGACCTGCTCTCGGCTCGGTGATCTGATCACTTGCGACGTCCACGCGGCACCCCCGCTTGATCGCAACAGAAATCATTGTACTGCAACCTTTGCTTTCGAAGTTCTATAGGTTGAAGGAATACTCAGGCTCGGACCGCGACCCTTACGCTGCAGGAACCAGTCCAGGAATATAGGATTCGGGAAGCTGATTGATCGCTTTCCGTACCCTTCGGCACGCATGGCTCTGAAGATCGACCCAATATTTGCTCAACCTGGCATACCCCGGTCTTTAGATCGCTATGTGGAGATCTCTAACTTGACTTACACCATGGTTTCCCGGTGGTTCAGCTGCGCGTTGTCAATGGCTTGGGAATCTGAGCCGTCCAGGATGCGCACGCGGACATACCGAGAGCCCCACGGATCATGATAGGTCACATCGCCTCCAGCAGATGCTACTTTGATCTGCCTGTGGAATGGGTGGTCCTCCATTACATGGACGGCACGGAGACCACGCTGGAGGAGGAGTAGGATCGACAAGGAAAGCTCGAATACGTGTATAACAGCGGCCTTGCGTCCATGTCTCCTGCCATCGTCTTCCAGGCAGATCACCCTTCCTCTCTTCTCCTTTCAAAATGTTCAGCATGAAGACGGTTGCGGCGCTCGCCCCTCTGCTTGTGCTCTCATTGGCACAGCACGTGCACGACAGCATCCCTCAGGTCGACTCGATCGTCCAGCAGATCCTTGAAGACTACTCCAGGTATGGTCTCTTCCTCCAACTTGGCATTTGGGTATGAGCTAAGAGTGTTGCAGCTATGTAGAGCCAGTACACTCGAACGGGACTGCCAAAGCCTCAAGTGCTGCTGGTGGCGTTCCCAGCGCCGGATCATGCGATTACTGGATGGAAGACATTAGCCACCAGGGTATCGCAGCCTTCAACTCCGATCCAAGCTCTTACACGGTCTTCCGCAATGTTATGGACTATGGTGCCAAAGGTGACGGTGGTGAGTATCAAGTTAGTTCGTGGAAATCTTCTTGCATTGTTAGTAACTGTGGTGCAGTCACCGACGATACCGCGGCCATCAACGCTGCCATCTCAGATGGCAACCGCTGCGCACCAGGATCCTGCGCGTCTTCGACCGTCACTCCGGCAGTTGTATACTTCCCCGCTGGAACTTATCTGATCACCTCTTCGATCGTCGACTACTACTACACTCAGCTTATTGGAAACCCCAACTGCCTGCCCACCATCAAGGCCGCTGGCAACTTTGCCACCGCTGCAGGCTACACTGGTCTGATCGATGGAGACCCTTACCTGTCGCCCACCTTGTCCTTTGGCTCTACCAACGTTTTCTTCCGACAAATCCGTAACTTCATCATCGACACGACTGCTGCCAATGCTGGAACAACCATTACTGGTATCCATTGGCCGACTGCTCAGGCGACCAGCCTTCAGAACATCATCTTCAACGTGAGAGATATTCCTAGAGCAGTATTGATTGAGATGTCAAGCTAATGATGCTGTAGATGCCCGACTCCAGCCAGCACCAAGGTGTTTTCATTGAAGAAGGTAGCGCTGGCTTCCTTGGCGACCTTGTTTTCAACGGCGGTCTTTACGGTCTGAACGTCGGTAACCAACAATTCACTATTCGCAACGCAACCTTCAATGGACAGTCTACTGCGATCAACCAACTTTGGGACTGGGACTTCACCTACATCGGCTGCACATTCAACAACGTCGGTGTCGCTGTCAACATGAGCTCGGGCTCTCCCGGCAGTCTTACCGTGGGCACCATGACCATCATCGACAGCAGCTTCAACAACGTCCCTCTTGCAATTGCCAACGGCAAGACATCGGGCTCTTACCCACCCCAGGCGGGCAACTTGATCCTTGAGAACCTCTCGCTCAACAATGTTCCTGTCGTTGTGGAACTGGGTGATGGATCTACTGGTCTTGCTGGCACAACCGGCCAAAGCACCGTCACTGCTTGGGGCCAAGGCAACTCGTATACGCCCTCAGGCGGACCCACCGCGTTCCAAGGTGCTATTCCTGGTGCCAACCGCCCAGCCAGCCTGCTTGATGGCACCAAATTCTACACTCGCTCGAAGCCACAATACGAGGGCGTGGCCGCTTCGGACATCATTAGCGCTCGTACTTCCGGAGCCAAGGGTGACGGCACCACCGACGACACCGCTGCTCTGCAATCTGCCATCAACTCCGCTGCTAGCAATGGCCAGGTCTTCTACTTCGACCACGGTGACTACATCGTCACCAGCACTCTTACATTCCCAGCTGGATCCAAGATCGTTGGTGAGACCTACTCTGTTATTATGAGCTCGGGTGACTTCTTCAACGATATGACCAACCCGCAGCCCGTCGTCCAGATCGGTGCTGCTGGCGATTCTGGCTCGATCGAGTGGAGTGACATGATCGTGTCCACCAAGGGTGGCCAGGCTGGTGCAATTCTCATCCAGTACAACCTTGCTGCTCCCGCTGGTACTCCATCAGGTCTCTGGGACGTGCACACCAGAATCGGAGGCTTTGCAGGTTCGGGACTTCAGGCGTCCGACTGCCCTACCTCCACACCTCCTACCAACGGAGATTGCGTCTCGGATTACCTCTCGGTCCACATCACTCCCCAATCCGCTGGTCTGCTGATGGAGAACAACTGGATTTGGGTTGCTGATCACGACATGGATGACCCGAACTTGACCCAGATCAGCATTTACGCTGGACGTGGTCTCCTTGACCAGAGCACCAACGGCCCCGTGTGGTTGAGCGGCACCGCTGTGGAGCACCACTCTCTCTACCAGTACCAATTCGCTTCGACAAGCAATGCTTGGGCCGGCCTGATCCAAACCGAGACCGCATAGTGAGTTTGACTCTCTTTTACCCCAACTCCTCTTCCACCTGTGATCGCAGTATCGCTGACTTCCCTCCAGCTACCAGCCCAGCCCCGACGCATCCACCCCCTTCTCCGCCGTCAGCGCCCTCAGCGACCCCACCTTCACCGGCCCCTCGACCGTCAGCGACAACAACACCGCGATCCCCAACCTCAACGGCTGGGGCCTGCGCATCGTCGACTCATCCTCGGTCCTCGTCTACGGCGCCGACCACTACAGCTTCTTCGACAGCTACTCCACCACCTGCTCCGCCCAGGACGCCGGCGAGACCTGCCAGACCTCCATTGTCGACCTCGAGGGCACCAACACCGGCATCACCATCTACAACTTGGTCACCGTCGGCACCCACTGGCCGCTCACGATCAACGGCGAGGTGCAGGATCTGTGGGATGACGGCTACGCCGGCTTTTCTAACAACATGGCCTGGTTCACGACAGACAGCTCATAGAACGCTGTATTGGAGTCATGGTGGGGAGTTTTGATACTCTCTGCATATATGGGAGAGTGGGTTTTGTCTTATACATATTTCGAAAGCAAAGTCGAATGACTGCTTCCATTGTGGTATCTTGTTCGCGTCATTCATCCCCTCCTGCACCAGTGACGACATTTGTCAGTGCCCACTGCTCTTTGCCTTGTTAAAGCCGTCCCTTCTGCATTAAGATTGACTGGTGCATCATTGAGAAGCACTTGCCTGGATAATCGCCGTCGAGCTCGACATTGGCGTTGGCTGTCCATCTCCGCGTACATACTAGACAGACTGCAGCAGCTTGAGGATCTCCATGCATCACAAATGGATGACCTCCCTCGTACGATCGAAAGATCGCGTTACCGGTGTGCGTGCTTTCGTGGGAAAGAAGTTGGCCTCGTCCTGTGGTATGTTGTACTTCTTCCAAGCGCACGGACATGCTTGCACGCGACTGCGCTTTCGCGGTAACATTGTGTCCATGAGAAGCCAGTGGCCACCACGTTCATCTTGAGCGGGCCCTGTCCAGCGGCGACGACTTTTTGAAGCTCATCTCTCGGACCACAGCGTATCCGCCAACGTGGGCGGCCGGGTTCTCGAAGTCTTCCGCGAACACGGGGCATCATATCGACTGGATATACCCCTGCACATGAGAGCAGGAACATTTGAGGCCCAATTTGTTCACATCATCGAACATTCCATCCCGGGAGTCCTGCCGCCTTTCTCGGTAGTAGTCTTCGCCGCGGTTTTGGCGATGTCTTCGAACACCTCCCGACAAAGCTACGAAAGGTCAGTGAGACTCAGCATGATAGCTCGGAGGTGCAAGGATTACATCGCCAGTCAGAGCACTACATTCGCAGTACCGATCGCACCTCATCTCCTGCGTGATCCGCAGTGCTTCTTGCGGATAGACGAAGGTCCGGCTGTTGATCGGATGCGTATCACTGTCGAGATCTCTAGAAGTCGCAATCTGCCGTACATTGCCCAGGTAATCTTCCTTCTGGCGAATGTCCCGTTTCAAGCCAAGGACAATCACCGGCAATTGCTCGTCGTAGTTGAAATGCGTTTCGACCAGGTACTTCCATCGCGTCTTGAGGCTGGCTAGCGATTGCGGGTCGGCGATGGAATAGCACAGAATCAACACCGCAGGCTTCAGCAGAGTGTAGTTCTCTGGTGAAGCAGTGTCGTAGAATTCAAACCGATATGGTCGGTTGTACATTTTGATGTCGAAGGGAAATGGCTGGTCCAGGTCGCGGAGCGTAGGCAGTGGCGTGGATACAGCATGGTTGTTCCCCAGGGTCAAGCGACTACTGATAGTAAGATACACATGTTTCTCGAGGATAGAGTAGTAACGGAATATGCATACGACAAGAAGGTTGATTTGCCCACGGATGCATCGCCGAGAAGTAGGATCGGGATCACTGGTACCTCAGACATCTAAAGGTTATTTCGAAGTGTGTAACAGAATCTGAAGGGATAAAATCGGCTCAAATTGACTTTCTACGCACTGTAGGTTGTATGTAGCACCGACCATATACATGTATATAGACATCGATGTCGGATGTATGCCCGGTGGAGGTGGTGCTGCAAGTTGCATGTGCCTTGGTCCGTGCCCTTATCATCAATGTCTTATCGCGCCGCGGCCCGCCAAAAGCTTTAAAAATGTCCATGGATCACATTAGGTCTTGCGACATCTCTGACTACAATGCAGACCAGGCTCACCTGTTCCACCTTGCAAACAGCTTGTGCGATCAGGATCCAGCAACAAGACCTTTGCCGTCACACGACAGTCGGCAAGGCTTGGTTGCGTCCACGATAGCGCTGAGTGTTTGTGCAACTCGCGACCCTTTCTCCTCGAACCCGAGGCCTCTGCCGTTACATCGCAATCCCTCTCACGATTCTTCGCGCGCTTCGAACCCACCTAGAACACCCGATTCCACCATATCGACCGCTACGATATGGTTCGCAATATCGTTGTTTTCGCTGGGACATCCCATCCCCAGCTTGCCGAGACGATTTGCGCCCAGCTCGGAATACCTCCTGCGAAGATTCTGCTGTCCAAATTCGCCGTTGGTGAAACCCGGGTTGAAGTTGGGGAAAGTGTTCGAGGCAAGGATGTGTTCATCATTCAGTCAGGCGGTGGCAAGGTGAATGACCATGTGATGGAGCTCCTGATCACGATATCTGCATGCAAGACCGCGAGTGCAAGAAGAGTCACTGCAGTGCTTCCGTTGTTTCCATACTCCAGGCAAAGCGATCTACCATACAACAAGGTCGGTGCTCCTCTGGCAAGAGTATCCGCAACAGCTGGTGGAGGAGAGGCCAAATACACATTCGACTCCCGTCCACAAACACCCCTACCGGGACAGCAGGAGAGTCAAGGGTTGAACAACAACAATGGCAGCACACATCTACACAAAAAGCTTAACGGGTTGTCAATTCATGGGAAGATGCCCGGGTCTCCCACTAGTGGCTCATATTTCGAAGAGTCGCCCCAGGCACCTACCTCCAACCCCACACCAAACTCTGCAGTAGCAGCATCAACCGCATCTGCTCCTCCACAGGACTTCAAGCCGCAACGAGGCTACAAGCAATGGGTTGCTCAAGCCGGTACTCTGATCGCAGACCTCCTGACATGCGCCGGTGCTGATCACGTTATTACGATGGATCTTCACGATCCACAATACCAAGGCTTTTTCGATATCCCTGTCGATAACCTGTATGGCCGACACCTGCTGCGGAAATATCTACAACACCAGATCCTACCCAGCCACGGAGGAACAGAGAATTGCGTAGTTGTCTCGCCAGATGCTGGAGGTGCGAAACGAGCTACCAACATTGCGGATTCGCTTGGCATGGACTTTGCACTAATTCACAAGGTTTGTTGTCGAGTGCATAAGTGTGTTTCTTCACGTGGGATTGACTTTTCCGCAGGAACGACGTCCGACTCAAACCTCCGACCGCCAGAATGCAACTATGTTACTAGTTGGGCAAGTCGAGGGTCGCACGGCTATCCTTATTGATGATTTGGCCGACACATCAAACACAATAACTCGTGCCGCCAAGCTTCTGAAGAAGGAGGGGGCGACCAAGGTCTTCGCACTTGTAACTCACGGCGTGTTCTCTGGTGATGCAGTTGAACGCATCAACGCCAGTGCTCTGGACAAGGTGGTTGTGACCAATTCGGTCCCACAGCTTGATCACTTAACGCACTGCCACAAGCTCGAAGTACTGGAAATTGGCAGTGTATTCGCCGAGGTAGTATTCACAGCAATCGTTACTCATGATATTTTCCTGACATTTCTGCTTAGGCTATTCGAAGAGTTCACCACGGCGAGAGCATTAGTACACTCTTCCAATATGACTAGGTTGTACGATGTGCAAGACATTGGGTCTTATGTCCATGAACACAAATGATCTTGCCCAGGATCGTGACTTGACTTGAAACTTCCGCTCTGAAAGTTCGACCTCAATCCTCCGGCTCTGGCATTGGTGAGATGCCAACAACCTCGCTGACGCTACCAAAATAGTTGTGAACCCATGCTGCAGGATGAAGCATTTGTCCATCGCTTCGATTGCTCGTGCCATGGGCTGCTCGTAAAGATCCTCGGTGTACAGGACTTCTGAACCGGAGGTGTATATTTACTCAATGGTAGATCACACTTTATTTCCTCAAGTACAGTACAAGTGCTTGCAAGTGTTCGTACCTAGTTCCATTGCCGTCATGTAAGCTGTCACATCCGCGCCATTCGACCTTTATCAATCTATCTGGCCGTTGCACAGGTTTTCAGACGAAGGTCCTGGCTTTAGCACGCCTTACATGAAAACCTGGACCGGCCATCTTGGACAGTGTTAGACGTCGGAGTCTGGAAACAATGTGAACGACGAAGGCAGATCTTGGCATCCGGCACCACGGTAAACATTACCTGGGGACAGAGAGAGGAACCAGGAATATCGAAACAAATGGGACACATTGACTGTGCAACAACCCTTCAATGTGCTTCCATGATGTTCTCATGACTTGGAGCTACTGTTCAGCAAATTACCTTTGATGTTCCAATCCTGAGTTTCTACCTGATAACAGTTCAGCCACCTTTACATGACCTCAACGTTTCTCACACAACGACTACAGGTCGGTGTATAGTAGAACGTGTACTTGTATCGAGCATCGTGATGTGCCTGACAAGCTTTAGTCAAGACCTCAACCGCTTACTATTAAGCCAATAGGGTTCATGCCAAGTCCGTCAATGCTAAGCGTGCCTCATCTCCACGAAGAATCATCGCGCTGGTCACGACTCGTGGCAGCGCATCACTCCTGTCGAGGTTGCGAATCGTGATCACATTGTAGATACTGTGAAGTCAATCAAGTGTAGGTGAAGTCCATTGTGGCTATGACGCGTAGCTCTACGGCTGAAGCGGCATAGGAACGCCACGCTGGATCATGTTATCGACTGCGCCTGCTGATCCACCGTATCCAAATCCCTCAAGTCTCACTATATAAAAGAAGGAATGCGCGTGGCGACAAGTAGAGTCTCTGGAACTCGAACGAAGAACATTTGCGCCACATGGGTACCAACGCAGCCCTCCAAGCATGGGCTTTGCCTGAGCTGCAGCAGCTCTTACCTCTAGATGAAGCCGAACTCAAGCAGATCATAGACTATACCGCAACACTATCTAACTCAGAGTCCACTGAGCATCTCACTAATTTGCTGGGCGACACACCCCAGGCTATGCAATTTGCGACCTCGTTCAATGCTCACCGAGCAAAACCGAGAGAGGCCATGGCAAGAGATTCACATCAAGACAGTGGAGCGTCCGCACACGACTTCAAGGGATCAAACAAAGATTCGGCTGCACCAGTGCTGAATACAGGCTCCAGCAAGAATGGTTCTGCGCCGAACTCAACACCACCCGCCTACGCTCCGCCCCCAGGAGCACCACCAGCGAAAGGTGCTAGTAGAGCCAGTGCCCGTCGCCACACAAACCAGGTCATTGAGGCTGCTAGTGTCCGCGCTCGAGATGAGCAAGAGATGCAGCAGCTCCTGCAAAGCGTCCAGCTCCAGAATGGGATCTACAACAGCGACATCGAGCCCGAGCATGAAACCGAATACTACTGCAACTGCCTCATTCACCAATACCAACGGCGAAAGTGGGATCGATATGGGGTGCAGAAAATGTGGTCCAAGGCCGTCATGTATCCCGGCGAGAAGGCGTACGACGACAACAAGTATGGCGCTGGATTGCAAGTCTTCAACGGAAATCCATACACGTGGCGTGTAGTCTCTCCGTACGGCTACTACAACACGAATGTATGGGGCCCTAGTAGGCCGAATCCCGGCTCGCATGCCCGATCAGTACATCAGACCATCGAGTTGAACAATTCCCTAAACCATGAGGTAAGTTCAGGTCAGAGGCGAGGGTGGATTCTGAGGCTTGTTCTATCGACGTTCCTCGATGTGCACCTGCTGTTGAGATACATACTTACGTTTCTCACAGGCACAAGAAAGCGTCAACGCAAAGGAGCCGAAGCATTCAATCTGGGACGAAGGTAACGAACTGCATGCTGCTATGGAGAAGATGAACTTCAGCGACGAAAAGCGAAGATCTATCGCTGTGCCTACCGATGCCACCACCCGACCAAAGCCATCTGGGTTTGCTAGCTTCCGGAAATCCATCGGTCTCAAGACTTCCGATGAGAGAGCCCTTGGAAAGGTAGAAAAGGTTGTTGGCAAAGGTAAAGAAATTCGAGATGCTATCATGGCTGAAGAGCGTGGACGATGGCCGGATGAGCAATGGCGATGGTTGGTTGAAGCTTACCAACAGCATGTCGGCATGTTCAACAAGATAGCCGATTTGAGGGCGAATTTCCCGATTCAATATCTACACCTTCTTCGAGCCGGATACTTCGAGCCGATTCCGGTTGCTTGGGCCAATCAAGCATCAAATCCCCTCAAGTTCAGTATCGAGGCTGCTGCAGGCTGGAGAGGCATTACGCCAGCTTGGCGAGGTTACGAAGATACTGCAGAGGAGCGCCTGTACTGGGTTCTAAATCATCGTGAAGGCAGTGTTGGTATGAGGATGAAGCCAGATTACATCTCCGAGATGAACATGGCACGAGCTAGAATGGCCACAGCAGTCGAGCCTCCACCATTGTACTTCGCCGCCGATGATCAATGCCACGTTCAGCATACTTCTGCTGGCTACTCGAAGCAGGTCATGCCATCGCCTTTCCGCGCCTACGATCGACCAGAAACTGCCACCGATGACACAATGATCCTGCTCGACGTCTCTGGATCCATGGACTTCGACCCCCTCCGACCAGTCTACAATCAGTATCTTATCACAGGCTATGAAAGGTCGACCCAACCTAAAAACAAAGATGTCGCCAAAGCCATCATTCGCCGCTTCACGGATGCCATGGAGAACCACGACCACCAGTTCCGCGGGTACGATCTCACTACCTTCTCCACCAGTGCACAATACATCGGGACCATCAATCACAACAACTTCGATCGGATGTGGCAGGGTGTCCGACTTGGCGGCGGCACGCGTGTCATGACGGGCTGGCAGAAAGTCAAAGACCTCCATTTCCAGAAGCATTCTGAGTCTGCCACGCATCACCCCATCTACGGCTGGCAAGCCGGACCGCAGACGCCCATGCTACGACTACTGCTCTTGCTCGACGGCGAAGCAACCGACATGGACGAGTTCGAGCTCGACCTGCTGGGCTTGTCCTGGGCCCACGTTACCATCTTCCTCATTGGCGTCGACGGCTGTCCGCACCACCATCGTCACGCCAACGAGCTGCAGCGTATCAGTGATGTCAACCATCATGTTTCCTTCGTGGACGCCCAGGGCAATTGCCCCGAGCGCTTCGTGACGCACGAGCTGCTGAAGCGACATTTGGGATATGATATTTCGATGCAGGAGTTCCAGCAGATGGAGGAGCTTCCTGCGTATAGCGCGTGATGTTGTTCGTATTTCATTGTTTCGTGAACAATCTTGGACACGGTTGGAGTTCATGAATTTCCTCAAGCAGGGCGTTATAAAGGCGGCTTGATGACAACGATGGCGCATGGTTGACCATGGTGGTTCTGGCTATGCTTATTCTGTATATACTCTTCGGTAGCCTTGCTTCTAACAAAAAGCTATTCGTTCATTCTCTATGCTTCCACTACAAATCATGTTCATCGTACTGGATCCAGACGTAGCGGAACAGCGATGATGATCGATCCCGCAACTGAGCAAGGCTTTCGCATCTTACGTACATGTAGCGCCTAACGTCGAGCTCATATGTCCATGCTGAATTGTTCTACAAACAAAACCACCGCTGCATATTTTATACAATGAAAACAAATGTTACAAGCGTGACGGCCCTCAAAGTGGAGACCATCACATGCCATTCGGCCATTCTCACAACATTGAGCATCTACTCCTCCTTTCCGCCGCCGAAAAAGCTAAAAGCACCTCGCTTCATGTCTTTCATTTGCGACTCCATGGCGGCTTTCTGTGCCTCTTCCTCTTCCTTGAGCCATTGTGCGCCGTTCTCTTGGATCTGCTTCTCCAGTGCCTCGTACTGCTTTTGTCCTTGCTCGCGGATCTGGTCGCTCAACATCTTGCCCTTGGCGAGGCCTTCGGCGACCGATGAGCCGTCTGCTAGCACCATACCGCCACCCATCGCCGGAGAGGGCTTGAGACCTAGTCCACCGGCCAGACTTCCGAGAGCAAGACCGGATCTCCGGCCAGACTTCTGCTGCTCGAGCTGGGCCAAGAACCGCTTGCGAGCCTCGCCTTCTCTTCGTGCGAACTCTTCGGGGATGTGCTGGCCTTCAAAAGACTTGAGGACCGGACGAACATCTTCCGTGCTCATCGTCGCGATATACTCCAGGAATGGGATCAGAGCCACGAGATCTTTTCCATGCGGGTCTTTCATGTCACCCTCCCATTTCGGAAGAATGATGGCGTTCTCGGGTTGGTTCTTGACGTGGGCGCCACTGGTGTCGATGATCAACGTCTTCGCAAGCGGCCGGTTAAGGTAAGACAAATCTTTCACATACTCGCCACTCTCGTACTTGGTGGCCTCGCGGCCCAATGGCCACATGAAATGGAAAGGGTCCAACTTTTTGATTACAGGGTCAGCCATAGCGACTGGCGTGGAAGTAAACAAAACCAGCTCGTAGTACTGAGAAAGGTAGCGAATGAAATAGTCCATTCCTGGGCGTTTAGCGACTCGGTATCCATTTTGTCGGTCCCAGCTGCTGTGGATCAGCACATCTTCCAACGCGAGGACGAGAGTGTACGGTTGTCGCTGAGCGTCTGGGATATCCGGGAGGAGTTTGGGGAAGGACGGCTCCGTGTAATAGCCAAGTTGGCTACCGAAGCGCGCAAGTACACGAGCATACATGGCAGACGGAGACCATGAGGTAGCCTTTTCTTCGGGAAGGCCAGTTGGGAGCTCTTCGAGGTTGCTGAGAGGCCGAGCAAGGTAGAACCCGCCAAGCGAGATTCCGAGTGTGAGCATGACATACAAATAATTCGCCATCTGATTGCGGCGACGATCGGTGGATGTCTCGTATGCGGATGCATCGTAGTCGCGCTCACTCCGTTGCCGATTCTGCGCAGGATCAGGCGTTGTGAGATCGAAATCATCTTCCTGACTTTGTCCATGCTCCTGCTTTTGCTTCTTCCCAGCCCCACCAAACTCGAAGTCAAATGTGCTTGGGATGCCTTGCCGCAGATCGGGGAGTTGATGTGCTTGAGCGGTTTCCGGATGCTCAGTGTTTTCTGCAGCTGCCTGCGCATCGTGTGCTACCTGCCTTGCGCTTCCAGGAATAGGTTGATCGGCATCGGTCTTCTGGGCAATCGGTGCTTGTGGTTCGCATGGCAGAGAACTCTCGTTGGGTGCAGCATTACCCGCAGGTCTTGCGCCTTCTACCGGTGATCGCACGTGAGTCGCCCCTGTTGCTGCCGCGCCGGCACCTGCTGTTGTTGTCGCTCCATGTTGTGTGCTTTCTTTTGCACTCTTAGGATCACCAGCTGGTATGCTCGTTCCTGGTGATGTTTGACGAGCTGATGCTGCTGTGAAGGTGGGAGGAGCCTGTCGACTTGGGGGAGGAGGCCTGCGCCCCGATGATGATGGAATTGGTGGCGGAGGCTTCCGACTTGGTTTTGAGGCATATGTCCGCAGGCGCGCTGGCGTGCAGGGGAGGTTGTGATGGATTGAAGGCGAGGCGAGGCCAGAGGGCCTGCTCACTCGGAGCACTGCTCGGCCTAGCATGATGGAATACAGATGGTGACGTGCGTTCACGAGAGGTTCACCATACCAAATGAAGTATCGAATGATCGCAAAAGTGACAGTGATAGAAGATCTGAGACGATGTATGGCATTTACAATGTCTTAACACATATGGGATGGGATGGAGAGCGCATTCCATGAACTTTTGGCTTGGCTCCCCCGGGCTCCGCCGATCACTGAGATGGGAGCATGTGGCTCAAAGATGCCACCATTCCTTCAGTACGAGAATGGCCTGCTTATGCTCGCGCGGCCTGCGTTTTGTCTCTCGACCTTCCTGATCGACTCGGGTTTCACGCATATGCTTGACCGACACCCAAATGCAGTCCGATGCTGTTGATCGCATGGCTGAGCCGTGTGGCCTTCGTCCTCCAACCAGGATCATCATGGCATGTGCTGCTCGCTGTCCTGTTCCTGGTCGTGTGGACAAAAGATGCGGTCTGTATGACCGATGAGGAGCTGTCTACCTTGCGGTATGTTCTACGCTCCCCGACTCGTTCGGCCAAGATTCTGATGTTGGCTGTAGGGACGACACGCGACACTTATTTTACCATGGTTTCGATAACTACATCGCCCATGCGTTCCCAGAGGACGAGCTGAAACCGATTTCATGTCGACCGCAGACTCGCAATCGAGATGATCCTAGCGATATCGGACTGAACGACGTGCTTGGCAATTATAGTCTGACATTGATCGACTCACTCTCAACGCTGGCCATTTTGGCATCAGATTCAGACCAGGAGTCAGGAAGACGCGCTTTGCTTCACTTCCAGTCCAGCGTACAAAGTCTTGTTGATCTCTATGGTGATGGCAGCCGAGAGGGGCGATGCGGCTCAAGAGCATGTGGATTTGATCTGGACAGTAAAGTCCAAGTCTTCGAGACAAATATCAGGGGCGTTGGTGGGTTACTGTCCGCACATCTCTTCGCCAACGGTGACCTGCCCATCGAGGGATATGAACCGACCTTCGCACTTACAAAGGATGGTGAGAAAGCTATCGATTGGGATGGCTGGACATACGATGGTCAATTGTTACGTTTAGCTCACGATCTGGCTTCACGACTATTACCAGCTTTCAGCACCGTGACGGGACTACCTTACCCACGCGTGAATCTGCGAACTGGTATACCATTCTACCACGATGTCGAACAGGGGATCTGCCGAGTTGATGGTACTTCTTCCAGCCCTCGCGAACAAACTGAAACCTGTACTGCCGGAGCCGGAAGCCTGGTCCTCGAGTTTACGACCCTCAGCCGTCTGACGGGAGACGGCCGCTTTGAAAGCCTTGCTAAACGAGCATTCTGGGCGGTCTGGCAACGACGAAGTTCCATCGATCTGCTCGGAAGTGGCATTGATGCGGAAACTGGACAATGGATGACTCCACCTTTGGCTGGGATTGGCGCAGGCATTGATTCCTTTTTCGAGTATGCCATGAAGTCTCATGTCTTGACCTCTGGGTTGCCACCATCTGCAACGCCCGAATACGACGATCCTCGTGCATTTTTGTCAGCATGGCAACAAGCTCACGGAGCGGTTAAGCGACATATATACCGTTCGGCATCTTCACAGAAATATGCTTTCTACGCTCAAGCTGATCTCTCGACTGGTGCGCCTCGATACAGCTGGGTTGATAACTTGTCTGCGTATTATCCGGGCCTGCTCACACTTGCCGGCGAGCTGGAGGAAGCTATCGAGAGTCATCTTCTGTACGCTGCACTCTGGACGAGACATTCAGCTCTTCCCGAACGTATACATATCTTGAATGGGTACATCGATCCGAATTTCCGCCAATGGGCTGGGAGGCCTGAATTCATCGAAAGCACTTACTACATCTATCAAGCTACGAAGGACCCCTGGTATCTGCACGTGGGCGAAATGGCACTACGTGACATCAGACGGCGATGCTGGACAAAGTGTGGATGGGCTGACTTGTTGGATGTCACAAGTGGTGACAAGAGAGACCGCATGGAGTCCTTCTTCCTCGGCGAAACCGCGAAATACTTGTATCTTTTGTTCACTCCGAAGCACCCACTGAACAAGCTCGACGGCCCGATCGTGTTCACAACAGAAGGACATCCACTGGTCATACCCTCGTCATATCGACGAGAAGCAGGCAAGGAGCCAGCAGGAGAACCAGGAAGGAGTTCGAAACTAGTCACCGCAACTTGCCCGAAGCCTGCCGCATCTCTGCCGTTCACCGTGAGTAACACCGCCAATCGTCCCGACATCTTTCATGCTGCTGTGTTAGCGCAGTTACCCTCCACGCCAATGCACCCTGCCCATAAATTCGCGAGTCCGCTTGATCCAGCTTCGGCTGGTGGTCCCGGAGTTTCGATCAAAGACATCCGCAGTCCAAGCAACTACACCTTTTATCCTTGGACACTGCCGCAGTCACTCATTCCGAGTTCCGGCTGGAGCCAAGCGATTCCCAATCCTGTAATGAGTACACTTACTTTCCCGAATCTACATGGCGAAGGTTCTGGTGATGGCGGTATAGGCTCCGAGAAGGGACTGCTGCCGTTTGGTGCTTTGCAGAAAGTCGTCAATGGGATTGTTGTCAACAGCCTATCCAATCTGAGGTTGAACATGATTCAGGAACCGCGATCGCTACTGATGAAAGATGGCAGTGGCAGCTTGGTACCAATGGATCTTGGGCCCGAGTACAGGATCCACGGCATTGCAAATTTCGCCTTGGGTAGGGACGAAAGAGTACTACTCAGCTCTAAAGCACTCGGGGAGGTCAGCCCAAGTGACCCGCACTTCAACCGAGTCAAAGACCTCGAATGGATGGACTTAGTCGTCGACATTGCAGTATCTGTTGCCGATCCACAGGCGCAGCCTGAGGCTGAACCAGAGCATAGCGACGAGTACGACGACGAGAATAGTCTCGAAGATGGCTACGTGACTGTGTTCGAGGATAACTTGAGTAATGAAGTGCCGGGTATTGTGACAGCTGATGTCGATGGTCTATGGGGGGATGTCGAAGCGCTCTTCATCTCGCTCCTCAAATCTGCGAAATCGACCATCACAGAGGCACTTCCGCGACGGACATCTACCCCAGGAAGTGCGATGCCAGCCTCGAATGGCAAACGCTTGCCGTCAGCCAAAGTTCTGCGATACACGCTACCAGCGATCTTGCCCACTGGACCAGGTACTGCGCCATTAGCCTCATCCCTGGAGACACACGATCCTGTCGGTCGGTTGCCCATTGTCAGGAAGGACATATACTTCCTCCACGACGAGCTCTGTGATCATCATCTCCCAGCACATATTGCAAGGACCTATAGCATTTTGATCATCCTACGCGGACGATGCAGCTTCGCAGACAAGCTAGCAAACATCCCAGCGTTCCCGCCACCAGTTCCCTCCGCATCTGGTGCTCCCGGTGCGGGTCTCCAGATGGTCATCGTCGTCGACATGCTGGAGCCGAACTTTGACGACGAAGAGGATGACTCGGCGGGCTTGGACACCCCACGCACCAAACACTTGATTCGGCCCCTGCTTGACCGCATACAGGTGACACCGAGTGGGCTGGAGAGACGTGACGGTATCGCGATGTGCATGGTCGATGGCACCGCAACGGTCTCCGCGTCGGGCGAGCCTGCTTCGAACGACGGCAGTACCGGCCAGCTCACCATCGACTTACTACGATCGGCGGCGGCTTTGGTTGGCAGATTTGACGCCCACGGTAATCTCGTTGAAGAGCCTGATGTCAAAACGTCGATTGGGGCGGGATTGGGCGTCAAGCGACGATTTTGGTTCGAGAGTCTCGGCGTCCCGATCGCAAACTTGCATATGCTTTGATTTAGGAGTTGGTCTTGATACCCATCATTGCTGAGGAGGCTGGAGCCCTTGGTGCAGATGCAGCCTTCTTGGTTAGTAGAGATTCCGGGATACATAACATGGCGTAATGAATGATTTGGGTTTGGATACAAGGACCGTCCTTACAGCTGGATATGGTGCAACAGCTTTCTAGGCATTGTACATTGCACGAGGTAATGTTCATCCTGCGGAAGAAAGCTTTGCACGAAGAATGATGTATCAACGACATTGCTTGGATCTATCTCTATCTACACTAACAATTCAATGTTTTTCGGTGGCAGAAATCATGCTATATCAAGGAGGACATTTAGTACCCCGCCCTTGATAGGAAGCGATGCGCGCTAGCGATGTTCTCATACGCCGTGTAGCCCAAGATGGTCGCGTGCGCGGTGTCCTGGGGCACGTAGTAGTTGAAGTTCTTGCTGTTGGGGAAGAACGAGGTGCTCTGGGCGGGGACGCTGGAGGCGCCCTGGCCGCAGTCCTGGGTGCCGAACTCGTCGGTGCCCGTGGGCCCGCAGAAGAAGGCGTCCTCCTGGCCGGTGAGGATGTAGACGTCGCCGGTGTAGTTCTTGGCCATCTCGAGGCCGGCGAAGGCGGTCACGATTTGGCCGACGGTGATGGTGTCCTCGTGGTCGTAGTCGTACTGGGCGAGGTCGGGGTCGTAGGAGCCCTCTTCGGCGTAGTAGGCGCCTAGCTTGCCCTGCGAGGAGTTGAAGGCGAGATAGCCAGGGGCGAACTCGGAGGCCGGGAAGCGCTCTGGGTTCTGCACTTGCGCGGGAGTGAGCATGGTGGTGAGCAGGCCGATGGCGGCCGGGATGAGGTTGTAAGTATAGCCGGTCAGGACCATGGCGTCGAAGTCCTGGGGCCAGCGAGAGGCGATGCCATTACCAATGACCGAAGAAAGGGAGTGGCCGACGAAGATGACCTTCGATGGGAGCGGGCCGAAAGGAAGGGATCCTGCTCGGAGTTGTTGCACAAGCAAGTGAATGATGGCGGTTTGTAGCGGCTGCTGGACTTCGGAAATCGGGTCTGCTTTGTCCGAGTTACCGGCACCTAGGTTGTCGATGGCGAGAACTGGGTAGCCTTGTGCTGTTGCGAAGTCTACCCAGCTGTACTGGTCGCCCTCGGGATCGTTGGGCTGGCCGGGAAGACCAAACCAATATGACTTGACAACACAGTCAGTTTTTGAATCTCTCGTGCCTACTCTACATCAAGGTGACTTACAGAATTGTATGGTACGCCATGTAGCAGCAGCTGGACCTCCGATGCTCTCGAGGCGGGTGCGCCAGAGTCTGCAGATGGCTCGCAGTATTGTGCGGCGATATTGTATGTTCCACTAACGGGAGAATACTTGAGAAGCTGGCCAAGAAGTCCGACACCTGAGCCCAAGAAGGACTCGACACCAGAGACGGTCAACAAGTCTAACGTCGGAGCAAGGATCAACTGGTTCTGCACATCGTTGACCTCGATTGGAATGGTATACGATGAACAGACGGCTGTTGATTGTGCGTATACTGCCACTGGAAGTGCCAGTAGGCTCCCGAGAAAAGTCCTAGAATACATGTTGCAGTAGCAAGGAGTCGTGAGAATCGATGGAAGAATGCATATGTCGCGAGCATTTCTGTGTCTTGTATTTAGTCCAACGATCGTGGACTCCAAATTGCCTCGTCATCATGCTTATCTTCAGGAACGATGGAGACTGGCATACTTCTCCGCTGCCATCCTTGTAGTCCTAGCCGCAGGGCATGTTGATCTGTTGATCTGTTACCATCTTGGGAACTGTAGCGTGGAAGAGGCATTAGAACCATTCTCATATTGGAGAAAACAGGACCCTGGGATCTCCGCGGGCGACAGAGTGCCATACTCCAACTTCTCCAATGCTTCTTCACTCGAGATCCATCTAGGACCAAGTTGTGTTATGGATCTGACTCAACCTCAAGTCTTTGTTCTCATCATGCTCTCTACCGTGTGTACCTGATTGCATTGAGACGGCCAATGGGATGAAGTGCTGGAAACCAAGAATCTCCGTTGTACCTCTACGCCACTTGAACGGTACCAGCCAGGTCCGAAGATCGACACTGGTGCCAAACCTTGAGCTTGTTCTTATCGAGGACCCTGTTTTCGAATATGAAGATAATTGTGCGAGCACACCTGACCGAGGAAGAATCGGAATCAGAGTTTCTGTGGTAGGTGCAAGATGCAACATGCTGCAGATCAAGGTTACCATACAGACTCGCTCCACAAGCCTCAGGTACCCTTGGGCATCTTTTGAAGTTTGCGTTCGCATGCTGTGAGGACAGTACTAGGATCTTTCCTACTAGGACCGAGTCGTGTTTGTGGCCGAAAGTCGGACAGATCTCCATACCCTCTCCAGAAGTGACCGCGATTCTTACGAATGCAGTCCAACATACCAGCAAAGAGAATGCCAAGTGATCCAGCTTACATGACTGAGCCGAATCCGAAGACTTCTCGAAGCAAGTCGGACCCCTGATCATAGGCTTTAGTCTTATCGCTTCTTCGGATGCTGTATCCGCCGTGGCATTGATAGTATTGCGTGCTTTCGTGACACCAGGTTATCGTGGCTAAGTGCCGGGCCTTTCTTCTTTGCGCCACTGGCATCGAAGCTCGATGAATGTTGGTATAACCGGTTGATATCCTTAACAGATGCTACGAAGAGCCTCAATGAAGCTTGTTGCACACAACACCTGGTGATCTCCAACGAATACTCGCAATGGCCGCGGCGTCCTTACTCACCATGAGCCAAACAGTCGTCGATGACGTGTGCAAGCATCTTCGTCCGACGGGCTGGGACCACCTCCAATCTAGCCACAACCCTTATGATGACCATGCACAGAGAATAGATTGCTTGACAGAATGTGACGGAGGACGTTCTCGTGCTGAGTATATTACACGCTCGAATGAGATTGTATGTCCTCGTCATCAAACAGTTCAATTTGTTCTCGATGTGGAAGCTGGCAATACAGCTCGACCTGCCTGTTCGAGCTGTAGTACATGCACACGGTACATCTACAGCATCATTAAATCACTAATTCCAAGAGCAATCAGTAAGCAACAATTCCTCGTCGTTTGTGTCCTTTCCCAGTCCTTCGACGGTGAGCAATAATTCGCCTGTACCATCAAGATGTTGGCCGCACCGAACGTACCTGCACCGCCAGGGCAAGAACGTCCGTATCCAGAGCCTACCAAGACCGGCACGATCGCATTTGAATATCCTAGAACTGGCCTCAAAGGAGAGACTTTCTACAGACTCTGGGGGTCCCTGAGTTCTGGAAAAGTTCCGCTCATATGTCTTCATGGAGGCCCGGGTGCCGCCCACAACTATCTGCTGCCCATCTCACTGGTCTCGAAGGACTTCGATATCCCAGTAGTCATGTACGACCAGATTGGATGCGGCAAAAGCACGCATTTTCCGGAGAAGAAAGGAGACGGCGATTTCTGGTTCCCGGAGCTCTTCATGGACGAACTGGAGAACGTCAGGGCAGCGCTGGGGATCAAGGAGTTCGATCTTCTCGGGCAAAGCTGGGGTGGTATGCTCGCAGGACAGTATGCCATCGAGCGGCAGCCGCAAGGCCTCCGCAAACTCATCATCTCCGACTCGCCGACCGACATGGTGACATGGGTAGAGGTGGCGAACCGATTGCGAAAGGCATTGCCGCAGGATGTGCAGGATACGCTGACGCGGTGCGAGAAGGAGGGCAGAACAGACTCGGAGGAGTATGAGAAAGCCGTCGAGGTCTTCTACGGTCGACACGTCTGTCGCATAGTCCCGTTCCCCAAAGAAGCAGATGATAGCTTTGCCCAGATCAAAGAAGATCCTACTGTATACGAGACGATGAACGGACCGTCTGAGTTCTATGTGATTGGGACGCTCAAAAAGTGGAGCATTACGGAGGAGCTGAAGAAGATCACGGAGAAGACTGTCCCAGGTGGATTACTCGTTATTAATGGACTGTTCGATGAGGTAAGTGTCGAGAGGTGACGATTTCGCATACCGCTGACTGATTGATTGCTCGCTATGTTAGGCTCAGGATGAGACATGTGTTGCCTATTATCTCAATCCTTCCTGCCGGACCAAATGGATCAGGTATCCGCTGAGCTCGCATATGCCAATGCTTGAGGAGACTGAGGCGTATGTTCGCGATCTGGGCACGTTCTTGAGTGTTGAGTAGATAAGAACTTCAGAAGCAACAGCAAATAAAGCTGCAACTAGTGCCGAGAGCATATACAAACATGACGGGCAGTGATTCGTGAGATCGGCCGATAATCTTGCCATTAGCAGTAGCAAGCATACATGTAGCCACTGGGCGCTTTTTCCAGGACAAAAGCGATCATCTGGTTGACGCTAGCTAAGGATATAATACTTAAGAGCACACAGATCCAAGAACAAAAGCATTACGAGCTGTAAGGGAGCGCCGTGGCTGCTTGGGATATCAACTGGATCCGTTCTGTGCCCTTGCTTGACCCGGCTTCAGAAGTTGTGATCATGGCGTAGTTTGTCACGGAGAAGGGCCTGCGAGCTCAAGAATGATGAGCAGCAGTATACCTCATGGACCAAGTCTCGATGGATGTGGTGCTTACGGCTGGTCAGTTCACGAGCATTAAGGCGTGATGTACGAATACATAAAATCAGTGAAGTAATCAGGTCGTGTTGTTGTAGATCTGGACTTCATGCTTCTTGGGATTTATGGGGGCCGCCGGAGTAGCCAAATCTGGCATCCCGAGCGCGAAGGATCATTTCCTTTGTAACCATGTCTTCAGCCCGCTCAGCTCAGCCAGGCACGTCAGCGCCGTTGCGCAAGATGACTGGGACGCCGATCAATCAGCGCGGCGATCCCCGTGGTGTGCATCACTACTTCGATTCCACGCGTTTGTTCCTCCATGACCAGTCATCGGTATATCGATCAGTCTCAGAACCTCTCCGATCTGCCATTGGAACAGACAATATGCCTAACAGGTTCCGCGATCACGAAAGAGCACGGCATATTGGGGATGTAGCACCGCCGTGAGAAGGATCAAGGACATTGAAATGGCATGACGAGAAGAACATCTCAGTATAATCGAAACGACCGCTTGCTAGCACGATCAGTATGTCGAACACCACTACTGTTGCGGCTCCTGTTTCCTGGTCACCTTCCTCGTATTGGGATGGGAACGACGGTCTTTGGAACAGCTTTATGCTCAGTGCAGGCACACCACCACAATCCTTTCGCGTGTTCCCTTCGACTGCTGGACAAGAAACCTGGCTCCCAGATCCAGCAGGCTGCAATGCTGCAAATCCTAACGACCCAGGCTATTGTGGGTATCTGCGAGGAACTCTACCTTTCAATGGAGTCAATTCCTCAGGATTCGAGAGTAATAAGAGCAGCACATGGGTGGTCAATGGCTTCTTCTCCTTAAACCCACCCGAAGAGAGCATTGGTTACAACCCGACCGGCTCCTATGGATTTGATACCGTGGCTCTGGGCAATGGCAGCACGGCCGGCGTCCTGAATCTTACGCACGAAGTGATTGCTACGATAGGAGAACTCGACTTCTGGACGGGTTATTTTGGCCTCGGCCCGCGTGCTATCAATTTCTCATCGTTCAACGATCCTGTGCCGTGCTTCATGCAGAATCTGGTTACCCACGACGTGATCCCAAGCTTGTCCTGGGGCTATACTGCAGGCGCATATTACCGCGACAAAGCTAGCGCCTCTCTTACGTTGGGCGGGTACGATACATCGCGGTTCGTCGATACGAATCTGACCATCAGCATGAACATCGACAACTCGCGGCCATTGCAAGTTGCTGTCGAGACCATAACTGCAGAAGCCACTCTCTGCGGATCCTCTGTCGGCTTATCGACCGATCAAACGTACCACTTCATCGACTCCACCGTCCCGCATTTGTGGCTTCCTGGCGATGTTGTCGATCGATTTGTGAGCTGCTTTGGTCTGACCTACGACAACACTACCGATCTCTACCTTGTGAATGATACTATACGCAGCCAATTGTTGAGCCTTAATCCCACGCTCACTTTCAATTTTACCGACGGTTCCACAGACGGCGATGTGGTCACTATTGCACTCCCATATGCCGCTCTTGATCTGCAAGCATCCCATCCTTTTTACCAAACTGCCACGAACTATTTTCCTATCCGCCGTGCGGCGAACGATACACAATATACCATCGGACGGACATTACTTCAAGAAGCATACCTGATTGCCGACTTTGAGAGGAACAACTTTACCATTGCACAGGCATCATTCGACAGCCTAGATGCACAGAGCTTGACGGCGATCACATCGCCAAGCAGCAATTCTACCGATACAACAATGCCTTCAAGTTCGGGGTCTTCATTGAGTGGAGGCGCAATAGCAGGTATCGCTGTCGGCGTGATTGCAGCCATTGCTTTGCTTGCGGGCGGCATTTTCCTCCTTATTCGGTCTCGGCGTCGGAGAGCCAGGTATGCGCAGGAATCTGCCAAAGGCTACGCGCCCGTCTCAGAGCTTCCCCACGAAGGTCGCCAGCGAGCTGAACTACCACCCGACCATGCTTTAATGGAGATAACCCCTTCAGAACGAAATCTGGCGAGTGAGCTGCCGACATCATCAGCGCAAGTGGAGGCAGCTGGGTCTGAAGGAGCCTATGAGATGTATGCACCATTGAAACGATGACATTGCTGGCGATGTTTTTTGCATTGGATACTGAAGCGTTGGCGTTTGGAGCATGATTTAGGACATTGGGAGAACTTTTCTTATTGCGTGACATATGTTCTGTTGTTTACAGTCCAAAATGATACCCACTCCGTCCTCAAACCCATACAAAATTCGCAATAGACAACACAGAATATCTTGTATCTGTGATCGCATTGAGGAGCAATATGAACCTAGACTTTCATCGCCAAGAATGGACTAGTGCGCTTCATCCCTATGCAAGCCAACCGTGTCTTGTAGCATTCGTTACAACTACAACACCGACCACAGTAACAAAAGAAAAGTGTCCATCTCGCGTGAACCAGAATGGCCAATCTATTCGGAACCCTAAACCGCTTCATCTCGCGGCTTGATTCAGATCCAGCCGGCCAAACTTCCTCTCAATCTCGCAACAGCAACGCCTCCACCCCGGGCTACGGCTTCCAGGTCCTCCGCAACCTGTCTCCGGCCGTCCCTCTCGAGCCATGGTTTGACTTCATCATCGGCATCAACGGGCGCACGCTCGACAGCGCCGACCCGCAGCTCTTCAGCACCGAAGTCCGCAACTGCGCCGGCGCCACCGTCTCGCTCGGCGTCTTCTCCGCCAAAGGCCAGGCCATCCGCGAGACGTACGTCTCCGTCCCCGCCGACCACGCCTCCCTCGGCCTCAGCCTGCAATGGGCGCCGCTGCGCAGCGTCGACGACGTCTGGCACATCCTCGACGTCATGCCCAACTCGCCCGCCGACGTCGCCGGCCTGCTGCCCTACTCGGACTATGTCATCGGCTCACCCGAGCCATGGCCGCCGCTGCACGGCGAGGCCTCCCTCGGCGCCCTCGTCGAGGACTTCATGACCCGCGCCCTGCGCCTGTTCGTCTACAACGCCGAGTACGACGTCACGCGCCTCGTCACCATCACCCCGGCCAAGGGGTGGGGCGGCGAGGGTGCGCTGGGCTGCGTGCTGGGGTTTGGCGCGCTGCATCGCGTACCGGCTCCGCTGGCGGAACCCAGCCAAGCCCCGGGTGAGACGCTCTTCGAGTCTGGCAGCGGAGCGGGAGCAGCAGCAGCGCCAGATCTGCAATCAGGTTCCTCATCAGCTGCCCCATCGCAACCCGCCTCTTTCCTCGTCCCTGCCAACCTCACACACCTCAGCAATCCCTCTCCACCCCCTCCAACTTCTTCCGCTGCTACATCTCCCGGTCCACCCCCTGGCCGCGCTGGCAAGAAAGCCCGCGCGGCACCCGTCAGCGGACTGGACGACTACTTTGCCGAGGGCGAGCAGAAATCGCGCGAGGCGGACCATGCGCCGACTCCGAAAGCCGCGGGCGGCAGTGGCGGAGGTCCTCCACCGCCACCTAAAGCGGGAGGTGGACCGCCGAAGGCGGCGGCGACGGGGTCGAGTGATCCTCCTCCTCCTGCGGCCGCGGAGGGGGAAAGTGGGGAGGCAGCAGAAGATGAAGTAGAGTAGTAGATAGATCAGTTCGTGCTCGAGATGGAGATCATGTATATAAACAACATCCACGACGATTGAGCTGTGCACCTGTTATTAAAGCCTTGAGTAAGGTGTTCGCCAGTGCTATGAACGCGCCTTTACTTTCCCGCGATAGTCAGATACGCACAGGCAGTACGTTTTCTACCAATCTCACCCAAGAAAACACAACAACCTAGATACCTTAGATCCTCGAGTCTACGCCACTGACTCATAAGACGACAAGTTCAAGTATCACGAATGTTGGCAGACACGAGGAGAATCTACGCGAGAATTGGTCATCATCCAAGATGCATCGAAGGAGACAAGAATGTGAATGTGAAGCGAAGAGTGAAAACAATCGAATTGTAGAGGATCGTTTTTGGTTTCAGACATGTATCGAAGAAGAAGAGAAGAGAGAAGAGTCCAGCTATCCATGCCATCGTACACGCCCTACGCGCCTTGACACATATTCTTACGCCAATGTAGTCTTTGAATATGGGCTCTTAGCATCGCTGATTCCCATTTGGGTTTTCAATGTATAGGGTACGTGTGCTAGCATCAACACGCCGGCAATGAGCTAGCAAGAGACGTGACGCTGCTGACTTTGCTATACATTCCCCTTCAGAAGCTCCTCCCTCCCAGGAGCAGGTTTGTGATACTGTACAGTCGGTATTCATACACATCTTCTAGGTCTACGACACACATTCCCGGTGTCGGTGGGAGCTCGATAGCGGGCCAGTATGCAGGCTAAGAGGCCTAACGCCTTCGACGCCATGAGTGGAAATAATTTTGGTGAACTGGCTCGGTCGCCGACCATCTTCCCGTTTTGACTCCAACGCCACGCCGGGATCGCCAGTCCATCCTTTGGACATGGCCGGCTGCAGTGCCGTGCCTGAGGCCATGGCTCTGCAGTCCCGGGACTGGCACCCTCAACGGCTCATTCTTATCTTACACATTCTTCCGTTCTCCAGGGGTCGTCCGCGATCGAGCGGGACAATGTCGACCGTCTAAAACGCACTGTCTCGGCTACTAAAGCCGCCTCTGCTTCCACCGAACTCATTCCGGCTGCGACCGTAATCAGACCGCCCGCCGCTGTAGCCTGATCGGCCAGCACTGCTGCCTCCGAATCCACCACGGCTGTCGCCGCGCCCGGCACCGAACGAATCTCTCGGGGCACGATCACGGCGATCACCGCCGAATCTGTCAGCGCTGAATCGATCGCCGCCGAATCGATCTTGGCCACCACCACGCCCGCCGCGGAAACCGTCCCTCTCAGAGCCGCGTCCTCCAGCATCAGGATCATGGCCGATATTCACTCCAGGGATGCGGCCGAAGCCGAGTTTCTGAGCCAAGCCCGGGGCGATCATCGGAGGCTCGGCCATTCCCCAGCCGAATTGCGCCAGGTTGTTCATACTGGTGATCAGCGAGCGCTTGTCGTGGACCCATCCGTACACTCCCAGCAAAGCTCGGTATACAGCCGCTTTATCCTGAGGGCTGACCTGCTGCGTAGCTTGCTGGACCATTGCGAGGATCTCACCTGCGGCTTTGGGGACTTTGCCTTCGACGGTAAGATCGATCTTCGCAGTCTCAGAAGTGTCATCGGCCTTAAGGGGCAGACCGCGGAGAACCTGCTGCAGCTGCCGTGCTTCGTCATCATTCACAATAATGTAGCCAGTTCCTTCTTTACCGGCACGTCCGGTACGACCAAGACGATGAATGTACTGCTCGCGGTTCGGGGGGACGGCCATCTGAATCACGTGGGTGACATCAGGGAAATCCATGCCACGAGCCGTCACATCAGATGAGAGCAGGATGGCAGAGTGGGCTCTTCGGAATGAATCCGCCGAGCGTGTTCGTTGAGCTTGGCTCAACTTGGCGTGAATGTCGTAGATGTGGGTGTTCTGCCATGGGTGGGCGGTACGACGGCTTTCGGCACCCGGCACTTGTAGAGAGCGGAGTGTGTTCGACGCCAGGTTGACTTCTGCAGTGCTGTTGAAGTAGATGATAGCCTTGAATGGCTGTGTGCCTGCCTCCCTGCTGGCATCGGTGGCTTTTTGGCACAACTCGATCAGAGCCGGGATTTTGTTCTCGAAGCCGTTGACGGTGATGACGCGCTGGGGGATACGGGCGTGGGTGGGCTCTTCGTCGTCGCGAACGCACTTGACGAACTGGAAGCCAGGCTGAAGGGTGCTGCGAACGAGATCGACGACTTCGCGGGGGACGGTAGCGGAAAACATCAAAGTTTGCCTCTGGACCTCTGCGGCGGTCGGGAGCAAGCGCATGATGTCTTGGATCTCCGGCCAGAATCCTTGATCAAGCAAGCGATCGGCCTCATCGAACACCAACGCAGCGAGCTCAGGGGCTTGGACACCAGATGAAGGGTCCGAGAGAATATCCTTCAGACGACCGGGCGTGCCCACCAAGAGATGGCATCCTTCTTGTTGTATTCTCCGGAGACCCGCGCTCTTCTGCGTACCTCCTACCGCCGTCTGCACAACGACACCAGTATTTCGGACCAGCTTCCTCGCCTCGTCGGCAATTTGCTCTGCCAGCTCACGCGTGGGGGAGATAATGATCGATCGAATGTCGCCCGCATGAGCACCGCCGCGTGATCGTCGCTGGAATTGGTTGTTGCGCTCCGCAAGCTGCGGATCCTTGTTGAGGACGTTCTGCAAGATCGGCAGCAAGAATGCAATCGTCTTGCCCGTACCCGTCTTAGCTTGGGCGATGATATCCGTCCCCTTCAACGCTGAATTGATCGTCGCAGCCTGGACCTCCGTCATCGTCTCCAGGCCCATCTCTCTCGTCAACGTCCGTACCACATTGGGGTGGATGATGCCTTGCGTCTCCAAGTCGGCGAACCGTGTGATCTTGCCATCGCTCTCCTCGGCGGCGGGGGCTGATGCCGCGGCCGCTTCTTGTCGCAATCGTGATACTTGATGGAATGTGCGGACACTCTGTAATCTCGATATCGACGATGCTTGGGCTGTGAATCTAGCTTGAAGAAACCGTGCCGTCAAAGTGGTGGAAGGGATGGTAGATGATAGCGAACGAGGCAGAGATGCCGAGCATCGCTGGACTGCTCTGCGCATGGCAGCAAGGCGAACGGAGGTGATGTGAAGTTGATAAGTAATGTTACAGCGTGTCGAAAGTATAGATCAGCAAATGGGTATCACAAGAAATGGTAATCTGGTCAAAGAAGAACAAATGGTGATGAAAGTGAGAATATCTCAGAGTGTACTGTACTCGTCCAGGTCATCCCTATCTGGAAGAAATATATTATTCTGAGGAGGATACTCTAGCTGCGGACTGACCCGCGATTGGTGCGCATCATCAATCAAATTCCAGGGACTTCGGCGTTAGCACGGTGGACGGGAGTGGACCGGACACTCATCACCCTACATAAGTTCAAAAATCCAGTATCACTTCGAAGATAAACCCTGACTGTGAATGGAGATTGTATGTTTCGCTATTCAGTTCGCAACGTGACGAAGACATAAACGAGTCTGCTATGCTCATGGGTATATAAGATAAATGCATACAAAGAAGCCGTTTTTCAATCCCAATGTACCTGTCGCCTCTATATGAAAGCTTATTCCATCCCAAATACCACTTCTGCGGATCTATATTGTAGAGCCCAGCTCAAACGCTTTTTGATCTAATAAGTGACAACATACGGACGCTTGCCGAACGCTCTGCTATGCCCGCGACGCTCGAGAAGCGTGCCATTGCGATCGACTGTGGGAGCATACCCTGACGGCGATGTGCCAGAGGGTGCAGGAACACTCACAGTGGAGATGGTAGGAATGTTGAGCGAGTCTGACGCTGATGATAGCAGAGTCGTTGATGTCGTTGTTGATAGGGATGATGCAGCTGAGATCTGGTAGAAACCAGACGCGTCATTGGAGTCGGACGCAGCGGTGGACTGTGGTAGCAATGAGGACGACGCGGTGATCGTGAGACTTGTTGGCATGATGGATGAGATGCTGGTAGATGAGGCGCTAGTCAATGAGACGCTAGTGGATGAGACGATGAGAGAAGAGGCCTCAGTCGCTACAACTGCATCTGTCGCAAAGCTGGTGATCACAGCGCAGGTCTGGACCGCCGTGCTAGGGTTGGGAACAACGACTGCGGTACGTGAAGAGGCGCACGCGCTATTGAACGACGCGTCTGCGGTCGCGATCGAGCCAACCGTCGTGGTGCCGTCGACATAAATTAGGACTGGTGATGTGGTCGCAGCGGTACGGGACTTGTAGTCGGATACTGCAGTCGACTGGGGTGCTTCTTGTACAAGGGTGTGGAGAGGCGCGGCAACCTTGATTGCCTCTTCATGCGAATAATCGAGGATCTCCATGTCGGAACAGGCAGTGTAGTATTCGTCCTTGCCATCGGGGTAGGTGCAGTCGGCGTTGGGCTCGGTCGGCCACTGCCACACCCAGTACACAGTGAGCGTACCGACTTTGGTGTCGGTTGGGATCTGCAGGTCGGTCTCACACCATTGTTCCATGCTCGAAGTCGGCTGCTCGATCTGATGAGATGGGAAATGAATCTGGCGATACTGAGATATCTCGCCGCAGTTGATCTGGTGGCAACGACCATCGTCGAAGTTCTGCGCGGTCATGAGAAATCCCTTGCCATTACCTCCTGAGCCGTCCTTGGTCCACTTGAGGACGTCGACGATTTTCTCGTCGTCTGCAGGTTGATACGTACCATAGACGTAGACTGTGCCTGAGTCCACGGGTTTGCCGAGCTGGTTATGTGGGAGTGTGACGTGCCCATTCTCCAGATACTTCATAGCCACGTAATCGCCTGGGACTGCCTTCAGCATGGGGTATGCAGGGTTGGTGTAGTTGGAGGATCGTTGGTCAGGGTGGCAGAGTGAGTCGGAGCTGTTGATGCGGACACCAACCTCTGGCACCAGATAGTTGTCGCTGAAGCCCGTAAAGCCAGGATCGGTTCTTGCTACGTAACCACGGCTGTAGCCACGATCACCGACATAAGAGCCGTTGGGCCCAATGACCTGCATCTCTTCGATCCAAGTATGGGCGATAGTGGGAGTGGCGAGGAAAAGTGCTCCAAGTGCAAACGCACCAGCAAAGGATTGGTAAGGAGCCATTGATGGAGCGAGGATCCGGTGACGCGATGTCTCAATTGTGATGCCGACGAAAGACAGAAAAGACCAGCTCTTCTTGTAGTGGGCGAGAGACGCGACGCGACGCGATGAATAAGTTGATGCGGTACGTCTGTTGATTGCCGAAAAGATATATGGCTCAAGGGTAGATTTCAAGCAGAACAGATGATTGGAACGTTTTGTGCGAGATGAAAAATAGCCTAGGTCGACGAGAAGTGTAGAAGTGATATTAAACGACCGGCGTAGAAGAACAAAGAGATGTAACGATCAACGAGGTCAAAAAAGCCTTTTATCGACGCGAAGAGAAGGTGAAGAGTAGGAGGTGAAGAAGAAACACAAACCTGGGACAATAGGCACACGAGCAGATCTTTCTATTGTTCGGGCCAGATGCCTTGTAAAAGACAATAGCGCAACACAATCCTTTGTTGGCCGCACATGAAGCAGAGCTCGAGCTCACAACCACCAGGGCGAAACGCCATCACTGAGAATAGGTCTGATCAAGGCGTCGTAGCGTCTCGCACTGGGTTAGCTGGATCGTTTGCCGGAATGGCTTGGGCGTTTGCGGGCCACGAGATCGGCTCGACACGCTGGGGACAGGCCATAGAGGGAAGAAGTGAGACAGTTGCGTGTCAGGAATAGATCCGCGTCAAGATCAGAGGCGATGCGTGACGATGCATTGCCAACCAAAGAAGCCAAGCATTGAGGCCAGACGTGAAGACGGAAGATGGTTCGGGTTTCAGGACCGGGTCGTGGCTTGTGTATGCACGCGCTGATTGGACGCGATTGACGCTGTGCTTCGGGATAGTCGTCGCCAGTCTCAAGGTGGTTCTGAGACTGAACGGTCTACGATGGGCTCTGCATGACATACATCTGTTCAGATAAAAAGACTGTCAAGACATCGGAAAGGGTGTGGAGATTGTCGCGTGTTCCATGTGTGGTAAGCTGCAGAATGCTAGAGCTGCTAGGAGGCTGGTTGCTGTCAACACGTTCGGATAGCTGAGCAGAATCACTACTACGCAACGCGATACATCGAACTACTTTCTCACCTATGCTGATGCTCGTGCGAGAATTGTCTGTGCTAACGGATCGTGCTTGATAAGTGATTTACCCTCCGAGAGCATTGCCAGTGACTACCTCGTAACTGCCTAGGGGCGTGAATGTGAGGGACGGAGACCACACGTGACCTACTAGTGGGTTTCGCTCGGCCCGCAGGACAAGCGTGGTTGCGCAGCATACAAATATCTGCTCCTTTCGCCCTTCATCTGCTGGATTTTTCTTTCCTCTTCATACTTACCTTGTTGGCCCGACCTCGCTCACGAATGAGGAAGGGTGGTAGCAGGCCCTGCATTGCACAGCGCGGTGGTTCTCTACTATGCGGTGTCTTCGGATGTCGCACTGGCGGAATTTTTGCTGTCTTTCATTTGGCCTATCTGGCCTCACTTTCATCAGTACTCAAGCATGCTTATGCTTGGGTTTGGAGAAGGTATCACATCATCACCATCATCATCATCATCATTATCATCATCATCACCATCGTCTAGGCGCCTGTGTTGGCGTTCAAAGCATTCATCTCGCGTAGATCGCGTCTTCTATGCTAAGGCGAGCGAAGATGCTGCAGCAGTAGCTTGGTAGAACTGTACGAACCACCGAGTCGCCTTTGCTCAGCATAGTCGTTGTTATTCTCATCGTAACCTACTTTACATATGTTTCGACCTACGCATCTCTACAGCTGAACCGCGCTGTCTATGACTTGACGCGCTGCGATGTATCGATGGATCGTTGGTCTATTGAACGCGTTCTGATGGCAATCGTAGCTGAAGCTACCTCAACTAGAGCATGAGCCGTAAATAGTGCAGCCAGCGGAGCGATCACCATGTGGAAGACAGCCACGGGCCCACAGCGGCAGTGCTTCTGACGTCGACGCGACGCCTCAACAACAATCCAAGAGGTACCTGCAAACAGTCGCGAAGATCGCGGATGGACAACACGATTTGTCTTGTTCCGACACATCCGTTCGCTATCGACCAGCCGGAAGACGGTGGAAAGGCTGTCATGGCACCCACTCACCCCTCCAATCTGCGTGACTGGCCCGTCCCTCACTACATAGCTGGGCCATGACGTTTGCGCCTTGGTGGGGGCAATGCAGGTCCACGATTTTCCTTATCAATCGCGGGAGACTGCGCAAGACATAAGTATGAGGTGGTGGTAGGTGAAGTCCACCTTGCTGTTCTCCTTTGACAGTCCATCTTTCCATTATTCGCCACAGTCTGCGCTCCATCTCATTCCATCGCAGAAGATGGCGGACTCATCAGCTACATCCTTGACGGGAGGGGCGGAAGAATGGTCGGCGTACGGCCTCACCAGATCCACCATCAACGAAAAGCCACTGAGTGAAGATGAAATGGATAAGCTTACTCGCTACTTCCATGCTTCCTTGTACATCTGCCTGGGTATGCTGTACCTCAAGGCAAATCCATTGCTACAGGAGCCACTGAAAAAGGAACACATCAAGCCTAGATTGTTAGGACATTGGGGCAGTGATGCCGGACAGTCGTTCACGTAAGTGCTCTTCTTCACGTCGGCTACGACGCGCATCGATCACTTCTGACGCGCCATCCACAGCTACCTCCACTTCAATCGCGTCTTGAAAACACTCGATCGCGACGCCTTCGTCATCTCCGGTCCTGGCCATGGCGCTCCTGGTCTCATCTCCAACTTCTACCTCGAAGGCACCTACAGCGAAGTCTACCCGGACAAGAGCGAGGACATCGAAGGCTTGCAAAAGTTCTTCAAGCAGTTTTCCTTCCCAGGCGGCATCGGCTCGCACATGACGCCGGAAACGCCAGGCTCCATTCACGAAGGTGGCGAGTTGGGATACTCCATTTCGCATGCCTTTGGCGCTGTCTTCGACCACCCAAACACGATCGCGTTGACGATTGTCGGTGACGGTGAGTCGGAGACTGGACCACTGGCCACGAGCTGGCACAGTAACAAGTTCCTCAATCCCATCACGGACGGTGCAGTCCTCCCCGTGCTTCACCTCAATGGCTACAAAATCAACAACCCAACCGTCCTCGCACGTATCTCGGAGGAGGAGTTAATCAAGCTGATGGAAGGATATGGTTGGACGCCATATATTGTGGCTGGCAGTGACCTGAACGAGATGCACCAAGCAATGGCCGGTACTGTACAAAAGTGTGTCGACCAGATCTTGGCATATCAGAAAGAGGCGCGAGAATCTGGCAAGCCATTTCGCCCACGGTGGCCCATGATCATTCTCCGCAGCCCGAAAGGATGGACTGCGCCTAGAAAAGTGCAAGGACACTACCTGGAAGGCTTCTTCCGAGCTCACCAGATCCCGCTGCCGAAGGTGCTCACTGATCCCGAACAGCTGAAGCAGCTTGAACAGTGGATGCGCGGATACAGGCCAGAGGAACTCTTCACCAAAGAAGGCCAGCTGATTCCTGAGCTGCGTGCACTTTCCGTAGTCGGCGACAAGCGCATGTCAAAGAACCCAATCACAAACGGTGGCTTGCTCCGCAAACCACTCCACTTGGAGAGATACCAAGACTTCGCCATTGAGGTGAAGAAGCCGGGTGCAGTCAACTCCAGTGGCATGGAGAACTTTGCCGAATGGTTGACCACGGTCGTGGCAAACAACCCCACCACATTCCGAGTCATGGGCCCGGACGAGACAGAGAGCAACAAGCTGTCAGGCATCTACAAAGCTGGCAAGAAGGTCTGGATGAACGGCTATCTACCTGAAGACGAGGATGGAGGAAACCTTGCCCCGGCAGGTCGCGTCATGGAAATGCTTTCCGAACACACCGTGGAGGGCTGGATGGAAGGCTATATCCTGAGCGGAAGACATTCAATGTTGAACTCGTACGAGCCTTTCATTCACATTATCGATTCGATGGTCAACCAGGTATGTTGTGCTTGCAAGGACTATGATTCGAGTGGTCGCTAACATCTGCACAGCATGCCAAATGGATCGAAAAGTGCGCCGAGGTAGCCTGGAGACAAGCAGTGTCGTCGTTGAACATCCTCCTCACTTCGACAGTCTGGAGGCAAGATCACAATGGCTTCACCCATCAAGATCCTGATAAGTCTTTCCGTCACTTGTTTTTTCGTTGCATTCTGCTAACCGGTCGCACGCTTCCTAGATGTTGTAGCAAACAAATCCCCCGAAGTCGTCCGCATCTACCTTCCTCCCGACGGTAACTGCCTACTGTCCACCATGGACCACTGCTTCCGCAGCACCAACTACGTCAACGTCATTGTTGCCGACAAGCAGGTGCATTTGCAATATCTTAACATGGAAGACGCGGTCACCCATTGCACAAAGGGCATCGGCATCTGGCCCTGGGCATCCACCGACGCCAACGAAGAGCCGGACGTTGTGATGGCATCCTGCGGCGACACGTCCACCCAAGAAGCGCTTGCCGCCACCGCGCTCCTCCGCGAGCACTTCCCTGAGATCAAAGTCCGCTTCGTCAACGTCGTGGACCTGTTCAAGCTGATCCCGAACGGCTACCACCCGCACGGCCTGACGAGCACCGAGTACGCGGCCATCTTCACGACCAACAAGCCGATCGTGTTCAACTTCCACTCATACCCCTGGCTCGTGCACCGCCTGACGTACAACCGCGAGGGCCAGCAGCGCATGCACGTCCGCGGCTACAAGGAGAAGGGCAACATTGACACCCCGCTCGAGCTCGCGATCCGCAACGAGGCCGACCGCTTCTCCCTCGCCATCCTCGCCATCGATAGTCTAGCCGATGTGCTCGGCAACCGCGGCGGCAGTGCGCGCCAGAAGCTGCTCGACGAGCGCACCCGCAGCATGAACTACGCGTACGAGACCGGACTCGATCCGGAGAGCTTCTCCAACTGGACTTGGCCGTACTGAAGGCTGGGAGACGATGAAATGCAGGTGAAGGTTGGGCGGAAACGGCGTCGGGGCGTCTCCATGCTGTCGGATCGCTTAGCGGTTCGGCGGAAAACGTAATCATACAGTACTAGGTCGTATTGAGAAGTCTACACGGTTTTCGCGACGCGCTTCACACGTGGGTCACTTGTATGACCCCGTAACAATGACACTACGCACTTCCCTCGCTGCCATTCTTTTCGAAAGCTCCCCTGAAACAGACGCTTTGGGACGTAGGATGCACGCGACGAGAGGGCCATCCAAAGATCTTGGAAAGGAGACAGAGCTACATCTCCGCACCTCTACATATCAATGCGTTTTACACACGATTAGTATACCACATTGGCACGTAAGAAGTTCAACACCAGCTTCGCCTTCTATAGGTCTACGTTGACGGGATATATAGCGTACGGAAACGCGTTGCAACCGAAACATAAGGTAGGTTGCCTTAGATAGACCAAGTAGCTGGATTGAAGACGAGTGATTTATTGTGCAAGGAGTTAGGAAATGCGTCGAATACTGCAGGCATATACCCTACAATATCTATGCTATACAGGTTTCAGGCTGTCGGTGACGCTGATGGTTGACAGAGGCGCTACTTGAGGAATCTGAAGACGCCATTCTGTGATAGAATCTCCGGAGTTCAATGAATCGATCAAAATAGAAGATTTCTCGTGTATTGCGTGAGGAATGGCTGTTTGAAGTTGTGGCGTAGATGATCTCAAAACCGTGTAGACGTCTGACGCGTCACTGTATTCTACCCTACTTCGCTTTATGATGGTGATGGGATATGTCGGATACATCGACGTCGCCGTTTGGGCTAGGTTGGGCTTAATACTGCTTCAATGGCCACCACAATAAGATGAAGCGTCCTTCTGCGTTACATGCTGTTCATGATGCATCGTGTGTATGGTGTATGTCTTACAACTGCCGCTCCGTGGACTGACGGCGGTACATCATTGACCCGGCCCCGCCAAACGCGTGCCCCGCAATACCCGGGCCACCCCTCCACACTTTCTCCAGGCTCTCTACAGTCAGCTGCGTTGCTCCACTCCATCCGCTTCGGCCTCATGCATTGATACCGGCGGGGAAACCAATTTCAGCGAAGATTGTTATCAGCCACAAGCATTTTGAAGGATAGCCAAGCAAGGACCAAAGGCTTGTTTCTGCCGCGAACGGTGAGAAGACGGAAGAACTTGAGTTTCTCATAGCATTGGCACTGTACCTACATATGCTCGCCTCCGCTCTGCGACCCTGCTTCTCACGACTCCGGCACTCTACCCCGACGACGCGGCAATTGCAGCTGGATCTAGTAGCTGTACGCTTTCTATCGTTTTTCATTCGACCGGAGACAGGAAGCTGTACATACCAGCATCAGTCGCAGCAGCAACAGAATCGACGGTATCGACAGTACTGTCAACCCAGCAATCACTTTCCACTTTCACAATCGCGCCCAACTTCCTCATCCACTACCCGGCGCTCCTTCTCGAGCACTCCGACCATGGCCTCCTCCTCCTCCACCCACTGCACATCCTGGAGCCGCCTCGTCCGCTACGTCTCCGCCAAAGATGGCCAGATCCGCTACGGCGAGCCCATCGTCTCTGCAGACGCCAGTTCGCCACCGGACATTGACCAACTCGCGCTGTCTGGGGAGTTGAGAGTGAAGGTGCTCGCGGGCGCGACGCCGTTTGCCGCGGAGCCGACGGGCGAAGAGGACAGCGTCAAGAAGCTGCTGGGACCGCTGACGCCGAAGGATGTGCCCATTGTGCGGTGTACGGGGTTGAATTATAAGACGCATAGTATGTATCCCCCCTCCCTTTTTGGCCGGGAATTAGTAATGTTTGGGGGAGATCCCTCAAGAGATTAGATTGGACAAGAATCTGGTGGCGAGACGAGTCTCATGAAGAAGATGGAAATTCTCAAAGTCAAAGCTAACGAGCACCACCCAGTCCTCGAAACCGGCTTCGACCTCCCAACTCACCCGACCCTCTTCCTCAAGCCCCCGACGGCCGTCAGCGACACGCGCGCCGCGATCCCGATCCCCGCGCTCGGACAGGCGCAATGCGACTACGAAGGCGAGCTGACGATCGTGATCGGGCGCGACTGCAAGAACGTGAGCGAGGCGGACGCGCTCGCGTACGTGGCGGGCTACGTGGCGGGCAACGACGTCTCGTGCCGCGACTGGCAGATGGAGCCGACGAAAGCCGGCATGATGCCGCAGTGGTGCTTCTCCAAGTCGTTCGACGCGTACGCGCCGCTGGGACCCGCGATCGTCAGCCCGCGCGTGCTCGGCGACGGGAGTGGGCTGGCGCTGCGCACGCTCGTCAACGGCGAGGTGCGCCAGGACACCAACACGAGCGATCTGTGCTTTGGCGTGCGCAAGCTCGTGTCGTTCTTCAGTACCGGCCAGACGCTGCAGGCGGGGAGCTTGATCATGACTGGCACGCCGGGCGGGGTGGGATTGGGGTTCAAGCCGGAGCCGAAGTGGTTGAAGGACGGCGATGAGGTGGCGGTGGAGATTGAGGGGATCGGGAGGGTGGTGAATGTGATGAAGTTTGAGTGAAGGGGTTTGGAGGGATCTATGCAGAACGATCAAATGTCGATACTTGTTCAAATACTCACTTCTTACAAATACTGTATCAAACAAGAACTAGAGACCGAAACACAACAGCCCAGCGTCAGCTTGTCCCTAAGCGAAACCCTTGATCTGCTTCCCCATGCCTAGAAATTATCCGACCGTCTCCACGAAAGTCTCCCCATACTCTCCATTCGTCTACTCGCCCGAGAAGACCCTCTCAAATCTGCCTTCGGTGGGCGGCGTGATTTCCAGCCCTCCATCGCCCCCTCGCCTTCCGAGCCAAGCACGGCGCTCCCGTCGTAATTCCGGAAGGTGCGCCTGGAGTCCATCTGTTTCGTTCTCGAGGTCTTGCGTGTGCGCTCGACGTCGACGGGACGGATGGCGGAGGCCGGTGGCAGAAGGGATGGCATGAGGTTGTGGTGGGTCGGATGTGGTAGGCGGTGACGAGGGAGGTGGAAGATGTCTAGCAGGCGCGTTGTGAGTGGTTGGATGACTAGGGGATGGCAGAAGCTGGTCGGCGATCTGCGCAGTACGAGCCACAGGCCGAGAGTACGTTCGAAGCCGCGACTGTGGTTGCAGGAGGTCGGAGGGCGTCTGCGGCTGGGCATGAGGCGGCGCGGCATCGTTGTAGACCCTCACGCGGGGCGTTGTGGGAACGGAGACACGTGCAGAAGCTTGGGGTACATCGGAGGAAGCTGCCAGAGATGGATTCCCGTGCGGTGTCCCTACGATGCGTGGTGGAGGTGTCTTGGGTAGCGGTGGCGATGAGAGCAAGGCATTTGTGGCAGGCCCAGGAGAGGTGGGCGGCGCTGACGACGTGTCGAGAGCGAATGATGGGGTTGACGGAAGCTCAGGCAGACATAGACCATTGTCCTCTGGATCTCCAGAGCTTTCAGTATAGGATCCGCGCGGAGATATGCTAGGGGATGGTGGCGCTGACGGCTCGGAGAATGGATTACCATGCAGTAAAGACACTCGTGGTCGAGCTTCCAAGGATCGGCCCACAGATCGTGGTCTTTTGAGACTTGCCGAGAGACGGCTAAGGTCTTCCGTTAATTGCTCGAGCGGTGAGTGGTTCCGCTTGTAGCTGCTCATGTGTGAGAAGTTTTGAGATTGACTGCCGCATATCAGCTTGTCGGCACTATTCTCTACGTTGGTCGTAGGCAAGACTCCAGGCGCGTTGGTGCGTACACTATTGTCTTCTTCGCCAGTGTACAAGTCATCAACACTGTGTCGTTGCCGCGATGAGGAGGTCATGGAGGTCGTTGAAGGAATGCCAGGTATGACTGAGCTCTCAATCATTGATAAACCCTCGGAGATACCATCCGTGGTCAGATTTCTATTGACCGGAGACACGTACTCATGTGAGTTGACGTGCCGGACGTGAAACTGAGTGTTGCCGTCAGCGAGGCTTGGAGGCGTTCCAGGTAGCGCTGGATCCTCCGACTCTAGCATAGATGCCGCAGCTGCCCTGGAGCCGCGAAGTTCTCTAGATGCTCTCGTATGTGGATGGAGCAGAGGATAGCGATCGATGTTCGGAGTCGGCCGGTCCAAGTCACTGTGCTGACCACTAGTACGACTTCTGGGACGATGTCTATGGTGCTGAGGCCTGGCCAATGTGTCCCCAGTATCTACATGCCCACGAACCCTTGATTCAACGTTCTGTTCAGAACTTGGGCGAATACGCAGGTTGGTAGAGCTATGGGTGCTGTCCATGCTACTCCATTGCATCACACTTCCATGATGTTGTCTGTTCGTGTCGGAGGTCATCGTTGGTGCAAATCGCGTACGAGGTATGAAGACTGGCGCGCCAGGATCCAAGGTTGGAATCCCATCGACAAGCAAAGCTGGGACAAGGTGAGGGACGGGATGTTGTATTAATGGCAGGAGGCTGCTTGTTTGGTAAGGTGGAATCGTTTCGCGGTGTCGTGACTCAATGAACTCTTGTTGATGCGTCGGGTCGTGAAAGATGTCATGTCGACGTGCGCGTGCGCTAGAGAATGGGCGAGGCGAAAATCGTGAAGGTGGTCCGATTGGAAAGGCGTCGCTGTTGATCTCACTCAACACGGCAGTCTTGATTCCAGAGGATGAATTCGTGCTCAAGCCATCCAACAGTGGGGAAGAGGCAACGCGTTGCCTCCCGGTGTGACTTCTCCGATACAACAGGTCGCTCGGCATGTCATGATTGGGTGGTGTCGGTATACAATCACTTGTCTTCGAAGATGACCTTGGCCAACCAGGCCGCACGTCCTCGGTCTGTCCTTGGATATCTTGCGTATACGACATTTGACGATGCCTTCCAGAGTCCGCAATGGCCAATGCCATAGTGTCGCCCTGGAATCTGTCTGATGCGTCGCCAATGGCTTCGTCGCTCCTCAGGTCTACTTGAGGTTTAGCTCCATGATTGTCAGTATGTTGGCTCTTCCTCGCGATAGTGTGCGATGTCTGGCGTTCTGGTCCAGCAAGGAGACGGACGAGGGTGTCACGGTCTTGTCGTCGACGGCCACGGAGAATGTTTAATCGTGCTTCGAAGCCATTGATATCGTCTGCTGTCAAGTCAACTCGCGTGGATGGAAGACGAAGCATGCCGAGAAGCTGGACAGGCGCAAACAATGGAGTGTCGTGTCAAGTACTGCTGTAGCAAACGACAACATCGTGACACAAAGGAAATCTACCTTGGGTAGGTATCTTAGCGTATAGGAAGGCACTGACGGAACAAGATAGTAACGATGAGCGAAGCGCTGAAAAGTACGAAGATGGACTGAAGGGGCGAGTCCAATTTTCTGGAAAGACTGAAATGACCTACGCTTCGCGACTTGACATTGGATGCCGGCCACGTACAGAGCTCACGAAAACCCAAGAATCTTCAAGGGGCCCAGGACGATTATCGCTCTCATTCGATTGGCGGTCTCTTGAGAAACTTCTCGCCCTTGTAAGTTGTACTTCATCACCGGGTGCAGAATCTTGGGAACGTTCTCTGGTGGCGAATGTCGACGTTACGTGAGCTACAAAGTCGTCTCTCTGATGATTCTGTCAGCGTCCATGTCAAGGAAGCTCCATCGAAAGCCATTCTAGCATGGAGATAGTGCACGACGTGTGGCTGTGAAGACCGGGCGATTCGGACATGTGCATGATTGTGGTAGTAGAGGTAGTGTCCTTCCTCCGTAAGGTAGGTATCACAAGCAAACTGCAGGCCAACTGCATTGGAACAGGCCTGAAACTCAGTTTGTCCATGGCGTAGAGCTAAGCTTGTGTTAACTTCGGTCAGTATATGCTCGCACTCCGAGCGTACGTTCATCACCACGCTCCACGACCCGATTCAGCTGATTTTCAGCAGTCAGGAGATGGACATGTGGAACGTCACTTGTCGTGCTGATGACAATGTCGGTCATCAGCATGTCGCACGGACTGCTGTAGGGTACATGTATATGGGAGCCGAAAAGAGGCTAGCGACCAATCCGAAGGATCGTGCAACAGAACGGTCGCGAAGCACACAGCTTGACAAAGCCTTTGTCTCTTCAGCTCAAAACATCAGGCCTGAAACTTTTCAAGCCTTCTTGGCCTTCAAACGATTGTCGCTAGCATGAATAGAATCATGGTGGCACTGTCCATGTGCATGTATCATGATCAATATAGATGGGATTGGGTACAGTAGCACATGTACACAGCTGTGCCGTATTTCCATACAATTGCCGCTCGCTTACGGCAAAAGGCACCCCAGTCTCCTCTTCCAATACTTTCCCCTCTTCCTCGTCCTGACCACTGACCTTCATCTCTACGGATATGCTATAGGACAAGATGGAAAAGGTCAAAACAGCGCAGCAGATCGATGACAAGGAGAGCTCTCCAGATGCTCACGACTATGCGTTTGATCCGGCTCTCGAGCAGCACATCACCCGCAAACTAGACGTGCATATTCTGCCGTGGATCTTCGTGCTGTGGCTTTTAGCTTTCATTGATCGAAGCAATATCGGTGAGTTGTTCTGCCTCCTCTTCTGCAAGTCGGTTGCTGATAGTCTTTGCTAGGCAATGCCAAGCTTGATGGGCTTGCCACAGATCTCAATCTCGTGGGCAACAAGTATAATGTGGCTTTGACTGTATTCTACATCCTTTATGTTCTGGTCGATGTACCCTCGAATTGGCTTCTGAAAATCGTTGGCGGTGGTCGCTATATTCCTCTGCTTGCCATAGCATGGGGTATTGTTGGGACATGCATCGGTGCCGTCAAAACCTATGGCGGACTGATAGCATGCCGTTTGCTGCTGGGAGCTTGTGAAGCGTGAGTTGCTGTTCATTGCGGACCTCTCAGACGAGACACTAACAAGAAATGTAGAGGCATGTTTGGTGGTGTCATCCTGTATCTCTCCATGTTCTACAAGCGCCACCAGCTCATGTTCCGTCTGGGCATCTTCTACTGCGCTGCTCCACTCTCTGGAGCTTTTGGTGGCTTACTGGCGACGGGACTAGCAGAGATCAACTACGGCGGCTATCGTGGCTGGCCGTGGATCTTCTTTGTCGAAGGCGCCATTACCGTGATCGTAGCTAGTGTTGCCTTCTTCTTCCTCCCCAACACTCCCGGCAAGGCTTACTTCCTGTCTCAACACGAGCAAGAATACGCCACACGGGCGCTCCACATTGATCTCAATGGTGCCGCCGCATCAGACACCGTCGAAGGAGAGCACTTCAACTGGGTTTCCGTGAAAGCGGCCTTGTTCAACATCAATACCATTATGATGAGCTTGAATTTTTTCCTCATTCTAGTTCCGATCTACAGCTACTCTCTCTTTCTACCTAGCATCATCTCCGGACTCGGCTATAAGCACGTTCAGGCTCAGCTACTCACCGTCCCGCCGAACTTCTTAGCCTTCCTCGTCGTGATCGGAGCGTCATTCATCAGTGACAGGATCAAGATGCGTGGACCGTGTATCTTTGTCGGGCTCTTACTCGCAGCGATCGGGTACATCATGCAGATCGCCTCCCGTGAGCCTGGCGTGAAGTACGCAGGAACCTTCTTCGTGGCAGCCGGAGCATTCCCCTGCTCGCCTTTGGTGCTAGCTTGGCTGAGCAATAATCTTGCTCCTCATTACATCAAAGCAACTGGATTGGGATTGCAGGTCGCTATCGGGAACTGTGGAGCGTTCGTCGCCACCTTCACTTACCTCTCTCAAGACAGCCCGGACTACACCACCGGGCATGCGATCAATCTTGGGGCAATTGGCCTCAGTCTGGTTCTGACGGTGTGCAACATGTTCTACATCAAGTGGGAGAACGGGAAGAGATCGAGTGGTGCTCGGGACTCGAGACTCGTGCATGGCGATCAAGGTCAGCTGGGCTATAGACATCCCAACTTCAGGTATACCATGTAGGCAGGGACTTGTATTGAAAAGCACCTTAATGCCAGAGATGACTCCGACGCAGAACCTGAGTCTGCCACTATCCCTCCTTCGATCTTTTAGAGTCACTCGCAGCCACTTTTCAGCATGATTATCTCTAGTACAGACGTCGGGTACGACACCACAAAGCTATCGGTCCGTAAGATATGCCAAGTGTTGGCCCATGCAGGGACATCGAGCTTCCTCACCTCCATCTTCTCTCAAGCTCGTGCAGGATCATCGGGCTTTATTCCGGCAAGGCTGCACATCGATGTAACAGCCTGCCTCGTCCAACAACTCAACCCCGCGCTATCTGCACCATCACCCCGGTCATCGTGATAACGAGGTGGTGCAATGCAACAGAACAACCGTACTTATGTTGGGCCGAGTGCGCCGCGTGGCACGTATGTTGTTCCAGCAAAACCCATACACCATGCTTTCCAAGGATGACAGCAACCCCAACATCGTGACCACAGCTGTTGCGGCTGAGGACGAGTGCGGCTCTTCGCAAGAAAGCAGGACTTCACATGCTATCCAGCCATGGAGTCGCCAACGCTACTTCGGTAGTCTGCTCTTCAACATCGCCGCCTTCATTCTGCCAGCGTTGTATGCCACACTGAGCAAGCTCTGGGTCGCCAACATCGACTCGTCTATGGTGGTGACCACGGACGCATACACCTACATTGGCGTCGTCGCTGAAGTCCTCAACGAAGGCCTCCCGCGAGCTGCGTGGAACATCATCGGCGACCGGGCGAATCGTTCGCTCGCTGCCCGCCATGGCCTGTCGTACACGTTAATCCTCGTCCAGTCCATCTTGGGACTGATCATGTCTATCGCCTTCGTGGCCGCGGCACAGCAGTTCGTCGACAGCTTCGTGCCCACCACGGTGCGCCAGGCGAGTCTCACGTATGTCCGGATCGCTGCTTTTTCGGCCCTGTCCTCCGCCATCGAGACGGCCGTGGCGGCTGCCACGCGAGCGCTGGATAAGCCGGATGTGCCGCTGGCCATCTCGTCGGTCAAGTTCGCCGTCAACATCGTCCTGGACTTCATCGTGATCTCCAAATTCCATGTGCCTGGCGTGCGGCCAACGGTGAATCTGCAAGCTGTCACGCAGCTGACTTGTGGTCTGACAGCTTCCTTCGTGGGTCTGGCATACTTCTGTTGGATCACTGCTCGTAAGGGGAAGAAGCTACGGGCCGAGCGAGCATACAGCGATGTTGCCGCAAGACCTTCGTGGCGTGGGTTGAAGATCTTGGCTAGACCAGGCGCCTTCACCTTCATGGAATCGGCAGTGCGCAATGCTCTGTACCTCTGGTTGATCTCTGGCATCGTTGCGCTCGGTTCTGACTACGCCACTGCTTGGGGCGTGTTCAACACGATTCGCTGGGGACTGGTCATGGTTCCCGTGCAAGCGTTGGAGGCCACATCTCTGACCTTTGTGGGCCACGCCTGGGGTGCGTGGAGGCGGTCCACAGGAGTCACGCTGACACGGCCGTCCGCCACCTGGAAGGGCCTACGCGGTAAGCATCCCTCTCATTTCGCAAATGTCAGAATCGATGCCCTAACCAAGTACATCAGCAATCGCTCGTCCAGCTCTACTATCAAGCCTCGTCGCACTATGCATCGAAGTCCCGCTCTGCCTCTTCCTCTCCTTTTACGGCACCCGCCGCTTCGCCTATTACATTTCCAACGACACGGCCGTCTCGCTCATCACGGAGAAGATGTGGCGCACCATCGACTGGTGCTACATCTTCTACGCCGTGTCGACGCAGCTGGCGACTGTTCTCCTCGCTACGCGTCCACGCTGGTATTTCTACCAAAGCCTCGTGAGCAACATCTTCTGGGTGCTGCCGTGGGCGATCGCCGTCAGTCTGATCGGCATCACCCCGGCGGATGCATGGACGTATCATGCCTTAGTGTTTGGTGGAAGTCTGGTATTCAGCTTCTTTGACATACTCATCGTCGATGGGGTGTGGGCATGGTGCTTGATGAAAGGTCGAATGAGCCTATCGCCGCTTACTGGCAGGAGAATGGAGTGAGTGGTGTTGAAGATCTATGCAGAAGAGTCATAAATTCGTTATATGTACTTGACACCCTAATAACCCAGCTTCAAATGCTAAAATGAGAAATATGAACATGAAAGTAATACCATCCAACCGCTCCACTACACTCCACAAATCACTCACAGCTCTAACCAAACACCAGCGCGCGCACCTCGATGCTCTCTCGCCCAGGCCAGTCGGGCTTGGTGCGCGGGTCCACGAACGCCGAATGCGGCGTCCTCGCGCCATCCTGAGAATCGTAGCACTGGAGAAGGATCCGCTCATCGTTCGTCATACCGCTCCAGTAATGCCACTGGCCGCGAGGCGTGTACTTGACGCCCGCCGTGTAGCCCGTACGGTGCGGGTAGCGGTGCTCGACGGGGACGATATCGCTGTCCGGCACCGAGGCCGAGTCGGCATACGCCAGCGGCGACCCGACCACAGGCCCGTTCAGCGGCCGCCAGACATTGACCAGCCGCACGCGGCCCTTCAGCAGCTCCGGCGCCTCCTCGCCCATGTGGTGCTCGACGCGCATGCGCGCCGCCTCCTCCGTCTGGTCGACGTGCGCGCGGTTGACGGGCCCGCGCTTGGCGTTCGGGTCGTTGCGGCGGATCGTGTGGTCGAAGATGAACACCCGGCTGGCGCCCGGCACGTTACGAAGCAGGACCTGCTCGACCTCGGCGTAGTACTGGGCCTTGACGGCGTCCTCGTCGGCCAGCGCCTCGGGGGCTGTGTGCACGCCGCTCACGACGCCGAAGCCGTTCCGGTTGATGCTGAAGTCGGCCTCGCGGCCACGAATGTCGTGGATCGTCACGTCGTGAACTGCTTCACCGTAGTTGCGCTGCGGTTGGCCGGCTGGTGGCTCCTCGACGTAGTTGAAAGGGGTGGCGTTGTCGGCAGGCGGGGCGAAGAAGGTCAATTGGGTGTCGACGTCGCCGCGAGGAACGGTAATGGGCGAAGTTGTGCCGAATCTGCTGGCGGTCTGGGTGGCTGTTTGGGTGGACGACATGCTGGTGGTAGGTTCAGTTCTGATGTGCCAAATCCTTATGCCGGATATTGGTGGTTGACCGAGGAGAGATGTCGTTGCTAGTCAGATCTGGTAGTACTTAAGGATTATATCAAAATTGAAGTATGAGTAAAGATAATGATCACCGCGCAATGCCACACATATATAGCTCTGCCATCTACGTAGCTAAACGTTGTGCCTCTAGCACGAATGCATTTGTAAACAACTGAATTAGAAATGCATGTCGCCAGAGCACGTCATTGCCACCATGTTGCCGTTCGACGCGGGGAAAAGGAACCGGAACGCCACACGCTTCATGATGAGTGAGCATTGGACCTGTTCGATGCCGATGACTTTTTTAGTTAATGCTTGCCCGCGATACTTCCGAATCGCCAGTAGTATGTGGAAAGTAGCACGATTCGAGGTTCATCGTTATGCTTCTGGTTGTTAAGCTGTGAGGAGTCATGGTGAGGCCGTGTGCTCTTCGCGGTTCTACAGTTATCTCTACGAGAATCTTCCCGACGAATGTCTCGCTGTTGGAAATGCTACGCCACTTCACAGACAGAGACACCATCTTAGTATCCTGACACGACCTCGGGTGCTGCTGGGTGAATAAGAAATCAAAGTGCCACGATCCAGTGATCGAGATGTAAACATTATGCCAGTTGTACCTAGGTCGAAAACTCTCATTCTCCTGGTTTATTTGCATGTATCGTAGGCCTCTCAAGCGAATCCAAAGACTCAGGACCATCTATCGCTCTAGTTCACTTGCGAACACTCCGTTCCAGCCTCCTTTACTGCCGCGTCCTCTCGTGGCGCTGGGATATGACCACAAATGGTCGTGGCAGACCAAAGTCGTCTGAGCTTCAATCTTCTGATCGCAGTTCTGGACCTGCAATCAAACATTCCCGACATGCATTCGTTCATCGGCTCATCAACAGCCCCTTCATTTCCCCGTCAACATCTCCTCCTTCTTCGTCTTCTCGCTCTGCTTCAATGCCGCAATCTCCTCCTTGCTCATGTTATACGTCGCCGCCACCTGGTTGAACGGGTTATCCGGGTGTTTCTCAAACTCCTTGCGGATCTGGTCGATCTTCTGCTGTCGCCGCAGTCCCTTCTCGTCTTTCATCTCGTCCAGCCGCCGCTCCTCAAACACCGTGTACGCCGCCTTGAACCGTCGCTCCGGATGCCGGTCGATCTTGTCGTTGCTGCCGCCCGTCAGGTCGAGCGCGTCGAGGGCGTTGTCGATGCCCGTGGCGTTGAGAGCGGCGAGCTCCTTCTTCGATGATGGGGCATCGAGGCCCGACAAGTCTAAGCCTCGCGACTTCTTCGCAGGTGCTTTGCTGCCCTTCGTAGGCTTGGATGGCAGAGACGCCTCCTCCTCTGCTAACAACGCATCTTTCTCTGCCTTTTTTCGTGCAGCTTCGGCGGCTTTGGCGGCAGCGGCCTCGCTGAAAAATACATCAGATCCTTCTTCTCGTCATGTTCGAGCCTGGAAATGACTCACGCTTTGCTGTTATCCTTACTGCCCTGCGCCCATTTCTCGCCTTCAGCCTTTGCTTTCTTCGCGTCTTCGCCGGCCTGCTTCTGCGCTGCGGCTTCGGCCTTTTTGGCGTTGCCAGCAGCTTTCTTGGTGTTTTCTCCGCCCGCCTTTTTGCCTGCCATGATCGATCGATTAGGCGAGTTCAGATTCACTTTTAATTGTGCAATGACCTCAAGAAACGGATCGATAATTAGTATAAATCGCGGGCAACAGCCCAGATGTGCCCCGCAGTCGGCCACATGTGAAATTCTACGCGACCCTGGCGACGTCAGACCGTCGCGGTGCAGGGAATGGTCACGTGGACGAATATCTTTGGAGATATGATGGAATCCGTTCAGCGCGAAGACTTGGTGCAGGTATACATTGGGTTGCCATCTTCTATCTGAACTCCCATGAAGGTCGCCTCGCTAATCTCGTGGACCTTTCTCAAGTTCTGCTGTCCCGTCGCCAGTCCATAGCACTCATTCCGCTTGCTCAGCTGTGAGGCAGGATGTTTCACGCCCACTCATGCTTGTTCTCCTTAACAAAGTCCCGGAACGACCGTGGCGGAGTGCCTGTAACCTTCTGCACAACATCGGTGACTTCGCTTCCCTCCCCCTGGGACACCTTGACATCAAGATCGGCCATATATCCGGCCATATCTGGCGAGACGTCTACGTCGAGAAGCTTCTGACAGAACTCCTCACGACTTAGCTTGACGTGCTCGATCTTCTTGCCCAGGACCTCGCTGAGGGTTTGTGCTACCTATTCCATTGATCAGTCGTGTTATAGCATCGAAATGGGAACAGCTCACCTCGTCGTAAGTCAATGACGCGGGACCAGTGATGTAATGATCCGTGTTATGCGCTTTGGCATCGATCAATGCAACACGAGCTACGGCGGCGATGTCTCCAGCCGCAATGAATGGCTTACTCCCGTCGCCTGCAGCAGTGTACAACTTGCCCTCGTTCTTGATAGACTCGAGGTGATAACCCTCCGCGAAGTTCTCTATTGGCGTACAAATCAGCACTTCTGCTGACTGGGCAGAAACTAGCCAGCAGACTCACCCATGAAGAAATGCGGTCGCAGCACCGTCCATTCCACGCCATGGTTGCCCATCTGCCGCAATCTTGCATGAACGGGGCCCATGAAGTGCCCGCCCTCGGGGACTTCCCATGCACTGAGCAGCACGAATCGCTTCACGCCGTGCTGGGCGGCATAGTCCACGAAAGCCATCACCTTCTCTCTAGCCTCGGCGACATCAGGAGAGACCAGGTAGACGGCAGTGATGGGAGACTGCTTGGCTACCGCATGGTCGAATGGAGCTGGGTATGTGCTCGCATCGAGCCAGTCGAACTTGACAGTCAGGTGGACAGCATCAGGCTTTGGTTTGCGAGAAGCTACTAACACAGAGTGTGTCGGTGCAAGTAATTGAGTCAGCTTCGAGGCGGTCTTGCCACTCGAGCCGGTGATGAGAACAGTCATGTTGTTGGCCTGTCACCTAAGTGATTGCTTTTCCCTTCCAGAATCACAAGAATGTCTGCCTCTGCAGATACCTCTCTCCATCTGGCTTATCAGCTGTGCTAACACGCTTCGGGAGGATTCTCCATGCATGTTCTGTTAAGGTTCTTCTTGTCCGCAACTTGCGGCTACCGAGCTGTGTAATCGTTCCATTCTCAAGGCCAGGCTGGCATTTCGGCCTCACGGATCACACAAACGACTGCATGGAGGGTGATTCGTTAGGACGGATGAGCACCAATGGATCATGAAAGGCGGTATGCTCAACATGAGCATACCATGCGTGCGTACTTTGGCCGCCACGGCCGAAGCCACGCAGCGGGGTAGAAGTGATCCATGAGCGGAAATCCGGGGAGCAGAGCAGCCAATGGCGGGGCAAACAATGCAGCGCCATCACCAAACACTTCCTGCCGGCTGTTCGCCACTTTCGGTTGACATTGATCCGGAGTACTAGAGTAGACTGTGACCTGCTGACTCTGCTTTCTGTCCGCATTTCATTCTGCTCTCTTGCACGTCTGTCACCAACATCGGAAACTCTCACTCATATACCCGACATCTACAAGACAATCGACACCATGGCTCCACACGCAGAAGACTCCCAAGCCACCGGCACCGCGCCTGATGGCCACACCGTCCCGGTCAATGACGGCGAAGCACCGCTCGAGCCGGGCGTGAAGAAGAACATCGCACAAGGCAAGATGATTGAGTTTCCCCGCCCGCCCAAGTTTGAGGACAAAATGAAAGAGCGCGATTACCTGAAGGGTCGCCTTGCCGCAGCGTTCCGCATCTTTGGCAAGTATGGATTCGATGAGGGTGTTGCGGGACATATCACCATGCGTGACCCCATCGAGACAGATTGTTTCTGGGTGAACCCTTTCGGTGAGTAGCATTCCCAAGTTGATATGTTGGATAGCGTATGAATGTCAGCTCTGACGGACGTTCTGGATACCAGGTCGTGCATTCTCGATGATGAACAAGTCCGATTTGATTCTCGTCGATCACCACGGCAAAGTGCTAGATGGCGGTCCCAACCGTCTGCTCAACACGGCTGCGTATATGATCCACTCCGCCATCCACACTGCCCGACCGGACGTCATGTGCGCCGCGCACTCCCACTCGATCTACGGCCGCACATTCTGCACGCTCGGCAGGAAGTTGGACAGCATCTCGCAGGATAGCTGTGCTTTCCATGACGATCATGTGGTATATGACAGCTTCAATGGCGTGGTGTTGGCAACGAAGGAGGGCAAAGATATTGCGGAGTGCTTGGGAAACAAGAAGGCCGCGCTGCTGCAGAACCACGGTCTACTTACCGTGGGCAAGACGATTGAAGAGGTTGGTGTCCAACGATCAAGATCGTCGATGATGTACTGGCTAACTGAGGGAACGCAGGCTGTCTTCTGGTTCGTGTCGATGGAGCGATGTTGCCAGAGCCAGCTCATGGCCGAAGCTGCGGCGGCATCTAGAGGAGAGAAACCGATCGTCATCGGCGGAGAGGAAGCTGCATACACCTACCGCACGGTCGGCTCATCGACGGCAGGATGGTTCTCGGGACAGCCGATGTTTGACCTGATCCATAAGGAAACCGGCGGAGAGTATATGGAGTAGACGTGCTGGGGTGTTATGCTTGATGAATTGAGATGACTTCCCCTTACGAGACTTTGCTTGCGTATACTTGCATTTTCTGACCGATCTGTTGTTAACACATTGTGAAATCGAACGCAACTGTAAAGGCTGCGTCATGAGCTGTGTGATGTTCATGTCGTCGATGGTGATAATCAAGAATGCCAATCATATATTTTCCCTGATGTGTGATGTGGCTGACGTACCAAGATTGCATTGGTTTGACAATCACATGCAAAACGGTGTGGCGGTGTGAAACGCTAGCCAGGACGGTGGGATTACGGTCGATTGAGAAGGATGAAGAAGCACCGTACAATTCTGCATGCTGTATGAGAAGATCACCATGTATAGAGGTACACGCAATATATCCAAGCAATAGATGGAGATGTAAGCAGTTGGAACACCGTGTCATGTACAGTACAGTGCATGTATAGAAAGAATACTGGGCAGGGACAAACCTGCACATGGCAAGGTCGTGGCAACGTCATCCATGAGATTTGGGTGGGAATGCGCGTGTGCGTGCACACCAGCTTCCAAGGCCAAATACACAAAACATTTCGGCCCAACTTCTCCTTCTCCCACCTCCAACATCCATCTGTCTCCTCCCATCAATTCTCATCTTCACGCAGCTTGTTGTTGCCCATCGACCACTTCACCTACAGACTCCATCCATACGATCTCCCCCAATCTCGCTTCCGCCGCATCCCTGTCAACCATAGCTCATCCCAGGGGCTTCTGATCAGGAAACATCGCCAGAATCTTCACCTTCGAAAGGCAACTTCTCTGAACGCCAGAAAGTAAAAGCTCGACTCTCACAATGGCTGGCACGCAGCCGCAGTCTCAGTATCCCAACCTCAACCCCAGCGGTCTGGTCAATAGTGAGGTAAGTCATCCTTCTGCACGTCTGCTTCTTCCAACCTGGCTGCCTGCTGGTGTACCTTTCGCGCATAGCAGGACAGTCGATGGGCCACGTAGCAGCTGAACATATCATGCCTCGTCCCTCCTCATCTTCATGGCCTCAACGTTCGTTCACTGACATCTGTTCTGCTCTAGTATCCACCCAGCTTTCCGAATTCTTCTTCTCCTCTCCGCTTTCCAAGCAAACCCTAACCGCAATCCCAATACAGGCGCCCAGAACGCCATGTCCAACATGGCCAATTCCAAGACCGTGCAGGACCTGCAAAACGGTCCTGTCGCGGAGAAGACTCGCGCTGAGGTCAACGCTACCAAGTCCGAATTCTCCAACCTGGCGTCTTCGCGCACCACCCCACAAACCCAGACGGCCACCGGACAGCCTCTCACCCACTACCACTCCTTCTTCTACAACCTGCTCAGCTGGCAGAACCCCCGTGCGACCGCAATCAGCTACGTCAGCGTGGTCATTGCTATCATCATCGCTCGTTACGTTCCCCTCGTCAGCCTCGCCCTGAGAGGTCTGTGGATTGTCTTGGGTATTATTGCTGCTGTCGAGACGACTGCACAGCTTGCTCTTCGCCAGAGCGTGACACAGCACATCAGACCCCGACAGTACTTCACCATCCCTCGTGAAAAGCTCGAGGCTTCACTTGAGGACGTCGAGCAACTCATCAACTTCTTTGTCATTGAAGTGCAACGCGTCCTCTTCGCCGAGAACGTCTATGCCACGGTTGCAGTGAGTTAGAATAACCTACAAATCGAAATGAAACTCCTCTGATTCAGACTACCAGGCCTTCTTCGTCACGTTGCTTTCCTACTTCCTCATCAAGATCACTCCAGCCTGGGGTCTTGCGCTTATCTTCACTACTGCAGTCTACTTTCTACCCCTCGTCTACATTCAGAACAAGGAGCTCATCGACAGCCAACTATCCAATGCCACCAAGATCGCGTCTGACCAGACTGCGCAACTCCGCAACATCGCTCAGCAGCACACCTCGAACGCTGTGTCTACCAGCCAGAGTGCCCTGAAGGATGCTAGCGCAAAAGCTCAAGAAATGATCGGTCAGGCCAAGCAAACTGCCGTGGACAAGGGAATTGTGAGCAAGGAGACCGCCGGGCTAAGCTCTACGCCATCGACTCAGAAGATCGGGGACAATGTTGCTCCAGTCACCAGCTCCACCAAGATCGAGCCTCTTGCTCCTCAGACTCAGGCAGCATCCAGCGTACCAAAGTCTATGGATGGCAGCGCTGATCTGATCGACACCAAGATTCCCACCCCCGGCATTAGCAAAGCTGACACTGAGGAGATTCTTGGCGTGACGAAGGAGGATTTCCCGGTTGCACCAGCCGACGAGCCTTTCTCTGACGGCACCGAGACCAACCAGATCAGAGGTGAGCATGGTCCTATTGCCTCGCAGTAGATGACAATGGCGAACAATCACCACCGCACATCGCCATTGTGCCACGGTGAGTGGCGCACGTTGGGAGAATTGGGCGACCTGAACTGTCGCGGAGATGAATCATTGACATGATGTTGACGAGAAGACGGGGTACATGCGGCCAGCGATCATGATGTTGTGTTTGTATCATCACCTGTTTGCAGCATCTTTCGGATGGCATGTCTGAGTCTTGTGGCCCTACGACCGCATTTGCCCTCCTAGTAATCCTGGTGTTTACCACCTGCTATGCTTGGGCGGTCTTGTATGAGCCCAGTCTCGGGTCGAGGCTTCCACGCTACGCAGACTTGGGAAAGAATCTCAGCATAGCATGCAAGGTACATGAAGATCTTCAGTGTAGAACAATGATCATCAAGTCCTTTACCAGCCCCTCCTCTCACGTGAGTACATGCACGTAGACATCACACCGGATCGTGAAGGCTACTTGTGATGCAGTTGGAGCTAAATCGAGCGACTCGAGGCAGTTGGAGAGACCTAGACGTCTTGCAACACTTTGACAGGAACGATAGATCACAGCTCACAGACATATTGGCCGGACAAGTCCCGGGCAGCCTGTGGATGACTCCAAGAAACATCTATTCCAGGCACGAAATAGTCACGCAGCAGGTATCAATGGTTACATGCATATACCAAGCTGTCCTTGCATGGATGTCTATGCGCCGTCGTAGGGTGAGTTGACTCCTGTGTTGAGCTCCAGTACATCCCAGACACTATATTCGCCATGTCTGACAAACATGACTGCATGGTTTGCTCACCACCTCGAGCATGATAGAGCATGTGATTCCCAACACGCCTCATAGGGCTGAATTGTCGTGTACGGACATGCGTGTCAGCGACTGTCTCCGCAGGTGATGAGTACAGCAGGAAGGTGAAGAGGAGCCAATTCCGAACATGCTGGTCCTCCGGTGGCATGTTTATTCTGAGTGCTTGTCGCTGTCAGCTGTGAGGCGCGTGGGCTGTGGGGGCCAAAAGCTGTCCTGCGTCGCCGGATATTGCTCGATGCGGGCTAGAGGGTGCATATCTCTACCTATGTATACGCACCACATGTATAGTGAATCTACGGAGTGATCAAGCTTTGGGGATATACAGTGCCTATTGGCAGTATGTAGTGATGAAACTCGCAGGATTGCTAGTCCCATGGTCTCGAGCGCCAGTAAGGGCAGCAGGCTCGCCCGCGGATCCTAAGGTGCTCGAGCAGACGATTTAGGCCTTGCTCCGGGCTGCAGGCGGGATCTGCCACTGAAGGATGCGTAAGGCGTAGCCAGACTCTGTCGCGCTACGACTACTTGGAGCAATTCAAGCGAGGAGTGCACGGCACGCTCGCCGTGTGGTTGATGGGGTTCATGCGAGTTCAGCGTCCTCGCTGAGTGCTGATTGATGGCGAGGTGGATGAGACGTCACCTCCTGTCCATGTTGTGCTGACTGGGAATGGGGACTATGTCGCAATGTTTATAGGAGAGGCCATAGCCCCCGACTCGACACCTGACTGATCCCGAGAGCTCACAGAAGAGGACGCCGTGGATTGCAATCGCACATGCCTCTGGCCTCGGACTCACAGATCTGGATCCATCCTTGATGATGGTGCCGTTCGACTCCGCGTCGGAGGAAGACGCCAAGGTCGAGGCCGGCGACAGCATTCAGACACGGCAATGATATTGATGGCACTGAGCAGCACGTCCACCACCATGACACGATCCAGAGCATCCAAAGGAAGAGCAAGATTCCTTCGCATGAAGATCGTTCGGTGCGGATGAATACTGTATTGAGTCAAGGGGCGAGAGGTACAGTGACATGCATGTCGCTGCATGGCTGCCATGCCCTGGAGAGTTCCGAGACCATGTGGGCAGAGTCATGTCGTGTGTCATCAGTCATCACCACAGCATGACATGACATGACATGTAACTTTTGCCGCCGTCTGGCCATGCGCGAAACATGAAACAGATGCGGCACATGCAGCCCGAACGAGACTATTATGCGAGACGAGGTATAATTAGGTCGATCGCGACTGTCTGACCGAGAGGGGTTTATTTAGGTACATTTTCTGGAAGGTTTCGAGCATGAAACAGCTAATAGCCCTAAAAACAGCTTGGATCTAATGGAAAGCTTCGGGGTAATTAGTGCTATATCGAAACCACTCATCCGGACTCGGCGACATTTCCGCGATCATGACTGTCGCCGGTCTGACTCGTCGTCGTACAACTCTGCAGAACATAGGATCGAGTCACTTCACCTGCTCATCTTCTCGACAACCATGACTCCAAGATCATTCACATCCACTCGTTCACTTGCGAAGAACCCCACCAGCCACAGTCGACACTAGGCTGAAAAGCTGGAGTGCATGTAGGTATTTTTGGTCCCGCTGCATGGCCGTTGTGATGGGGGAGTTCCCAGAATAGTAGCTGGCTGGCGATCCTTCGCGTGCCCCCATCTCACGGCACTCTTCTCCACCACTCAATTTACCCGCTGCGCCAATTCATGGCCGCAGTCGCCATGCTCGTCGTGCAGGTCAGAAGCGCATGGCCGGCATGCATGTCATGGAGAGCCTCCGACGCTCGACTGCTGGCCGCATCTCCATGTCGTCACATGGGCGCCCATGGGCAGTGCTCGGCCGATTTGCGCTCACGGTCACCATTCGATGCTGTCCAGCATGACTGGAAGCGGGCGCAGAAGATGTGATGGGGCTTCTATCTTCACGCTGTTCGTGCCTGACGCAAGTTATGAATCTGGTCATCACACTCGGCGTCCTGCGGTTGTTTAATCTTCCGCGGCGAAGTCGAGTCCGCGCGGAGAACGGAGAGCCATTCAAAGTAGACATCCCCAGCGATGCTTGCGCCATTTGTCCATATTCCGGTCTCAGGCATGCGATCATTCCGTGCTTGGGGGATCGGTCGGCCGCAGCATGTCCCAAGCGCGTGTGTCGATGCATGCCAGTCAGCACCGTCGTCATCAGTACAGCATCCTCGATACCACCGGCACCGACTGCACTGTGTCTGTACAGTGCATCCAGCGGTACCACAGACCAGGATGACTTGGACGATCAAACCACCAGCGTCCGGCCTATGGGCGCCCAGCAATACCATGTACGGTAGGTCCAGCTCGTGGGGTGCATGCGGTACCTGGACCGCGAAAATGACAGCTAAATGCAGCGCATGGCCCCCAGCGGTTATCGTGCATGCATAGCCGGACCCTGTGTTGGTTCGAGTGAACGCTCCGTCGAGATTGCAGTCTCGCATCGATCGCGCTCATGGTCCTGCTACCCGCCGTAGCCTAACGCTCCTGCGCAATCCTTGCACTCTCGCGGCTCTGGCACATGCGTCCTGGGATGCGCTCCGCCGTCTCAAAATAAGCCAGACCTGGTCCACTAAGCCTCAGAGGACCGTGCCTCGAACCTCCATCGATGCTGGCTGCACATCCGACTTGCATCCTACATATCCACCAACATCCTCCCATCATCCAGCATGTTGTTCCCTTCGTTCCTAGGTCATCGGCTCCGAGCAGATCCTTATGACCCTCCCAATCAACCTCTCTTCCATTCCTGTCCTTCCTTTCGTGTTGACCCAGGCTAGCTGGCGACCCTCCACAACATGTCGTCGGACCAGCAAGTCTTCTCGACACAACCCACCACCGTCGACTCGGCCCCGATGTGTGGCGACGTGACCGCCAATGTGATGAGTACGGACTGGTACACGCCCGCTCCTGTATGTGGTTCAGCCAGTCTCCGGTCAGCGATTGCGGCACAGCACCCGTGCCGCCACCGTGACGTCCTTGGTGACAGAATTCCTGCTCGACCGCCGCTGACAGGTTCTCAGTATGCGTACAATGAAGCGTATATCACACCCTTTCCCTCTTCGACGGTAGAGAGTCAGCCTTGGACTCAGTATGCTCGAGCATCGGTCCCGGATTTATCATACCACATCCCACAACAGCAACACCATCTGCAACAACCTCAGTCATATCTCCATGATCCACAGCAGCAGCAGCAACAACAACACCAATCGCAACAGCAACAGCAGCCACACTCGACTCTGTTACAGCAACATCAACTGCATCTTCAACCACATCATGCGCATGCCGTATCACAATCGCAATCCAAAGACCCAAGCCGGCCGAGAAGTAGTCCCAGCACGTTCGGACCTTCTGCAGAGAGCATGTCTTGGATGACATCCGCCGGTCTTGGGATCCAGTACTCGGGTGTCACTCACCAACCACAACCAACCCCCGCCACTTCTGCATTCCCTCAGGAGCCTTTCCCAGCATACCCAGTCAAAGCATCCTACAGCAATGCATCCAGCCCACCAGAGATCCGCGCGCCTCAGCCTCGAAGACCATACACTTCGATCGCACCGACCCCTTCCAGCCTTGCGACATCGAGCAAACGGCGCAGGGAGGACGATGAGACGGACGAGCAACCGATGGTGTCTGAGAAACGCCGTAAACGAACTTCTTCCCTGGCATCGGCAGATTTGAGTGACGATGATCGGTTTCTGGTGCAGTTGAAGGATGAGGAGGGCCTACCATGGAAGGACATCTCCACTCGGTTCCAGACCGACCGAGGTCAGACTGTTCGGGTTGCAACCCTGCAAATGCGCTACAAACGGTTGCGGGAGAAGTTCCGGGTTTGGGAAGACGCCGACATGCACGCTTTGAAGCTCGCGCACGACTACTGGGAGAAGTATAAGTGGGAGATCATCAGCGCAAAGGTAAGCATGATTGTTATGTAAGGATATTCGTCGATCAAATCACTAACGTGCCATGTCTGACAGATGATCGACTTTGGTCTTTCCGAGCGCTGGCCTTCCCGACACTGTGCACGCAAATGGCAAGAAGTCGAGACCTCGTTTGCAGTCTCTCATGCGACCACATCAGGTGTGGTCGCAGGCATCACCCCGGCAATCTCCCAATTTTCGAGCCCCGTCGATGCACCTGTACATTTCGCATTCATGCCTATGCAGTGACTATATGGCAGAGCCGACACCAGCCATACGAACTACACTCAGAATACGAACGCAGGCCTGAACTTCCAGCCGACCTGGCAGCCACAGCTCTGCCATTAGAGCGCCGCCGATGCGACCCTCGACTGCTCGCACGATCATCAAAACTGGGCCCCGTATTCTCGCGCCTTCCTCGTCCCTCTCGAAATCTGGGCGATACCTTCGATCCGAACGACTTTATACCCTACGCGATCCGTTCTCGCATCGTCTTCCTCTTCTTTTCTTTCCTACGCCAGGAAGCTTCCCTTATGGGAAGCACTTCACTTCTGCTCCATTCTCCATGGACTTTTCCGAGCAGCTCTTCTCGCGCTTCTTTCCCACGACTTTCACGGCCGCCTTTCACTGCTTTTCTTGTCGCATACCTTTTTTCGTATTGTATCGGAACCGGAGGGAGATTTATCTACCGGCGCAAAAAGTGGAGCAGACCGGGTATTGGGCTGCTGGTGGCGCATCAAGGTATACATCATGAACAAACGCGGGATTTCTTGTCTTCTACAACATGTATGAACATTCTGAAGCTTCGGATTCTTGCAAATGACGATTTTCACAATCTGACGATTGGGCGGTGTAACTTTGTTCTTTGATCATACTGGCTTTGCTGGGTTTCGGGTTACTTTCTTGCTTTCCATTCAATTTGGTATTTGTTTCTGCTCATCATTCACCTTCATTTGGAACTCTGAACGGATATCACAACTGCGTGGCATATATATGCAAATTGGATAAACTTGCCCATGGCGAAGCTACCTTACGCTCTTGATCTGGTCGATACGTGAGATACACGGGGAAATTGACATGACTTTGCAAATCAGGATGAAGAATGACCCAGCCTAGTATATCAGGCATGACGGCATCTGTTCGCTGTTCCTGAGCTCGAGCAGTGCAGGCGGTGGCGTAGGGCTGAGGATTCCCGGGTCTTCGAAGCAATAAGAGCCGAGAAGAGAAAGGGGAGGCTGTGTATTGCAGAGGCAGGTCGATGCTATACGGTGGCGTTTGTGGGCTGGAGTTGCCTTAGAGATGCGAGTGAGCTTGGCTGTAAGTGGTGCTGGGTGGGTTGGTGGAAAGAGTTGATTCGCGATTATACGTGGAGGCTTGGTGAATGGAAGTCCTGAAGTGGGTTGTAGTATACATTTCGAGATGTCATTCCTTCTTCTTTCATGTTCGAGGTGAACAGGGTTTGGGTGAAGACTTCATGTGGCATGGTACTTGAGCAGCGTGGTTTTCCATGTTATCTACTAGACTTGCTGGTGACTAAATGGGGACTACTTCAAGACACTTGAGCTCTGCGACACTAGTAGAGACATTTCTACTCTTCTTGCATCCATTCAATGCCCTTCGTCGACCTCCGTTCGCACCCCCCGCGTCCCGAGGAAGCAGAGCGAGCGTCAAGAACTCCGGCCACCCTCCAGAATGGAGCTCTTCAAGCCAAAGCAATCGCCTCAATCTCGACCGGCACGCCCTTGGGCAGCTCCTTGACGGCCACGCAGGACCGCGCCGGCTTGTGCGCGAAGTAAGTCTCGTAGACGCCGTTCATCTCGGCGAACGAGTCCATGCTCGTCAGGAAGACGGTGACCTGTGCGGCGCGGTCAGTGTCTACTCCGCTTTGCCATGTGATAAGAAGAATGAAGTGGCACGACAGCCTCCTCATCACGTAACACAGCAGTACCAGTAAGAAGAAAGCGCAACATGTCAAATTCATACCTTAATGACCTTCTCGATGCTGCTGCCCGCATCCTCCAGGATGGCCTGGACGCTCTTGCAGCTCGCGTGCGTCTTGTCGGCGATGCTGCCCTCGACGAGCGCGCCCGCGGCGTCGGCGGGGATCTGCCCGCTGACGAAGATGTGCGGGCCTGCGCGCACGGCTTGGGAGTAGGGGCCGACGGCTAGGGGAGATGTCAGTTGAGGGGCGGAGGGAGGTTTGGGAAGTGCGGGACTCGTGAGGCGGGTGGGAGGGTATTCAGGTAGAGAGTGAAGACGTACGCTGAGCGGCGCGCTTGGTGTTGAGCGTCTCGACGGTGGTGGAAGACATGTTGCGAAGCGATGGGCGGAGATTCAATGGGCTTGGTTGACGATGACGAGGAAGCAGAATGAAGTTGGGCACAGGACAGACTGATCGTGCGATTGATGATGAGCGATGAAGAAGGATGAACGGCGGACTTCTCATTTGGTATGTAGATCTCAAGAACAAAAGTGTGTCGAGATGAATTTATTCCAGCACATGAAGTGCGGTGTCAGTGGAGCCCCCCACTAAGGTACTGTAGAATGATTTCACCGCCGTCAGGGTCGAGACACCGCTGCACAGTTCATACTGTAGCAAAACGTACGTGCGCGGGGCAATATTTTCTTCGGCAAATTGTGGGTTAATTTTGGTGCTGCGGGCGGGCCGGGAGGGTGGCAGCAGCATGCAGACCACAGGGCCGAGACGCGCTCCTTGCCGCGGTGCTGCGCCCGACGGGCACTAAGCAGGGATTCGAGCGTTAATTAGCAAAGAATAGAACCGTCATCTTAAGCGCCCCGCAGTGCAGGTGCATTGCATGATGGCGTGGCGTAGCGTGAAACAAGATGGAGATGCGCGTGGAGAGGCTTATTTTGGATCGGGAGTTGGCGTGCCTGAGGGGTGAACCGTGACGGGACGTTCTGACGCGAGATGTGTCGTGAAAGGTCATGATTTGCGATCGAACACTAGAAGTCGGTAGGGGCAAGACACGATGTAGCTTTGTGACACGCAGGCGTATGAAGACATTACGATACATGCATCTTGCTCTACTTTGTGAGCTGCAGACGAACTAGATCGCAAACACAGCGACGCCAGCTGCGATCACAAGACCGGCAAAGCTGGTGGCAACATTGCCGGCAGCGTTGGTCTCAGCAGGGGCAGAGGTACTGGCGCTTGTGCTTGTGCTTTTAGTGCTCGAAGTCTTGGTGCTGGTAGTGGTGTGGGTCGCAAGAGTTGTGTGGCTCGTAGTTTGGGTAATGGTGCTGCTGCTGACTGAGTCCCATGAAGAAGATACAGCCACGGTGGAGGAAGTCTCGCTGCTGGACGAGTCGGCGGAGGCCGAAGAGGTGATGCTGCTGGACCATGTGGAGGCGGAAGTTGAAGCGGATGTGGATGCGGGAGTGCTCGTGGACGACGTGGCAGAGGCGTAGCTAGAAGCACTCTCTCCTGCGCTGGAGGAGGATGACGTTGAAGTACCGTCGTGATCGGGGTTCGAGATGCCAAACTGAGTCGAGTATTGGTATTGGCCCGTGGAGTCGACGATCAGTTCCAGTCCGTAACCTGATGTGCCGTCGCTTGGCTCCAAATCATCCTTCACCGCCCATGTGTAAGAGCCACTGTTCTCAATGCTCTCCACGATCGCGTACTGTTCAGTAAATCAGCGCTGCAGATGGGGGAGACCCCTCGATAACGAGCTCAAAGGACTGACCTGTGGGACTGCGTTGCTGCTGGGACCCTTCAGCAAGACGAGAGTGACTTTTCCAGCGGTGCTTGGGTTCCAGGTGATGGTGTAATCTTGGCCAGCAGTCACCACTGAATTAAGGCCCGGTGTAAGGATCGCATTGCCCTACGCGCACAATCAGTCCATGAAATATTCAAGATCGCGCCAATCCAGATACGCGAGACTAACCTTAGGCGCGTCACCGGTGGGTGTCGTGTAAGCAGCAACGGAAAGAGCCAAGCAAGCCAGGCCAGCAGTAAGAAGGGCGAACATCTTGAAGCTAGATTTTGTGACGATTCAATTATATTCGTACACGCAGCGTATATACGAGTAATGCGGTTAGGGTGATTTCTTGAATGACAATATGGAGAAATGATTGAATATGAGTGGGTTATGGTTTCAGGAGAAAATGAGCGGCTGAAGAACGAGACGTCTTCGATGTTGATGATGAACAGAACAAGACGGTCAACGGAAAGAATAGTCAAAGGGTAAACCGAAGGAAAAGCATGACATCAAACACAGACGGGTGCGCGTGGGTTCAAGTGGTAAGTATAGGAGAACAGAAGCACCTCGGGGGCGTCGGCTGACCTGTTAGCGCTGCGGCACAGCGATCTCAAACGGGGTTGAGAGAAGTCGACATATAGGTAGGTTTTACCCGCCATTTTTCGATGCTGACTACCCAATTTCTGCCACCGGCATGAAAGTAAGACACCGTGCTTGTCGTGGAAGGAGGCATGTCCAGCATTGTTGTTGCGAGCGTCGAGCGCCAGAACTTACAACTTGCGCGCAAAGGCGGACTGCAATCGTGGTGGCGGAGTGTGCTCTGAAGGATGCCGAATGGCTACGCACTAATTTCGAGTTTTAAATTGGGAGCTTCGGCGCGTCGCTCCTCGTGATCTGGTGACCTCTGATGTGGTAACTTCTCTCAGGAGACTGTAGGTGATTCGTTGAATGCTCATGATCCTGCCATTTGCAGTGACCTGCTGCTGCTGCTGCTGCTATTGATGGATGCTGAGTTATGCCCAGAGTGTGGGTGCGCAGTCGATATGCGCCAAGACGCTGGGGATTGGCGGCGGACATGGACCCTCAGTTCAATGGCCATGTCGTGGACGCATCGTAAGGGTCATGTTTCTTGCGCTCCAACAGATCGTTCGCACAATGAGATCTCCATGTGGAGGAGCTCATCTGGCACTTCGTGTAGAGTGCATGTCTGAGCAGCAAGGGACTGATACTGGAAGTGTTCCAGGGCTACTCGCACTTAGTAAGCAGAAATCGCATCACCTCACCTGCTCTCTCGTATTGATCATTATCGTACCTTGATCTCCGAAAGCAATGCCTCGAGCATTGAATGGGTTGGATTGCGTAACAGCATTATGTGCCGTGTGATTGCATGTCAAGGTCACGACATCTATACTGCCATGATGAAATAGACACACCGATCGCCAGTACCTCCAAAAGTCTCTCATATAATCAATATATCGCTCACTACAACTCCTCCCATCCGATGAGGGACTTTCCTGTATCATTCTCGTTCCCCAGATGGCAATAAGCGCTCAAGCGAAGATGAAGGGAATGGAACAGGTAAAGTAAGGTAGGTAATTTCTTCATCTCACCTGTCGATTCATTATGAATCGTATCCTCCATCAACCTTTATCTCACGCATTCCGTGAATAAGCACCCCAACAGACGCCCCTTCCATTCCATTACCGATCTCTGACATGTCCTTCTGCTTCGACGCCGCCCTGCTCGCCCTACGGCACAACCAGATCTCCGAGCGCGAATACCTCCACGCCTGTCTGACACATTTCGCCGGCGAACGACATCCACATGAGCGTTTCGGCTGTGCAAGACGCTCGCCATACCCCGAGCAGAACCCTGTAGGCGAAGCGATACGTTCGGCCGCGCTGAACGATCTCTACATCCCTCTGTTAGGTGCGTGAGCAGCTCTTCCCGTACAACGATCCTCTCGACAAAGTGCTAATAGCCTAGTGGCAGGAACTGAGCTCCTAGAGCGACTATTCGAGCAAGCCGCCGCAAACGACGTGCTGGGGCTGGAGGAGACGTTGGAAGAGTTGCACGCAAAGCGGCCGTCGTTTCGATCGATCATGCAGCCGCTGGCGGTGTTCGCGGCGTCCAAGGGGTGCGGAGAGGCATTGCGATTTTGCTTGAATCACGGCGCGACGCTGCAGGATGATAACATGCATGCAGCGCTGAGGATGTTATATTGTCGGCCTGAAGAGATGACTTTTGTAAGATCGAAGATGTAAAGCTTCGAGATAGGGCAGGAGAGGCTCATGATGTTAATGATAAGCTCCAATACAAATCCAAATGGCCTGACAGTGATGATCAGCTCGGAACCTAGAAAGTGCTTGTTAGGAATGCTAAAGCGTGCACATCTAGTAGACAGCATGAATTCCACAGTGCAATGCAATGCAAGGAAGAGACTTTTGTATGAGCAGAAAAATTGGTGTTCATGTCAAGTACATACTTGGCGCGTTGCCATCATATCCGTCCTGCGTTCTATTCTTTTGTGTCGTGGATCGTTTAGTCTTCCTCGGTTCCAGCTCCGCCACCACCAGCAGTTCTGGCGCTCTTCGCACCGACGATGTCATCTACTCTCAGCAACAAGCACGCGCTCTCGACAGCAGTCTTGATGCTCTGCAGTTTCACGGCTTGTGGTTCCCAAATGCCGAAGCTCTTCATGTCGACAACCTTTCCGAGATCACCATCAATACCCCATGTGCTGCCTTCTTGCTCGGCGTGTTTGGCGCGAAGCTGTGTCAGTACGCGGATAGGACTTGCGCCAGCGTTCTGGATAAGAGTGCGTGGAATGACTTCCATCGCTTCTGCGACTGCACGATATGGCCATTGCTGTACACCTTCGACAGACTTTGACTTTTGCATCAGACGGACCGAGATGGCCATTTCTGTTGCTCCGCCACCTGGTGATAGGTGAGGGTGGAAGAAGACGTTCCTTGCGACACTCATGGCGTCCATCAAGTTGCGATCGATCTCGTTCAGGATGTCTTTTGAAGGACCACGCAGCAGGATTGTGCAGGCTTTCGGCGATCGGCATTTGGTAAGGAAGGTGAAGTATTCGTCACCAATCTTGTCAATCGAGAAGAGGCCACACTGAGTTCCAACGTCTCGCTCCTGTAGATCGTATACCGAATTCACGATGGTGGCTCCGGTTGCACGTGAAATGCGGTTGTTGTCTGTCTTGCGCACCCGACGAAGTGCGGTGATGTTGTGTTTCAGCAAGAAATGCTGTGCCAAATCGCTGACACCTTTCTCTGTGATGACAAGATCTGGCTTGACTGCGATGATCGCGTCGCACATGGCGCGGACCTGCTCCTCTTCAATCTGAAGGACGCGATTCCAGTCTTCTTCCTTGCTGATCTCGATGTTCGTCACCGACTCGCCCTTCTTGTATTCCAATGTGCAGTCCAGTAACACTATCCTCGGGTTCTCTATCCGTCTGCGCATCTTGGGATGCGTGATGTCCTTATTCAACATCACACCATCCAATACCTGCGAATCCTCGATCTCTCCACCCGGAACCTTTTCCACACGTGCATATCGCTTGATGTCCACCTCTTTCTTTCCACCGCCAGCGTCGTGGCTGACCGTTCGCACAGCCGTCAACGCCAGATCACACATCAGATCGGAGTAACGTGAAACGAATTTGGTGCCAATGGAAGTAGAGATCAGGGTGCGCATTTGTTCGTCATTGTTAATGTCGACGGGGATCGAGATGTCGCGGATGATCTCCAATGCATCTGCCAACGCACGCTTGAAAGCTGAAATGATGACCACCGGGTGGATATGTCGGTCCAACTGAGGAAGTGATAGCGCTAGGATTTCGCCGGCTAGGATAATCACGGTTGTGGTACCATCTCCGACCTCTTCATCTTGCGATCGCGCGAGCTCGATCATACTTTTTGCTGCCGGGTGTGCGACTTCGATCTCTCGTAGGATGGCGTGTCCGTCGTTGGTTAGCACAATGCCACCCATGGGGTCCAGTAGCATCTTGAGGGCTGCACGAGGTCCTGAACATAACTGTTAACGTTGTCTAAGCAGCAAGACATGAGTACCTCATACCAAGACATGTTCGAATAATGTCCTACCACTCGTTAGCATTCCGAATGAGCTCTACTAATCCTGCTCAGAACCTACAGCAACGGTCTTTGCAGCCACAATATTCGAAGTCTGAGCTTGACGTCCTGAAGTTCGGTCGCCAGGTCCAGTGTTGACGGTGATCACAGGTGCCTACATCGATATGAGCTTCTTGAGCTACATGAGAGCAATAAGTCTTTAAAATACCTGCATATTGAGCGATTAAGGCGCTTTCTGCGCAAGCAGTATGGCAATTCGATCAGACCTTTTGACTGCGATCTCACTGCTCAATGAACCAGGAATAGTGAAGTAGAACAGTCGAAAGTGGGGAGGAAAGTGGTGGTAGTGTGCCTGTGTTCTCCGAACATTTGGAGAATTCGCGTAATTGCTCGCGTTGCGGAGGATCTAGCCGTTGATAATCTAATCATATAGCGGATCTACCCACGAGACTCGACCGACCTCGGTCTTCGATCCATACACATTGGATATCTGTTTCACCTACGGCCGCAGTTGGACCCTGGCCATAGGTATGATGTTGATCATATCTCGCAACTCCATTGAACAATAATAGCGACTGGACGAACTACATTCGCATTTGTGTGTGCTGTGCAGGATCGAGCAACTTACAACCACGACCTCAGTCATATCGTTCGCACCTCTTTTCTATTGCTGGCGGCACCCTTACCATGCGCGATCCATTCCCCGTCCCTCCACCAAAATGGCTGGTGGACACGGTGAAACCATTCGCTGATGCGGTCTCTCTCAGCTCGCTCCCGCTACATTCCCACGAGGTTATTTTCGCATTCATCCTTTACACGAGCATCTTCTTGTTCGGGAGTCCGTTCATCTCCAACCTGGTGGTCCCAGAGAAATACAAGAGCTTCAGCCGGCGCACGCGGATCAGTTGGGATGTTCATGTGGTATCATTCACCCAATCAATGATAATATGTATTCTGTCCCTGTACATCATTTTCTACGACGAGGATCGACAGACCTGGAGGAACAGTGAGGATTGGAGGGACAGGATATGGGCATACTCGGGCTTGTCAGGTCTATGCCAGAGCTTTGCGCTGGGCTACTTCCTCTGGGATCTATGGATGTGCTCATACCATGTCAAGATCTTCGGCTGGGGTATGCTGGCTCATGCCATCTCTGCCGTTTCAGTCTTCGCATTGGGCTACGTAAGTTGCTTGTCAAAACTCCCCATCGAAAAACAGACATTGACGAATTCTCCAGCGGCCATTCCTGTACTTCTACGCTCCCGTCTTCCTCCTCTACGAGCTTTCTTCCCCGTTCCTCAACATCCACTGGTTCTGCGACAAACTCGACTTGACTGGATCCGTCTATCAAGCTGTCAACGGCGCATTCCTGACCTCGACATTCTTCTGCTGTCGCATCTGCTGGGGACTCTACAGCTCCTTCCGAGTCTTCCACGATATCTACACCGCGATCCAAGCCGGCCACAGCCAACCATCCATCTTCCTCAACGACGAATCGAGCCGTAACAGCCGATCCGGCGACATCAGCCTCTATTCTGCCAGCATCGAGACCCAACGTACTGCATTCATGGGGGCCGCGTATATCCCGCTCTGGCTCGCAGGTACCTATCTGGCGTCTAACCTCGTTCTCAACTGTCTGAACGTGTATTGGTTCGGCAAGATGATCGAAACGATCAGGAAACGCTTCGATCCTCCCTTCGGCACCAAGGGCGTCGGGCCCGACGTGGTCAGCTGGAGTTCGGCTGAGATGTCGCCCGCACAGAAGGCGAAAGCTGCGGCGGTCCAAGCTTCTGAGATGTTGGACTCGAAGACAGACGTGTCGAGGGGTATCTACGAAGACGGCCACAAGAGCGTCGAGGTTTCAGGTTCAACGCGCTCGAGTGTGAGATCGCGACGGAAGGCATAGACTTACCCAAGTGGGTGTTCCAGGCTAGACTTTGCTAGATCGTGTTCGACACGAGGTCATCTGCAGTATGCATACTTGACCGTTGGGGCGTCGCGGGAGCGGTGGACCCATTTGTTACCTCGAAGCACCATAGCGAAGCATCGAGAGGAAAGTAGGGTTGTGCACAGTGGGTCTGGGCGTCACTGGAGTTTGAGGCTCGTGTATGCGTACGTCTACATGTGTTGACACATGAGCTTGCTTCCATAGCTTTCGTTCATCATAAATTTCCCATCGTTTCAATCATAATACGACCCATCCACAGAGTGCCGCAAGAAGTATACAACAAGTTGCTAGGGACAATTGCAGGTGCAAGGCTTGACTCTCTCCTGTCTCACACACGAGGCCATCGAGTCGTCCGGATCAGAACCAATCACCACCCCCCATGCCCATGCCCATCCTCAGGTTTTGTCCGGATGGACCCGCATACCCCGACCCACCGGCTGATGGACCAGACATCGTCCCGCCTGTCCAGGCTGTATTGTAAGTACCATCAGCACTGCCAGCTTCGGCGCCCGAGTCCAGATCCATACCATACTGCCGGACGAGCTGGTTCCAATTCTCCCAGTTGAGGTCGCCCGAGGTATCCATGATACCTGCCGGATCGAGATCAAAGGCGGAGGAGTCCAGCGCGTCCATGGATATGTCGTCGAGAGTGTCAGGCTGGAAATTGGTGAAGTTGCTATTTGGGTGTATAAAGGCATCGGATCTTGGGGTTGTGATTTGGCCAGAAGCATCGTGAGGGAATGAGCCAAGGTCTAGCACAGCTCCAGCATGTGGGAAGGAGGGTTGTGTCATGCCGAGTCCATCCTGCTGCATAGGCATTTTGTACCCGGCTGGGGTGAGAGGCAAACCTTGTGATTGAATTGAGTCAGTTAGTGGTCGATGCAGTCCAGGTATCTGTGGCACGGCTGAGGCGGGTACTGCATCAGCTATCATTGTCTCGTCCGCTTTTGGCGACCGCATAAGTTCATGCTTATCAAGTGGCATCTGCCCAAAGGTCGGCCCTTGGGAGAACCGTTGTAGTTGCGCGCTACTGAGCGGCGCTCTGACAATCCTCGGTCGATTCGCTGGATCGAATACTGGATTTGTGTCTGCGCAGTATCTTCTGTCCGACAGTGGGTCGACAGGCATAAAGGATGATTGCTTGGATAGCCGCTCTTCACAAAGTCCTCTCAATCGTGCCTCTTTTGCTTTGCGATACAACTTCCTCAGGGGTCGCCACAAATGTTTGTATTTCAAGCCGGCACCTGTGTTGTTCGGACCCCAGCGTCCATCGCGAGTCTTTTCCACCGCGACCCAAGCACGTTCAACGAGTTCACCAGTCGTACGGTGGCATAGTTCAGACAGCATGAATGCTAAAGCATGCCACTGCATGTACGTCTTGAACAGCCAGCCCCACTTCATGGTTCGGGCTTCTGTCTCGAGCAGGAGGCTGTACTCCACGTTTTCCAGGCTGGTGATGAACAGCTTTTCTTTGGTGACATCTGTCAGGCTAGCACCGCCGTCATGTCGCTGAAAGGGATGGTACACCATCAGCCACATTTTGCTCATCATGAGCCTGGCAACCGTAGCGGTGACCCAAAACAACGGGACACTCATATCACAATGCTGCAAATACCGCTCTTCCAGCCTCTTGTGGCATTCCGTGATCCATTTCTCCTTGTCTTCCAATGTAGCTGTTGCAAAGAACAGCTTTCCCGTTTGCAGTCCTGGGGGAACGTAGTTGATACGACGGAACGTGTTCGACACTTCGAAGCGGATCAGGCAGAACGACATATCAGTACATCCTTGTCTTTCGGCTGGGAACTCTGTCATTGCTGGATGCATGTCAGCGTCATTCACATTGAGCGGCATTTCCGTGTCAAAAGATTGCTCGATGATGGTAGGGTCACATCCGTGGTCTTCGCTCGCGCGTGTATCGAGAATGCAAACTTGCCACCACAGTCTTCGGCGCATTTCGACTTCAAAGGGAGGAAGGCCGAAATGCGTACCATCTCGATGAATGCCGATCGTCTGCGAGATTCGCACAACGAGTCCAGTGAGCGTCCAAATCACGCGCGCGTCATTGTTGCGACGGAGACATATGAGAAAGATGACAAACGCCTGGAGCACGATAATCTCTTCGGTTGTGAGGAAATTGGCTCGGGCGAGTGCTTGCTCGACACCAAAGCGATATCGTGCGAGCAGGACCTGCTTCTCCTCGCCGAACCTCTTCGCACAGTCTTCAGCCGACATGCTGGTCGTTGCTGCGTAGTACACGGTGAAGAGCAGACACTCAAAGCCTTTCGAAAGACTGGCGAGATGAGATGCGGCTCTCATGACCGTGGGATGGAGCGTAGGGATGTGCAGAACTTTGCACAGTGGGTCTACTCGATCGACGTATGTCTCCCAATAAAGCTCGACTTGCGCTGGTAACGGGTGTAGACTGAGTAGATCGACGCTCTGAGAGCTGTAGCCAAACGCCCAACCCTGCTGGGTTGCTGTCGCAGTCGAGTTCATATCTGGAGACTCGACATCCTCCTCGTCACTCGACTGATTCAGTATGCCTTTAAGATCTTCTACTTCATTGCTCAAGCTCGCCCAGAAAGAGTTGTTGATGTATCTCGACCTGCCCTCGTTGATGACCAAGCGGCCGAATCGATTCTCGAATCGTCCCTTCCGGTCACTGTCTATCCATTGCGTTCTCTCTTTATGCATATCCACAGCCGTGTTTTGCAGATCCTTCTCGTTCACCTTTGACCCAGCGTAGTCGGCATAGGTTTCTGGATTCGGATCGTCCAAGGAGGTCATCACCTCTCCTGACCGTGCCGAATGCTCGCTATGGTGGCCGCCCTCTTTCTCCGGCACCTCCACACCTAGACCTTTCACCACTCCTTCTAATCTTCGAAGCCGATCCAGCAGCTCCTTGTCCCGACTCTCTCCCACCTTCCTCACCTTCCTGGGAGCACGACCCGGCGATGGGAATATGCAGTCGATATGCGCCCTGCTACAATTGGCGCAAGGATGGACTTTGTCGCATCTGACCTTCCTTTTCCGGCAGGTCACGCAGGACCTAGGATTCAGCGTCCGGCCATGCGCATCGACAAGAGGTTTGCGCGCAGGCAAGGTAGCGGTGCTGGACACGTTGTCTCCGTTCGGTGTTTCGTCCTGCTCCTCTTCCTGATCTACTTGGTCCGGAGAGCGGAAGTGATTCAGCGACTCGAAGGATACCAGACCAGTATCATGTTGACCGTTCGTCAGCGCCATGTTGCACCGAGACGATTGCTTTCTTGCTTATGTTCAGTCTTCGCTGCGCAAGCCTCGTCAGACCTACATCGAGGCCGCGCAAAGTGGTCACCGATCGAGTTCGCGCAAACTAGGTCGTATGTACAGAATGACTGACCTTGGCCATGGTCAACGAGGAACGATCAGCTTCGACATTGTGGACCGGGCATATCAATCGTAGAAACTGGCTACTTCATGACACTCTTGTAGAGTCAAGCTGACTGATCATCATTGGTGGAGTACAAAATTGTTATCCCCGCGCATGACCCGGGGCAAGATGCGAACCTACCTATCTACATAGATCACATGTCTCCGTAGGTATGGACATATCTTGTTCGCGTGTGGAAGACGTGTGAAGTTTATTCGTAGCAAGATATTGCGACATATGGTTTCCACGCTGATGAGGTTGATCTGCTCGAGAAGCGTGCGGCTTGTTGAGCACAGAGGCAGCTGTCGAAATGACGACTTATCAGTGTTACGACCATAGACTTCGTGCAATCCTCCTACCAGTGAATCGTATGTATACCCGACTCAATAATCTCCCATCGTAACTACGCTAGATGTAGTAGATCAGTCCGATCAATTATGGACTGATTACACTAAACCAACTTTCCAGCCTGTGCTACTCTATAGCAAAGGCTCACGGTACTACAGCCACGACTTCATCACCAGCTAGCAGCAGAGGTAGACCATAAAACCCCTACAGTTCTGTAAGACAGCTCCTAACGACCCATCTAGGCAACGAAGGCTGCCCGCGTCAGAGCAAAATTCACCGAGACACCGCGGACGGGGAACCATGAGTTGCAGGACCTGAATCCTCTCATCTCGAGAATATCGTGGTCCTACAAACATAAAACCACCACTTCTACGACTGCGCGTGAGGATCCCGAAGTCCAGGCTTCCCTCCACCGAAACCCCTCAGATCCAACCGCCAACATGGCCGAAACACAACCCCTCTTGGCGGCAGAAATCGACTACCTCGCGCCCTTCCTCCCCAAGCCTCCAGGCTCCACCTCCCCCCCAACCCCAGGACAAGGACCGCCTGACCTCCCCTTCGTAACGCTAACCTACGCCTCCTCGCTCGACAGCATGCTCTCCCTCGCGCCCGGCCTGCGCACCACGCTCTCCGGCCCCGCGACGAAGGCCATGACGCATTACCTGCGTCTGCAGCACGACGCTATCCTCGTGGGTGTCGGCACTGCCATCCCCGATGACCCGGGGCTCAACAGCCGCTATCCCGGCGCCAGGCGGCAGGACCAGCCGCGTCCGGTCGTCGTGGACCCGCGGGGTCGGTGGGCGGTGGAGGGATCGAAGCTCGCGCAGCTCGCGCGCGACGGGGTCGGGTGGCCGGTGTGGATCGTCCGCGCGGCAGGGGCGGAAGGACCGCAGCCAGCGTCGCAGGAGGATGGGGAGCTGGCAGAGCAGATCTACCTACCTGTGCGCACGCAGCAGGACGGACGGTCGGCGATCGAGTGGCGTGAGATCCTGCAGACGCTGAAGCGCCGCGGGGTGCAGAGCGTGATGATCGAGGGCGGGGCGCGGGTCATCTCGACGCTGCTGGGCATGCCGGAGCTCGTGAGCGTGGTCATCATCACGGTGGCGCCGACGTGGCTGGGCGAGGGCGGGGTGGCGGTGGTGCCGGCGGGGCGGACGGCGGAGCATGGCGAGCGCGTGAATGCGGCGCGGCTGCAGGGGACAGCGTGGCGGCAGTTTGGGCAGGATGTTGTCTGCTGTGGAAGACTGGAGGGGAGGTGATGGGATGGTCTTATGGTGGAGTGACGGGGAAGCAGGAATGAATTATGACTGCTAGCGACATGTGTCTATCCTTCGTAGATGACGGATCATTATTCTAGCTATGTCTAAACATTTCTAGTCGTCTCTGCTGTGTCGAAACATCGACAGTCCTTAACAGCCATCTCCTTAGAAGTAAGGGTCAAAGGTCCAAGACCGCCCTTCGAGACATCCATCATCACAACACCTCTTCATACATGTCAAGCCATCAGCACAATTCTCAAGACTCCATATACGTGACCGTCTTCAGCTTGACAAACTCGTCCATACCCCAATGTCCATTAAAGCGTCCCCAGCCCGAGGACTTGACACCACCGTGAGGCAGCGTAGCTTCGTCACTAAAACGATGAACACAATTAGCTTCCGAGCTCTTCACATAGCCGGATCTTCTCGAAATGGTTGAGACTTACTGCACACTCATGCTATTGATATGGATCGCGCCGCTATCGATCGCCTTGGCGATCTTGAGGCCGCGGCCCAAGCTCTCGGTGAAGACGGCGCCGGACAGGCCGTAGGGGGTATCGTTGGCGATTTCGATGGCTTCGTCGTCGCTGGCGACGGCGATGACGCTGACGCTGGGGCCGAAGGACTCGGTGTGGTATAGGTCCATTCCGGGCTTGACGTCGGAGATAACGATAGGACGCAGGTGGTAGTCGGAAGGCTCGTGTTTGTCTACGTCGCCATAGGCCAGCGTGGCGCCCTTCGCGACGGCATCGGAGGCCAGACGGCGGTTCTTCTCGACGCCGGCGGTCGCGACAAGGACGGGAGCCATGCCGTCGGCAGGGTAGACTTGCTCGACGGCGGCGGCGAGAGCTTTCGTGAACGGCTCGAGGATCGACTGGTGGACGAGGATGCGCTCCGTCGACATGCAGATCTGGCCGGCGTGGAACATGGCGCCCAACGCGCATTGGAACGCGGCTTTCTCGAGATCGGCATCCTCGCATACGATCGCGCTGGCTTTACCCCCGAGCTCCATCAGCACGGGCTTGAGTTCTTTGCCAGCCTTGGCGGCGATGATGGAGCCGACGGCGGTAGATCCGGTAAAGTTGACCTTCTTGACCGCGACATGCTCGATTAGGGCGTTGGTGACAGCGACAGCGTCCGACGGTTGATGGAAGATGACATTCAGCACGCCCGGCGGTAACCCAGCTTGGTGGAGGATAGACCCAATCGACCAGAACGTCTTCGGGCACAGCTCGCTGCCCTTCAGCACGACAGTGTTGCCGGTGGCGACCGCGAAGATGAACGCCCGCACGCCGAGGATGTAGGGGGCGTTCCAAGGCGCGATGCCCACATTCACGCCCAAAGGCTCCTTGAACACCAGCGCCGCCTGTCCTGCAAGCGTGGTGGGCGGGATAGCACCCAGCATCGCCGCCGGCCGCCCAGCGACATCGCGCAGCATCCCGGTGGCGAGTTGGATGTTCATCGCAGCCCAAGCCTCCTGCGCTCCGGTCTCCTGCATCATGGTCTCGATCAGCTCCGCCGCCTGCTCCTCGAACAGACTGGCTGCGCGAAGACAGATCGTCTGGATCTTCGCGGGCTTCGCATGCCGCCATGTCTTGAACGCTCGCTGTGCAGCCTCCACGGCTTGGATAGCTTGCTCCTTGGACACAGAGCTGGCATTCCAGATCTGCTGGTTGGTCGCCGGACTTTGCACGGCGAACGTCGTCTCGCTATACACCTCCTCGCCATCGATCCAGAGCGGGATGGGTTTTGGCGCCGTCTCCGCCTGCATCTTGTCCGTCAGCGTGGCAGAGTGGATTCGTGCATCAGGACTCCGCGATGGTGCACCAGCAGCGACACCATTTAAGTATATACGAGCGACAGTGGCACAGCGGCGGTCCCTGGTGGGGTGCAAGGGACCAGATGGGCTCGCTTGTGGGGGTCATGGACGACCATTGGCCGTGAGGGTGTGGGAGTGTGCATTCGGCAGCGTGCCACATGTCGCTTCGGCATTCAGCAGCCATGTGTCCGGCATGCATCGGCTGCCTTGGACGGCATATCTGCGCGGTCGTCAGCGTTGCGTTCCAGGGCTGTCATAATTACTGTTCGACCCCGCAATTTAGAAATGATGGAGACATATGTGTAATAGAAGACCGATGCTGGTGGCCAGTCTTCACGTACGAAGGAAATGTTTCAAGTTTTTGTTCACGCAATGCAGAGGTCGTCACTGTAGCGCCGAACCCTAGCACTTGTAGCACTCTCACTATCTAGATTGAAGACATCATCGGGAACATTTATGCATGCGATCGAGTTACTCAAGACCTTGAGGCTCAAACTATATGTATTACAACGTAAGGGTACCGATACTTTTACGACCGTTATACAGGATGACAAAATAACCCAAGGCATTAACGGGTCCATCCATTCATCCATCATTAAAAGAGCATTAAAAAGCACAGCATCGTCTTTGGTAACTTCGTCCGTGATAGTCGTGTCATCTTCACCTCCTCTCCGTCACTCGGCCCACCATTACGCACCTCTCACTTCGTTGCATCAGGATCTCGCGGCAGGCAGAAGACACGGAGCCTTCAATAACGTGCCAGGCCCGTCCTTGAACGCCACGCCGACCGCCACAGCAAGCGTGAGGCTGAAGCGGAGCCACAGCCACGGACTGTGTTTGGCGCTGGCATGGTATGCACAACACGTACCATCCTTGCGCACGGCCTCAGGGCCAACAAGAGCGCGTTTGCGGCCTTTGCCCGACATGGCTTCTCGGTCTGGAGAGCTGCGTGGGGAGTCGAAGGTGCTGCCGTACGCCATGTCTTCGCCGTCAGCAGAGGGGCCTTCGATGAGAGCCTGTCCTTCGGCACGGCGAGGAGAATCGCATGATCCATCGGGATTGCGCTTGACCATATGGCGGCGCGCCATGGGCCCAAGAAGCACACTGATCAGCCACCATTGGACGTTACGCAACGGGCCGGGTATGCGCATATGAGTCTGGGTAGCCAGGACGAAGTGACGCACTATGTCTACTGGTGAGCGCCAGATATCGCCAAATATGATGCGGAGTTGGTTCCAGGCCGAAGTGTTGCATCTTGTGATGGGAATGGCCCTGGAACGACGCTGCACCGCTGTCTCGGCCGAGGACATCCTCACTACAGACGAGGTTGACGACACACGTTGAGACGGTGAGGAATGACTGCCGAGGAATGCTTCTAGCGTCGTAGCATCAATGCCCTGAATCTCCTGCGAAGCCGCCGAGCTCGAAGGGCGATCATCGGTCATGCCTGACGACGACTGAGGGGATCGTACAGCACTCAATTCATCGAGCAGATTTCGCCCTGCTACGGTATCAAAAGTAGAGAAACATCTTGTGGTCGTGCCAGAGCCTTGGGAACCAGGGCCTCCATATGCAAGTGACTTCTCTTCACTTGCACGCGGAGAGCCCACGAATGGTGCCAATGCCAGCGTGGAAGAGAGGGTGCGATCAGCGTCAGTACTTGCTCTGCGACGTGACGCGGACGAACAAGGACTATCCGGCTCCTCGATTTGACTTTGTGTTCGCGAGTGATGATTGAAAGACGGCATTGTGCCTCGCCGCTCGAAGTACCTAGCAGGAAGCGTGGGCTGTACCTGCTCGCACTGTGACGCCACGGGTAGAATCAAAGACTTCATGCCGGCGGTACCTGCGCCGAACCGCCGCATGCGCCGCCCAGGCCTCGATCGTGCTCGGGCACCTTGTCCAGGATGCTGAGTCCAAGAGCTGAACCCGCTGATCGCCGCCTCCGAAGGATCCTCACTGGTCATACTATCAGCAGTCATCGGCGCTTCAGAGAAGACCGAAGCGGCATCAGAAGAATGGTCTGAGTGGAAATTAGTTTCGATCGAAAGACGAGGCTGTCGCCATGTCGCATCCGGCACTGGACTTGGTGTGGTCTGTGATCGTGCTATTGGTGGCGAGAAGTGGATTTGTGATTGATGCTCGGGGAATGTGATGAGGGAGCTGATGGTGGGGAACCGCGATAGCATCGACTTGGGTCGGAGTTGCTTCCGTCTGTTGCCTGCAAACTCGTTTCCAGGTCTGGCAGTTTGTGTGTCGGCCTTGACGGGTGAGCATGCCAACAGCCTAGCCATCATCTCCAGCCGCTGCTCGAGATCGAAGTTTGCGGCTTCGATGCTGTCCAGAGTGTGCGTCTTGGCATCCAATTGACCTTCCAACTCCCCGATGCGGTATCTAGACAGCTCCAGTTCCTCTTCCAAAGATCGAGCTCGTGTCCTGATGTCGGCTTCAACCTGTAAGTAAGGCTCGAGCATTTCCTGTAACCGCTCATCGAACTTCCTCTCCCATTCCTCGAGCTGTTCTTGTAGTTGCTTCGTCTCGGTCGAGAGGCTGCGTATATGTGTAGCTCGCTGTCTGGTCACGGTGGGGGACATCTGAGCTCGTAGCTGCGATTGTGCTGCCTCGAGTTCGGCTTCGAGAAACTCAATGTGTTTGCTATGCTCGGTGCTGATGGATCGTCTCTTCATCCTCGCTCTGGTCTTGGCTGACTTTGCTCTGATACCGCTGGCCGGCATGGGTGGTGACGATAGAGGAGCGTCTGCATAGACCCCACCGTAGTTGGCCGTAGCCGGATCGAATATCCTGTCGTCCATCTTGATCCGAGGCTTTTGTCTTCTCGGCCTTGTCAATGTAGACGCATTGCTGATCTCACGCAAAGCTCCGACACTCTGCCTCTGCTGGCCGGCAGCAGAATCGGGGTCTTGACCAGGCGACATGTTCTCGATGTCCTCGGGCACGTTCTGGGCGCTCGACCAGCTCGTGTTTGTCGAGGTTAGTGACTGCGGTGTCACCTTCCTGCTCGGTAAGGCAGCAGCACGGAATCCGTTGTTCCTCAATTGCAGACGGCGCGTTTGTCGACAGGCTCCAGGGCCGGATAGTGGCCTTGTTGGGGAGATGAAGTCGCCATAGGTCTGTAGCCTCGAGTCCTGATCGGTGTTGCTTATGTCGAGAAGTCCTTCCACCTGAGCTGTATGCTCGTACATGTGCCGGTCCATTGCGTATCACCGAGACATCCGGTCGTGTTGTGCCACTGCAGCGAAGGTCTGGTGCAGCACGATCTGCAGGCTGCATCTGCTAGTGATCTTCCAGCAACAACGACCAGATCTCAAGGATGATGGCGACGGCAATGCGGCGTACTGGGTTGTTGGAAAGATACCGACGGTGCGGCAGGGGTCAGCAATTGGAGGTGGGCATGTTCACATGTATGCAGCAAGGGTGAGGTCGAGAATGAGACATGGGGTTCCAACGCGTGAGAAACGGACAGGCAGAGATTGGGTCGTTGCTATGGGACTTGCGCGGGCCCACATCAAGCATCCAACGCTGAAGTCACACTGCGTCTGCGCACATACTTTGGCCTTATGGCCGCGTGATTTTTAATATGATCGATCATGATTCCGGCATATAGGACTCAGCTATAACGACGTTTTTCGAGACCGGACCCCGTCTAAGGCCTCGGCCGTGAGTTTCAGGTTAGGCGAGACGTCTGCTTATTGGGCTGCCTGCGTCTTCTCGCCAATCACGACACCTCCTTTACCTGCACATTCACCCACCCGAGATGACCCATGCAATGACCGTTTCGAAGCTTAAAACTTTGATTCGGTTGACTGGGGAAGTGACAGCATTCCTGTACTGTAACACTTGTACTGGATGCCTTCACAGCCTTCTTCTACCTTCATCAGTATCAGAATTGAGACGTCGAACACGTATGTGTTTGCGTAGCCGGCGCTCATGGTAGCGTCAATCTCCTGATTCCCTCGTTCAATCAGCTGCCAAGCTGCCTCGACGGTTGATGAGCGAAACACATAGCCACAATGGCGTTCAGATCGAGGCTCGGCTCTTGTGGCCGTTGATGCTATCTCCAACTCAGGCAACGCCTTTACCGATGTAGTCGCGTCATCGCTACATCCATCTTGGATCTTGCGTTTGTTCAACATGGCCTCGGTCATCATATGATCGCTTCGTGGAATTGTGTTTCATGAAAGGGCAACGAAGGACTGCGATTCAGTACCGTTCGGGCTGCCAACAGGCAACAATAGGTGGCTGTGTCGAATTCATGGCCAGCGCCCTTCCTTAATTTACCAGGGCACGAGCATGGGCTCCCTTCGTCCTCTTGTGCTGGAAGTGCCATGATGGCGTGTGTATCCTCGTGGAACACCGTTCAGGACTCTAGATGCACCGACGCAAGATCCTTCGGAGGAGTGTTTCGTCTTTTGAAACATTCGCCACGTCCTCACTTCACCTTATTCACCGCAGCCAAGATATCCCCATTCGACGGCGTCCGTCCCTTCTGCGTGATCTCCACAACACGCTGCACCTGCGGTAAGCTCGTCTGATCCGTCTTGAGCACGTCCTGCGGATCTCCACCCGACAGATATGTCTCGTTCAAAGCCTGCTGGATCAGATCCATTTCCTCCTCCGTGAACCGCTCCGCCCAGTTGTCAATCATCGTCTGCAATTGCTCCACACACGCCGGCGTCGTGTTGTACAAGCCCAGCAACTCCGTTTCCGCCAGCTCCTTCGCTTCCTCTTCCGCCTCCCACTCCGCACTCTTCTCCTCCACGCTCAACCCAGCCTTCTCCCCGCCTGCCGCCTTATACTTCTCCCCGATCGGATCCAGCACCAACTGCGCGAACCGTAGCTGGAACGCTCGCATGCCCTTCAACCGGCCATCGTAGTACTTCGGAGACTTCTTGTGTCCAAACTTACCACTACTGAGATACTCTTCATGCTTTTTCAGCGCGGCGAGAAACGTCGCCGGTGGAGTGGCGTGGGAGAGGCGATTCTCGCGGTCTTCGGCGGCTTCGCGCTTATGTTGGGCGCGTTTGCGTTGGATGAACTCGAGGACGTCGTGATTGGGCACTGGCTCGGTGCCAGCGTCGAGGATCTTCATCTTGATCTTGCGATAGGGATCGCTGGTCGAGACGGGTAGACGATCATCAGCGGGCAGAATTGTCGAGATAATAATCACGAAAGTTGTGGTCATGGGCAAATTTATCGAAGCTGTGACAGCTCTGACAATTGTTATCGATAAGCCTTTGAGGTCTCGGAGGAAGACACTCCTTACATGACCTGGTATATTTCTGATCTCTCAACCCAGAGTTAGTCTCTTCAGACAATCATGTCCCACTTCGACAGAGGCATCCTTTGGCAGACTTTACACGTTGTGCTTTGGTCATGGAATTCCGTGCCGACTAGAGCGCTTCGTCCGTCGTGTAAGCATTCAAAATAAAGAGCATCTCGAGTCTATGGACAAAGTACAGAATCACGCGCTTCGACACCACAGTTTCCTTACTTCATTGATACATCTAGCTGGCGGACCATCATACCACCCTACGACGACTCTACAGCCTTGACTGGATCTTCTCAATCGTATCTCCCAGTGCGTAATCCTCGCGACTCTTGCGACTTCGCACCTTTTCGCCGTCCTCTTTTGTGACGAATCTCGCCTCCACAGCTGGATTATACGACCATGCCGATGATCGGATGACTTCCTCGTTTGACAGCTTCTTGTTCGTGCCACCGTCGGCACGCTTGTAGACGTTGATGACCACGCAGCCACCCAGGCCAAGGTTATGTTGGAGCGCAACGCTGGTCTCGACTAAGCGGGTGTTGGCCCAACCACGCTGTAGGAAGACTGTCAGAGAAAGTACGAATGTAAAGGGGAAGACATGGAAAGACTTACCAGCTGCCATGTCAGCTCGCAGCATTGAGCAAGTCCAGTTGCACCAAGAGGATGACCCTTCGACTGCAGCCCACCGCTGGGGTTGACGACAGGACCCTTGCCGCCATACGTGATGTCGCCGTTGCGAACCATCTCATGAGCCTTGCCCTGCTCGCAGAAACCCAAGCCTTCCAAAAGGACCAGTTCATTCGCAGAGAAGCAGTCGTGCAACTCGCAGACCTTGACGTCCTTGGCTGTGATCCCGGCCTCCTTGTACACGGCCGCCACCGCTCGCTTGGTCATGTCGTATCCGACGAGATCCATGGCGCTCTTGGAGAAGAGCTGTGGCGAGTCAGTGAGCAGTGATTGTCCCGCCATCAGGATCGCTTGACTCTTCAGTGCTGGCCGGGCATCAAGGAACTTCTGCGATACAATGACCGCCGCGCCCGCACCGTCGCTTGTTGGACTACATTGGAGCTTGGTAAGTGGTGCGTGAATCATCGGCGACTCCAGGATCTCCTTCAAGGTGTACTCCTTCTGGAACTGCGCATAGGGGTTCCGAGTCGAATGTTCATGGCTGATCCGCGCGATCTCCGCGAAGTCCTCGGCCCTGGCCCCATACCTGAACGAAGTGGTGTCAGTATGATCGTCACTGGACTCTACCTCCTTCCTACACACTCACTTCTCCATGTACTCCCGACCCGCGTTAGCGAAGTACTGTGCGTTGCGCGGGCTCTTGTGCTTGCCGTACGTCTCCTCCATCATATCCGTCGACAAGCCCATCGGGCTCGGACGATCGTCATACACGCTACTGATCGAGCCTGGCGACATCTGCTCAAACCCAATGACCATCACACAGTCCGCGGCGCCCGAGCGCACCAGCGTGCGCGCCATGTGCAAGCCCGTCGAGCCCGTCGCGCAGGCGTTGTTGGTGTTGTAGATGGGGATGGTGCTCATGCCGAACTGGTAGAAGATGCGCTGGCCGCAGGTGGTGTCGCCGAAGCAGTAGCACGCCACGCCCATGTCGACGTCGTCGTAGTTGATCTGCGCGTCCAGCATCGCCTTGACGCCCGCCTCGTAGCCCAGCTCCGTGTACATGCGCTCCTTGCGCGGCTTGATGAACTGCGTCATGCCCACGCCGAGCACGTAGGCGTCGGATTGGACGTGAGGGGCCATGGTGGAGTGTTGGAAGGTCGTTAAAGAAGGGAAGTGACCAAACTTGGTGTCTATGTTGAGCTCCTGCTGGACTTCTTAGATTTCCAGTGGCAGATAGGTAGTATACAGCTGCTCCGTGGTCTGTATCAAATCACCAGATCAAATCAATCGTCAGATAAAATGATCCCTCGTCCTTTCTTTCCCAGACTCTGTTCCGGTCGATCTCTCTTCAAAGACGAAGGAAATGCAACTGCACTACAACATAGGTATGAATGATGAATTCACCAGCGTGGTTCTCAAGGTAGACAGGTAAGGTACCTTAGGTATCATTTATATAATTACCATACTGCCACCCCGCAGCAGACCGAAAGATAGGTACCTTACCTACTCGAAAGCCGCAACCGAAAACCCCGAGGAAGGCGGATCGAGTCGAAGCACACTACCTCTACCGTAGTTCGGTAGTGGTGAGGTATGTAGGATGCTGGTGGGGTCTTCGTGTGAGGTACCTAAGGGGAATAATAGTGGCGGGCGGGAATAAGGTAACTTTAGTTCTAGTACTGTAGAACTTGCGTGCATAAGGGAGGTAGGGGACTAACTTCAGTTAGAGCTTGAATGTCTCTTGCATACGTCCGGATGATAAACTTGCGAATATGCATAGCTCTGTCGAACATGTTTGTATGTACAGCGGGTCCGGAAGAGATACACGTTAAGCATGGAGATGTGCAGACTTGACCTTTTGTGTCTTGGGGTGTTACATGAGGTATGATACAAACTACTTGCTTCAGATCTCCGTCTACTCATACCAATTGATACGCTCTTCGGTATCGATGAGAAGACCAGAAGAACTCGACGATGCTTTTGCGCTTCTCCGATCATTTGCGCTTCTCCGATCATTCGCTTTCCGCGCCGCACTGACGTTGACCAAAACTACTCCAGCAAATAAAAGCCCGGCACAAGCACCAACACAGCCGATTGAGTTTTGCGATAAAATTCAACTTGTTCTCCATTTCATTTCTTTCCTGAAAAAGGCCAGTTCCCAGCCTGGCGAGCCGCAGCGAGGGTATCTCATCGGAAAAACTGACTCTGAGCGAATGTGGAATGTACAAGAAGCAAGAGTCCTGGTGAGAGGGGTGGGGTGATCGTGACAGGTCGTGGCGGGATTCTTCCCGTGAGAATGTCTGGGTATATACAGTATGTACACAGTGTAATAGTCGAATCGATTCGTTTCGTTAAGAGGTCATGGGTCGCATCATGGTGAGAAGGAATTCGGGCAATATAATTTGGCGTGGGCAATGGATTGCTCAACCGCAAACGGCGGTGTCTAAGAAGGAAAGGAATGTTAGTCCGTGTTAAGACGAAATTGAGGAAAGGAGGAAGAAGACTCACTCATCGAGCTGAACGGCTGCGGCACCAAGCCCTCCCTGGTCAAGTTCTGGAAATGCCACTCGGGCGCATTCTCGTTCTTCCACGCCCAGAAGATCCAGCCGGCCGCCTTCTCGAACGCCACCATCTGGGCCTCGATGAAGGTCTTGATGTTGTTGTGGTCCGCGAGCCCGAGCCCGGCCACGGTTCCGTCGTACTTGCCGTCGCACGAGCCGATGTACGAGGAACCTTGGCCGTTGGCGTAGTAGGTGCCGTCGTAGCGGGCGCCGATGCCGCGGCCATTCAGCCATTGCGCGCAGTCGGTCATGGCGCCCGTCCACTCGCCGGCGATGGTCCACTTGTTGTTGGTCGCCATCGAGGAGCCGAAGGCGCAGGCGGTGCTGACGTGATCGTCGATGCCCATCTGTAGAGCTCCTAGGGGGTTGGGTTAGTAATGGTGTTGAAGTATTTCAAGCAGATTCGCGGACTCACCAGCATCGAACACTTCGTAGTGGTGGGTGTCGAGGAGCAGCGCCCACATGCCGGAGCCCCAGTCGTTCCAGCTGTTGACGCCCTCGAAGGCGTCGTGGAAGGTGATGGCGACGTTGGAGGATTCGAGATCGCCCCAGCCGTCCATGTAGAACTGGCGGACGGTGTCCATGTCCAGACTTGGACCCATAGGCTCGTTGATGAGCTCAATCGCAGCGACAGCGGGATGCGAGGCGTGGTCATCACGGATCTTGTTAAGAGCGGTGTGCGTCTGCTCGATCGAATCACCTTGAGTCCAGGCGATGTCGCCACGACGGCCGGAGTTGTCGAAGCCTAGGACATTCTTGTCAGTTCTCGAAACATATCCTGATTGTAAGGTTTCCACACGTACCATTTTGACTGCCAACAGCACCGTGCAGATCGATCATCACGTTGATACCATTATCATGCGCCCAGTCCAGCGCGGTTCCCAAGTAATCATAGGCGCCCTGAATGTACGGATCTCCATCATTGGGACTAACGGACCAGTAGCCGATCGGAATGCGCACAAAGTTGAGTCCAATCTGTTTCATCTCGGCGAAGTCGTCGGCGGTGATCCAGGTCTTCCAATGTTGCTCGAGACGGGCCTTGCCTTCCGTCTGACCCAGCGTCTGTCCAAAGGTATATTCATCCACGACGTTGTCGGGGGTCGCCTCGAAGATGGAGGGCGTGATCCAGGGCTCCAGCACGAACCAGCCGCCCAAGTTGACGCCGCGAACCTTGTCGGTGCCGAAGTCGAATTTGAGTGCATCGCCTCGCTTGTTATTGAAGCCTGACAACATGCCTGCTGGGGCGCTGTGGGAAAGAGATGCTAGCATAGCTATGCTGGCCACCGCAGTGGTGGCACGGAAAGAAGAAATCATGTTGGCTTGATCGAGACTGTGGTAAGAGGTGTGTAGTGATCAATGTCCTTCCGATGGAGTTGGAGATACTGAACGACACTTCCTCGAGGAAGGAGCGGATCGTCTTTGATCTGAAGTCTTTTTTACACAACCCAAGTGAATTCTCACATGTCAATGAAGAAGCGGGTTCGGCAGCTTCTTTGTATGCAGAACCACCACCGAGCACAACATCATCTCCTCAAACTACAGTATACTAGGAGCCGCTCACGACCAATCCCGACCATTCACCAGTCAGGGAGGATGCAGATCGTGACGAAGTCCAGCACTTAAACCCTGCTCACCCGCGACGGTAGCCAGCATGCCCAGGTTTCGGAGGTAGTAGTGCTGGCATAACCTCGAGCCCCGTGACATGGCTGCACTAGAACCATCTCCTCGACGGGTCGGTCGTTCAGGCTTCGACGGCAGCGATCACCGCCCGCGATGTGCATCATCATGCTGCCAACGGCCGCACGAGACCAGCAAGAATTTGTTCGCTTGGGCGATCTTCCACCGACACCTGCAGACGATGATCGAGAGACGGGAGCGTCCGGCCAGGCACGCACCGGCGATTGGACGCCTCGGCAGTGCGAGATGCGCTGCTGGCTGCTCCTCAGACGATTACTCTCATTGACCCTGCGCATTGGGCGGCAGAGCGGTAGCCCTGCGAGAGGCCCCGGCTGCCCGGCTTTCGGTTGTGGCTACGCCGTACTGTAGGACATTACTCGTTCGGCCTGTCACGAGATCCTGGGGGGCCCCTTGCTAGTAGCCGAGCCGGATATCTCAGACATGCGAGCCCGGTGTCAGATCTACGTCATGTTGGCGATTGTCCGAGGTCGAGCTGAGATGCGCTGTTCTCTACCATGCTTCCTGAGCGATGAGGCCGCAACCAAAGGCGTCTTCCATCCAGACCGACCGCTCTAGAGAGCCCGAAGCCAACAAGTACGTGATCGATCCCCCCGCACAGCCATGTACGACTTCGCTTCCGCCCAGCATTTCGCGACAAGTGCTCCATCTACAACTAGTTAGCAGCAGATCTACGCTTTCCCCCGGTCGAGGGCAGATCTTCACTGCTCCGTCGGTCCGCTTGTAGAATAATCATGATGACCAGCGGCCATCTCCTCGTCTCTTCCCCTAAGATCACCCGGTACCAGGAGATACAGGTCATGCTCGGCCATTGCCCTCTTCTGAGCCAATGACCACGCACGGAGTTACGTTTTGTTTCTTCCCTAGGACTGCCGATCGCATGCACGTAAGGTCACGCGAGCTGTAGATGTATATCGAGGACGATGTACTGTTGCGGTGACGAGGACATCGATAGCGCATTACTGCAATTGAGAACAAGCGATCTCGGTCCATCGGCGTGAGAGTGCGCGCCCGTAGTATAGGTAGCCAGCTGTTCGTTCATCATCATAGCTCTACAGATGGACGCCCCTCGGTCACGCTGTCTCGCGGGTGCAATCGTGCATCAGATAGCTTGCGAGATCATCTAGCTGCAGCGCCATCGATCTGCGCGAGAAACACTGCACTCGCGGATCAAGACTCTCCGTGCCTTTAGTTCTACCTAAGTTAACGTTACTGGATACTGTCGGTCTGGTGATTCTCCGCGAAGCCAGACGGTCACACGCCAATTGAACGGAGTATGCCAATGACCATCATCAGATCATCACGATGATGATGACGATGATCGGTCTTTGCGCTGCTGTTGGCATGACGGACGAGGCGCCGCTTCAGGCTTGCGGTATGGGTATGGGTATACTTTGTACTTTATACAACATATACACATCTTACATACACGACTCGCTGTCTCGGCCTCTAGGATAGGTAGGGAAACAGGTGTCGTGGGGATTGAGGATTGTACATCTATGTACACACACTACACCCCATGGCTGTCTTCTGCCCGTACCTCAATGCAACGTGGTGGGAGAAGTGAACTGGCTCACTTACGCAAGATACAAGAGGAGAATTAAAATAGGTACCTACCAATGTATGTTCGAGGACGTGGTCTCATGGTTCGTGTACGTTCTTCAAAAAGGGAAGAGAGAGGGGTTTGCTACGTACGGTAGAGCCGATGCTACTGGGGTAGTCAAGGTATGGAACCATGCACATTGCTTTCAAGCAGGTTATGTTCCGACATATCCTACACATTCATGACATGGGCCTATGGGGTCAAGGGGAGCATGCTCGGGAACGTGTTGACTGCGAGAGGTTATAAGAGTTCCATTGTGCTTCTCAGCATTCGAAGATGTGATTACGACAAAGGGCTACGACCCTACAGCAAGATATCCTTCATGCCGTGCTTGAGGAAGCTCTCTCGTTCAATCTCATGCACGCCTTTGACTCGTAGGCGTGCGATCATGCTTGCGGCGGACCATGCTCCTACCGTCTCCACCCCTCGCACAACGCCTTTGACAGTTTGGACATGATCCTTGCTCTCAACTGCGCGGTTCTCTGCCTTGATGCTCGTAGGGTCTTTGATATCGTCGTGCATCCTCTCACCAGGCGGGACATTTTCTTGGTTGAGTTGCTTCGTCAATAAGCCCGAGTTCTCGTCATTGTCGGGCTGTGAAGAAGTGGTGGCATTTTCGTTGCCCTCTTGTAGGGCGCCTTCTCGGGATGCCGTAGCCTTCCCATATCTGTGCTCTGGGCTTGAGCCCGAGGTGATATTACATGCAGACAGTTCCTGCAGGAAACGATGCTTGAGGCCAGGGATCTGGGATGCGCCACCCGTAATGACGATCCGTGACAAGGCCAAGGCTCGAAGGTCAAACGGAAGTTTGAGAAGCACACGGCAGGCGAGCACGTGCAGAGGCAGATCGTGGTCGTCCTGTTGACTTGCCACATCGCGGAAAAAGACGGTCTCGGCTGGATTGGACAGTCGATGGAAAGGTACACGGACCACAGATGCGTCAGATACAGGAATCTGCATTTCGTTGTTCCACATAGGATCGTCTTCATTCGGCGGATTCGAGCGACACCACGAGACGCGCTCTGTCAAAGCCTCAGCCGTATCGAAATTGACATGCACAGTGTCTGTCTCGGCAGAGCCTCCGGCTTCGGCTTCAACCAACCGAGCCATTTCCAGTGTCAAGAGCTTTCCAGCTCTGACACTGCGCCGTTGGTGAACTTCTTTCAGTTCGCCAATGGCAGTAACTACTGTTTCTTCCCAGCCTATCTCGACAACTAGCGCGTTCCGTTGTCCAGCTCCGACACAAGCCAGCATAGGTGTGGTCATCAGAGTGACCGCGGGTGGCTGAGCGTAATGGTTGAACAGGACTTTGAGAATGACTTCAAGAAGAGGCGTAGGCAGCAGTGATGGCACAACCAGAAGAGCTTTACGAGGTTTAGAGTCCAGCTGGAGGTAGTCCGTATGGATATTCCGAACAGTGCGCTCCAGCTTGTCTCCAACCAACCCAAGGTTTAGACCGCGAGTATCGACATGGTAGAATTCGTGATCCTGACCCCAAGCTTCCGCATCGGAACTTGTCGTCACGCCGTACCCTTCAGTGGGATCATAAGCACGGTAATCACCCACCCTGCGTCCCATGTCTGGCGTCCATCGGATCACACATCTCGGCTGAGGTTCTCCACTAAAGCCTGCTGCGATATGTCTGGCACCGAACTCGTACACAACCACTTCCTCCTGCTCAGCGCGGAAGCTATTTCCTGGACTGCCATATTGACCTGAGACGCTACGACCTAGCAGTGGTGTGCGTGGGCTTCGGGGGGATGCAGGTACACCTGCAAGCGCACTCCCGGTAGGTCGAGTACGCAACGCTGGCCGTGTACTGAAATAGTCTGAACTGGCGGAGGCGGCTGTGGCAGCCATTATGGCGATATCAGAGAGGATCCAAGGCACAAGGCCGCTCACTCCGATCGTCACATAGCTCTTCTTGTCCGCAAAGGAATGCGATGCGATAGCCCGCACCTGAAGTTCCTCTGCTGGTGCATGCAGCTTGCGGTCAAAGTCTTGGCGGCGGTCCGAAAGAGAGCTAGGACGGAATCTCAATTTTCTGCCGCGAGGAAATGTTCAAGCAAGCTTCGAAGCACCACGACAGCCAGAGCACAATCCTCTAGTTGTCGCTCCACACCCGCGACAAACATTTTTCTCCCTCTATCAGCTGTTTTATATACAGCTGCAGAGCCATCATGACGCTGTTTATCTTGACCGAGACTGCGGCGGGCTATGCGCTGCTCAAGGCGAAAGACAAGAAGCTCTTGAAACGCGATGACCTGGCCACGGAAGCATCTACAGCGGAGGGCGTGTGCGGTCTCCTCAAACTGAAGCAGTTCAGGAAGTTCGACAGTGCTGCATCGGCATTGGAGGAAGCGGCGGCACTCACAGATGGCAAGGTACGATGGTGTAGAAACTGCTCGGATGGGGAGAAGTCTTCAATGTCTAATACCTCGATTTCTACAGGTTACGCCTATGCTGTCGAGCATGCTCAACGATCTTAAAGACGAGAAGAAGGTCTCTCTCGCGGTCGCAGACCCCAAGCTCGGCAATGCCATCACCAAACTCCCCGGCCTTGAGATTTCACCAGTCTCCGACTCAACCACGGCAGAACTCTACCGCGCCATTCGCGAGCATCTTCCCTCCCTCATTCCAGGCCTCATGCCCGATGAGATCAGCACCATGTCTCTTGGTCTGTCACACAGCTTGTCTCGACACAAGCTGAAGTTCTCTCCGGATAAGGTGGATACCATGATCATTCAAGCCATCGCTTTGCTGGACGACCTCGACAAAGAATTGAACCAATATGCTATGAGAGTGAAGGAATGGTATGGATGGCATTTCCCGGAGATGGCGCGCATTATCAATGACAACCTGGCATACTCGCGTGTCATCTTGGCAATGGGCATGCGAACGAACTGCGCAAACACCGACTTGACCGACATTCTTCCCGAAGAAATCGAAGGTGCTGTTAAAGCCGCTGCTGAGGTGTCCATGGGTACCGAGATCACAGAGGAGGATTTGGAGAACATCCAAGCTCTCGCTGAGCAGGTTGCTGGCTTTACCGAATACCGCCAACAGCTCTCGTCCTACCTTTCTGCTCGCATGCAAGCCATCGCACCGAACCTCACTGCACTTGTCGGCGACCTGGTTGGTGCTCGTCTGATTGCCCACGCTGGCTCCTTGATGAGTCTTGCAAAGAGTCCAGCCTCAACCATCCAGATCCTTGGTGCTGAGAAGGCACTCTTCCGCGCGTTGAAGACTAAACACGATACACCCAAATACGGCTTAATCTACCACGCAAGCTTGATCGGACAAGCCACCGGCAAGAACAAGGGCAAAATCGCCCGCATGCTCGCAACCAAGTCCGCACTCGGACTCCGTGTCGATGCTCTCAGTGATTGGGGTACTGCCGGCAAGGGCGAGGAAGAGGAGCCCACAGAAGAGGAGAAGAGCAGTGTCGGTATGGCTGGCAGAGCTATGGTTGAACGGAGACTACGAGCACTAGAGGGCAAGCCATTGAAGTCCATGGGCGTGTCAATAGGTCCTGGCGGCCAAAAGCCACAGCCTGCCAAATGGGACCTTAAGGAAGCAAAGAAGTACAACGCAGATGCGGACGGCATTTCAGCCGATGCTCAACCCGAACTCACCAATGGCGTCAAGGAAGCGAGCACAAAGAAGCGAAAGCTCGTTGAAGAAGTCACTGCTGTCGATGATGATGACTCAGACGATTCGGACGAAGCCTCCGATGAAGGTGATGGCAAGGTCATCACCAAGACTCAGCTCAACGGAACTGCAAGCCGCAAGTCTGCTTCTGCCGCCGCACTCCCACCCAACGACGCTACCGTCACATCTTCAGACAAGAAGGACGACAAGCGCAAGCAGAAGGAAGAGAAAGCCGCACGCAAGGCCGAGCGCGCTGCGAAACGTGCCGCCAAGGAGGCCAAGAAAGCCGCCAAAGCCGCCGAGGAAGTGTCGTCGAAGAAGCGAAAAGTCGACGAGGAAGAGGAGCCCAAGAAGAAGAAGAAGAAGGTCAAGGCTTGAAGCTCATGATCCGCGTCAAGCCCTTCTTTCCAACTTCTTCCCAGCGAGCCACGGGTAATGGCTCGCGCATCGGCGTCTTGGTTCCTACGGCGCACAGGCGTTTCTTCGGGGCTTGTGGCATAAAGCATGCAGATGATGAATTCAACTCGGGCGTTTTGGCGGTCGAGGCTGGGTTGAGTGTGTGTGGCACGCTTTATCCCTTTTTGCGCCTGTGTATGGGTGCGTGTGTGTGTGAGTTCAGATGATGCGGCGGGTGGGACTTGTCTCGTACTAGATGTCGTCCTCGTTGTGTCTGTATGTAAATGGTACATGTAACTACCTACTGATACGCTGCTCTTCTACATGGACAAGATATTCATTACTGTATACTGTTGTAAATCTGCTTGTCCTCATTCGATTGAGGCGCGACGTCACGACGAGAGAATACCGTATGTTTGATGCAGGAGTGCGTAGTTATCGATCCGATTTTCATTCTTTGCTTTGATGTATGTTACTCTGACAATATATAACGCCTGACTTTTCAGAACAAGAGGGAGGAGGAAAAAGATGCTTGTTGTCCCATCGTGATGATCCAAGAAACTTCAATAATACATCCAGCAGGTCAAAAGACCGATAGGGTATTCAGCATGTCGTCCTATAAGGTTCAATAAACCAGAATGCGGAGTGTCTTGAGTTCAGTCAGATTTGAGGGCCTCCCAGATCGCACGAGTTTAGTTCAGCTCGAGCTCACCCTGCTGGGCCTCGAGCATCATGAGCCTGATCTGAGCTGATGCAGACTTGATGAAGAGGGCGAGCTTCTCGCCACCAATCACGTAGACCTCGGCAAGCATGACGTGCGCACCGATGAAGAGGATGACGAGCTGCAAGAAGGTGGCCTTGATGTAGAGCTTGATGAGGCGAAGACGAGCCGAGCGGTCAAATGAGCGCCACGCCTGCACGAAGAGAGCACGGGAGCCGCCACGGACAGTGGTGTCGATGCCACCGACAATGGTCTCGCGGTCGAAAGCGACAATGGTGGACATGTCGGAGGGCAGGAGCGCGGCCTCAATGCGGGTCAAGGTGACAGCAGCAGGGAGAAGGACGGTAAATCCGACGATGAGGGCGGTGACTGGGACGGCGAGAACCTTGATGGCGAAGACGAGCATGTGGCAGTTCTTCTCGTCGCTGGGGCCGTGCATGAAGCGTCCATCAACCTGAGGAAGGTTGAGCGCGTACGCAACAGCGAGAGGAAGGAGGAAGCAAGCCTGTTGTGCAATGGCGTAGACAAGAGAGGGCAAAAGGAGAGCTTTGCACTGCTTGCGTGGGACCATGCGGCTACGGAACGTCTTGGAGCTGGGTGCGGCGATCATCGTGTGAGTCCAGAGCATGTGTATACGGGCCAAAGCGACGCTGGCGAGAATGTACATGACAGCACTTCCAACAATGCCAAATCCGAGGATCGCAGCGAGGAAGTTGTGGACGAAGGCGTGCATCATGTGGTAGGCAATCGACTCGCCAATGCCTCTCCAGCGAGCGCGGAAACCACCAACCTGGTGCAGGTGACGGATGGATGCCTTGATGCTTGCCGTGAGAGGCTTGTGGTTGATCACGGTGACCTCGACGTCGGCGTCAGCACCAACCTCAGATGGCATCAGCGACTCCTTCTCCTGTCCCGAAAGTGGCGCATCTGGCTCGTCTGCATATGGTGGAGGGGCCTGCTTGGGCTCGATAATGGCAGTGCTGGAAGGCGACTCGATCATCGAGAGGGAGGCGACAACGCTGCCGAGAGTGTAGTCAATCTGTTCGTCGCTGGTCAGTCTACAGAGTCTGTGGCACAGTACGGCGCTGGACTGAAACTTACCGAAGCCACGATCAGGAGGACAAAAAGTCCGGTAAGGAGAACCGGGAAGAACTGGCCGGGCGTCAACTCGAACTCAGGACCAGCCTGCTCGTACAACTCTGCGTCGTGTTGCAATTTGGCAACGTATTCGGGGCTCACTCCCTTGAAGTGAGACTGCGCGACCTCCATCCCGCGACGGGCGAGGTGGAAAGCGGCGCCATGAATGGCCGACATGCTGGGCGATGCGTCGACTGTGTATATCGGTATGGCGAGGTATCAAGCGGCAGAATGGTGAGGCGTAAGGAAGTGGAAAAGGTGGTTGTAACGAAGGAGAGAATGTAGCACTGAAACAGAAGAGAGGTGGTGTTGGTAGGTCGGGGTAGCAGGCGTCAGTCTTCCACCTGGAGAGTGGCGGAGCGTCAGCGAAGGATTCCCGTGAATACGACGCTCGGTCACGTGTACGTCCAGAATAGAAACTCGAGCGGACCTCGAGTGTTTTCCAGGTCCGGTCTCCCTGGAATACGGATCATTCTCTAACATGTATCAATATCTGTCATCTCTTCGCAGTGAATAAGCCTTCACATGACAGCTTGCCGCTCAGTCTTCTCGCCTTCTAGACAACATGAAGTGCTGCTCGTGCTGCGCAAGCTCTTGGGCTAGAACGTGGCGAACCTGAGGCGCCAATGCTGTGGCTGAACGGGTTCTTAGGCACTTTACAGGAAATCGCTCTACTGCGACTCGCAAAATGTTTGTGCTGCGATTCACAGAACGTTCATGCTGCGGCATAACACCACTTTCCAGTCTGATTTAGTCTGCTCTCATCTCTCGCGCAGCAGGAAAGCCTGAAGGGGTCTCATATGAGCAAGATGCTGTGCGCCGCCGGTTTGCTTCTGCGCTACCTGGCGAGGGTGTGCAGATGATTTGTCCTGGGATGACCATTGCAAGGTTCAGTCTTGTTGAACACAGGTATGTGACAGATGTTGTCCCTGTTACTCTTGTAAACACAACACCACAGGAGCAATCAGACAACTTGGTGTGTCTACAGTCGTTCTCATCGTGTTCACTCCTCATGATCAGAGGTCAATCTCTCCTGTAGCTCTTGAATGACAGGACGATCTTTCATTTCTGTGTTCGCAGCAATAAATTCATTTAGCTGTGTCGTTAAGGCTGTCGCATCGATCTCTGCCGCGCTCAACATCATCTTGATGTATTCCTCATTGATCCGCTTGTTCCGGAGCGACATTTGAAAAAACTGTCTTTCACAAGAGCTAGCAAGCAAGTCTGCGACTATACCTCCATCCGTAGATACCGTGCGTATCGCACTCACCAGATGTGCCCGATCATCCGCGAAGTCCATGCCTTCGGGCACATCGTCAACACGATACCCGGGTATGTCTGCCATGAACTCCGGATATTGAATCGCAGCTGGTGCCGGTACTATTGAGACTGTGTCCCAATCGATAATCCTGCGCAATGTCAGTGTCGCGAGCACAGGCTATGAGCAGGATCTGCTCACCCAGAAATCTCATCATCGTCCTTCAATATGTTCACAGCGTTCAGATCACCGTGCTTGATCGCCAACCCAAGACCATCGTTGGGCGGGACAAGTCCATCGATCATAGCACGTCGTTCGAGAAAGTGGATCGGATGACCCCAGCTCGGATTGTTGATGGAGCGGCTAATGGCCTTGTCAACCTCCTCAAGTAGCCAGGCCCGATATGTCTTGGCGGAGTGTTCTGCAGCCCGAGTCAGAAGAGTGATTTCGATTGATCAGTATACCATACTTGACTCAGTAATAGGTGCAGGGCAGGTCCAGAACTGAAATAGAAAACTCGCCAGTCCGTCGAGTAGTTGATGCCGCTTCACACCATTCAATTTGTGCGTATTCCACGACATCAACGGCGTCCCCTCGATATACGTCAAAACCGAATAGCTTTCGTTGCTGTACACGACACGAGGAATGCTGAGCATCGGCCGCATATTGCTTATGTGATTCATGATTTCAACGCTTCGATTCGCCATCGAAGCAGCGAACTCATTCTTCGCTCTCCTCAAGCTCCATTTCTGCCTATTTGGGGCTTCCACGACGAAAATGTCATGAGACCAGCCTTGGAACGATGCTGACACTTTGAGACTGGGAACGTGGAGTGCAGTAGAGATCTCGTCAAGTACAGAGGCTTGAGGGTTGTCCATTGTTATTTGGACCTCATTGGCTGTGAGTGAGATTGGGTCGTTTGTTTGTGTTGTCTTGGGGAATAAACTCACCTGTCCAGGTTCTATCGAGAATCGGTCTTGACAGAGACATGATACTGTGCCACATCCGCCGCCGCATGGACTGTACCTTACTACATGATTTCCATGTTTTGTGGTACTCTTGCATCGAAAAGTCACATCGAGATGTAGCAAAGAGGAAGAGTGAGCGCGCAACGAGTGGTATGTAACGTGTACATCTTATATTCATATCATACGCGACTCAATCAAGATCCCAACAGCGCCATGCTAGACAGCAACACCTTATCCCGAGTTCAACCCCAATAAATAGGTACTTTTCCAAATTAGTCGCCGCCCATAGATTCCCTGCCAGCATATCGAGCCAACTTGACTAGCACATCAAATCACTAGACACAATCCTCCTAAGCAGTACCATAAGTCTCGTGCCCATGCTCACGATTCACCTGCTGTCCATCCGCACCCGGGATCAGCGTCTCTCGCGCTCCCTCAGCCTCCTCCTCGAGCTTCTCCCTCTGCATCGTAACGGCTTTGCGGCCCACAAATGCGACCAGGACAATACCGACCAGCAACGCGAGGCCGAGCAGTATGGCGTTCACCGGGACTGGGCTGTTGTTGAAGGTCTTGTGCGTCAAGGCATCCAGCGCCGCCTGCGAGAAGTTGAAAAGCCCAGCCAAGCAGATGATGAGACCGTAGACTTTGCCGAACGTGGCGAAGCCAAAGACTTTGGCGCTGTAGTCCGAGACTGCAGTGTAGTAAAGCGGGCGATAGACGACGAACAGGCAGATGTTGGCATATGCTGCCCACATCTCTGGCACGATTCCGAATGCTCCAATGGCCGTAGCAATGGCAACAAGCAGACCGAGCACGAATGTTGTTCCAGTGTGGTCGAGTACAATGCCGATGAATGGAACAGCAATCACGCCCCCGAGCGGTAGCGCAACATCAAAGAACTCATTGATCTGTGATGCTTTGGTGTGGGAGTGGAGGAGCTCGGTGTACTGGGTGCGGATGGTCGCGACGAAGTAGTTGATGCGTGTCATCTGCACCACGGTGAAGAGGGTGATGAGGACGAACCACGGGGTCATGATCTGCTGTAAAGCCGTCTTGCCATGAAGAGCGCCCCAAACGCCAGAGGTTGCCGCTTTCTTGCCTTCTTGCTTGACCTGCTTGTCGCCCTTCTTGGTACCCAAGAGTGAAGTTATCTCGGACACGACACTCTCGCGGTGCTCGCGGCGGGCGTGTTGAAGTCGTGCACGCTCGCTTTCATCCGCAATCTGAGAATCAGCTTCAAGGATTTCCTGGTCGATGTCCTCAGCTGCTTTCACAAGCTCCCCGGCAGTTTTGTAAGATGCGGCCGGCATTATGAAAATCTGCGCGAGAAAGATGAGTGCCGGCACAATCAGATAGATCAGGAAGAATTGCTTCGGCGAAAAGGCGCCATCAGTTCCCTGGTAAATCAGACGGTAAAAAAGGAAGATCGCGCTGCTCGTGTCGAAGGCACCCGTGAGCAGGGCCAGGATCAGACCAGAGTGCTTTGGGAAAGTGTTGCTAAGCTGGAAAGAGGAGATGAACACAAATGGTCCGCCCAGCGCGAGGAAGAGGTAACCTGGGATGTAACCCTCAAATGGTAGATCGCGAGCAAAGGCCATGAAGAGGGATCCCAAGGCGAGGAAGAATGTTCCGACGATACTGGCAATCCTAGGACCAAAGCGGTCGAGTATGGTGCCGACAGGCAGAGCGCAGACATTTGTAGACACAGCAGCGATTGTGAACATCAAGTTCAACCGCAGCTCCTGTTCGTAGCAAACCCAGACTCCATCTTTCAGCTCTTGCTCTGTACATTTATCCCTATACACGCCTTCCTCAACGAACACAGGCTTGATTGCAGCGAAACCAAATACTGGGCCAGCGGCGAGCAGGCAATATAGCACCGCGATCGCGACCTGTGCAACACGCTTCGACTTGCTGACCTCGAAAGCTCCGACACCAAGCTGCACTTCTTCGCCCGTCGGCGGTTCCCAGCCTCCCACAGGGTTGAAGGAGAGCTTCCGACGCTCCGAACCTGTTGGCGACTGCTCCCGCCAGCGCTCAAAATGCTCCATGGACGACCGGCGTTCGAAGAGCGTCATGTCGTCGAGTTATCGGCGTTGTTGACGTTGTTGATGGTAAACTCGGGAATTGCTGGTATAAGCCGAACCCCACTCGCGGCGGGGTATGAGGAGAGGTGTAACGGTGAATGGGTAGAGAAATGTTTTGATTGAGGAAGGATAAGTAGCAAAGTAGGTGTGAAAAAGATGCACAGACACAAGATGCGGTGCTGTTTTGCCAAACGGTCTTGGATGATAAGAGAAGACAGAAAAAATCGTGGATAAGATAGGCTTAGAATTACCTCCGCCTACCTTGCTGCGTGAATCTAGCCGCGCGATTGTGGCGTCTAGAATGATCTTCGCCGAATGAATAGCTAGATCGAGATGATGCCAGGAACAGAAAGGCGAGTCGAAGAAAAGCTGGAGAAGGTTTCCGCAAAAAAGCAAACCCAATGCATGTCATGAGGGAGATGCAGTAGTTGCATGTCGTACATGGACTTTTAGTGTTGTGTCTGGATGTCGTCCGACCGCAATGGAGCTCGTCGGAGCTGCCCGAGGAGTGGCTTCGGGGGTACAAGCCTCAGGCAAACATGTGCCGAGGCCGTGTCCGGGGAAGCTGTCAGGTACAGTAACATAGATTATCTGACATTGGAATGCCATTGTACAGCGTTGAGACTGGATATTTTGATCAGGCCAGTGGACTGTTGATATCGCTGTCTTCATCAATACATCCGGAAGATCCTCCAGAACATATCGAAGCAGCTGCATCGACGAACTCGGACGGCTGGCCACCAGACACGAAACGACATATGGTGTTCGCTAGCTTTCTTTGATCAGCAACTTGGATCTCAGTGCGCGTAACCCTTTCGAGAGAACGGATGGAAACCCTCGGAAACTATTAGGATCATCTTGCTGCATTCTCGCGACGCGACCTCCAGGACGATTAGTGAGAGATCGCGAAGATGCTCGAGTCACCCCGGGAGACTCGTCTCCATCAGCATCTCTTCACGTTTCTCCTGCCTTCTTCCGTCAGCCAAAGCCCGAAGGTTCCCAATGCTCAGACTGGACATCTCGACGGTCTGCGCGGCCTAGCCTCGTTCATCGTCCTCCTTTGTCATACCGCATACTCGTCGCACGACCTCTCCTTTGGCTATGGCTATGCTGGTGAGCCAGGGGAGCAGAAGACGTACGACTCATGGCTTCGATTACCGATAATACGATTGTGCTACGATGGTGATGCTGCGGTGGCGATATTCTTCCTGATATCCGGGTTCGCATTGAGCTGGAAGCCGCTCAGGCTTGCCCGAGAAGGAGATTGGGATAATTTCGCGAAATGCTTGATGGCGAGCACGGTCAAGAGATGGTTGAGGCTATTCCTGCCTCTGATGGCGAGTACTGGCGTGATATGTTTAGGCGTGCAGTTGGGTCTTTATGAGCTTACTCGGGGGGTGTCTGACAACGCGACTCTGCTCACTGCATTTCGAGAACCTCATCCCAAACCGCATGCCAACATTTTCCTGATGATCTGGGACTGGATGGTCACCAATTGGAAATTCTGGGAACTCTTCCACTGGGATCGCGACGATTTGTCTCAGTACGACATTCATCTCTGGACCGTCCCACTCGAGCTACGTGCGAGCATGGGTCTTTTCGTAACGTTGCTTGCAGTCGCCGGAATGAAAAGCAACTTACGAACGGGTATCCTCGCCGGACTGATCGTTGTCGCTGCTCTGAAGGACTCATGGGCTATGATGATGTTTTGGGCCGGAGCTTTAGAAGCAGAGCTAGCACTTGCTCGTTTGACCTCCTCCTCGGCTGCTTTGAATGCCGAGAAGTCCAACATGACGGACAACTCTCGGCGGCCAGCGTCGGAGTCATTAGGGAGGTTGTTTCTCTGGGGTGCATCCCTGTTTCTCATGTCCCAACCCTTCAACGGTGAAAGGACATTTATGTGGTCGACTCTCGTTTCATGGGTCCCCTCCACCTTCTCCGAAAACCGTCGCTTCTATACTTGCATCGGATCGATCGTCTGCTTCCATTTGCTCAACACTTCGCCTGCGATTACGGCATTCTTTCGTCGTCCGACGATGCAATTCCTGGGCCGGATCTCATTCTCCTTGTATCTTGTCCATGCTTTCTTACTGCACACCGTCGGCTATGCGTTGTTTGCATTGGTCTGGAGCTTCACCGGTGTCGATACTCTGTTCATGCGCGAGGTGGGATTCGTGTTCGCAGCGCTCGCAACTTTAAGCGTCATCATATGGGCGGCCGATGTCTTCACGCGAGCTGTGGACGAACCGAGTGTCAAATTTGCCAAGTGGGTGGAACGCAAAGTCCTCGTTGTAGGGTGAGAAACGACATTCTCCTTAACGTGGAACAAAGAAGTGGCCGCTCTGAACCACTTGTCAGTGCATCATTTGACAAATGAACGATATTTGTCGGTTCCTTGCAATGAAGTCACGTCAGGACCCAAATGTCCCTTTTAGCGATCAAGGAACTTGGACGATGGCTATCTTGCCGTGATGCTGACCTTGTGACTTGAACGTTAAACCAACTTCTTCATGAAAGCGATCTCATGCGATCACTCCGAGACGCTCACCACACGACGGCAGTCAGAGGTGCTCACCGAAGCCAGAGTCGTTGATTAGCAGTGTCGATGTACAACTCTCCCGCTTGGAAGATCGAGTTCCATAGTGTTGTCAGGCAGATAACTCTGTACACGACCCCATCCTTGCGAGACGCCCTTTGTCAGGACGACTGACAACTGGAGCTTGAATTTCCGCTCGGGACAAGGACGCGAAGCTGGAATGTATCGGTGGTCTTCTTGTCTAGCCAACAAAGACACCCTCTGCTTCATAATGCAATGTATCGAAACGCGTTGTTCTATTTTCTCGACTTCTTTCTCGCGTTTGTCTCGCGGCCGTCTAAGATCCGCACTAATCGCCGCAACACGTCGGTACAAGTTTCATCTGAGCTCTTACGAACCACCAACTGCATTTCAACTTTCACCTTCTTGCTTCGAGATCCTGTCAAAGCTCTTTCGGACTGCCACCCACAATATTCGACCGACAACCTGCGCAAGCATGTCCAACCTTTCATCCGAGAAGCAGCTCGCAGTGAAGCACACTCAACCAGCGCATATCACTATCTATGAGTATCCCTGTCCCTGCGAGGCTGACGGATGGGAGGATGTCTCTCAGGTACTCGCACCACGCAGACACGCGCAACGCTACAACCCCTTGGACCCCTTAATCGAGAGTGGCAACGTCAAACAGAACACGGGTTGGGCTGATGCAGACCGGGTCGGCTTTTGGAGCATCAACGCTGCCACACATCCAAGACTGAATTTGAGTGACGCTCTTATCCACGATGAGAACATGCACGATATCAACATCCTAGACCTTGAGTGCGATGTTCTTCACGATGCGGTGGGTGTCACACAGATCCAGGCCTGCCTGGTCGCAAAGGTACAGTCGCCATCCGATGAGACTGAGGATGATCCGAACAAATTTTGGGTGATGGTGCGTCGCAATACTTCACACCGCCAGAACGTCAGGAACGTCGCGACTGTCATCAACAGCACCAAACACTACTGCTTCCCGTTCCAAAGTCTGAAAACACACAAACACGATCAATCTGTGGTCTTACGGACGCTGTACCATCTGATCAACGGCGTCAGCGATCGTGCGGTCGAGCATAGCGCTATGCTTCGTGAGAAAAGGCCCATACAAAACGTAGCCGAGGCGGACATTGACTGGTATCCGAGTCGGGCCCTCCGTATGGACCAAGTCGTGTTCAGGAAAGTCGAGCGGATCGTTCCTGATACAGTTCGCACCGGAGACGAGTGTTCAGTGTGTATGAAGCAGCTTTCCAACATTGACTATAACGATGTCGGTTGGTATAACGGCGACGAGGATGAAGTGATGGTGGATTCTGATGCTCTGGCTGATGTTGATCCCGAACACGATGCTGTCAAATCAGACTGCGGTCATCTGTTCGGGCGAAGCTGCTTGGTGGAGGCCTTCGAGTCTTCTGCTGATGGGTTGCATCTCAGATGTCACCTCTGTCGAGAGCCTGTGTTGACTCAGCAGGCAATCGACGCCGTTATTTTCGGGACTGTGAACGGCGACTACGTTCGCGGCCATGCTTTCTCGGATTACGAAAACTTTGAACGCTCCTGTGCAGATCTAGACAACTGGACCTCGACGGACTTGGACCAGCGCATCACTATGAACAGGCCTATCTTCAAGCTCGCGTGGAGTGAGCAGCTCCAAGGTGCGAAACTAGAAGTACCGAGCTCGACACCTTTACATCTCCAGTTGGCCCAGTCCCCCGAGATGGAAGTTGTTGATCGACTAGTCCGAAAATACCTATCCGATAACTTTTATGTTCAGGAGTATGTCAGTGATACCATCAGGAACTTCGCCACCCTGATCCTTCGAGACGTCCAGCGCGGGTTACTTCGCGCCGGCCTGGACACTCTTCGGGGATATCTGACAAACGACGAGGTTTTAATCATCGAAAGTGAGCTCAAGTCCGATGACTTCATTCAAGACCCCTTGGACGACCTCCACCTCCTGGTCCTCCGTCGTCCGTGGCTCATGGAACGTGCCAAGATCCTCGTGACGCGCGCCCTGCGATACTTGGCGTGTCGTCAATGTCGCTGCGACCTCACGGAAGATAGCCACGGCTTACTGCACAACCACGGCGAACGTACCTTCTACCACCCTGAGCATCGATGAATCGTTGGGTATACATTCTTTGGGAGCGATAAGGTTCTGTGAAGATCATAAAGCGCAAAGGCAATGCGTTGGAGAGTGATGTGATGTCAACTTGCCGGGTTAGTATCGCGCTCGAGTAATTGGGCGACATTGATCATGAGCTAGTTGTGGCATTTGCAGACCGGAGTTGGGTAAATTTTGATGGGATTGTTCGAGTCTCTTATTTCATCAAAACATGCTGTACGCTCAGTCGTCTAGTGTTACTTCTATGAATCTCCGCTCCTCTCGATGCGGCGCTTCAGATCTCTTCCAATATCTTCGAAAAATGCCCCACCGTGAAGCCGTTCTCGCTGTCCAGGTATCCAGCAGGGAACTTTCTCGACGACCCGCACTCATACCCCTTGCGCTCGTAGAACTCCTGGTTCTGCTCGTTGACCGTCGACAGCAACATCACACATCGATGCCTCCTCGCACGCTCCGCTCTATCGCCACCACTAGCCGCCCCCACATCCATCTTCCGCCGGAAACGCAACTTCGCCTCCTCGTCCACCGCCCGCATGATCATCCCCGCGATCCCATGGCGCTGCGCGCCCCGCGCCACCGCCATGACCTTGAGCTCCCACACATCCACCGCCCACTCGTCGTCGCCCTGCGCGCACGGCGGGACGTCGAAGCGCACAAACGCCGAGTATTTGTTCGTGCCCATCCCGTCCGCGTCCGCGTCCGCCTGCGCCATCAGCACCGGCTGGACGTAGCGGTGCGCGCTGACGGTCGCCAGGATCTCGGCCGGGGCCTCCGTCGCGCTCAGGATGTAGGTGAAGGTGCCCCGGTCGGTGCCGACCTCGTCCAGAAACTGCGTGGGCGAGCGCAGCCGCTTGATGCGTGTGAGAATGTTGCGGGCCCGGAAGGTCTCGGTGAAGGACTCGTTCATCATGGTCTGGAGAGCGACCAGGTAGGGAAAGCTCGCGAGCTGGGCGGGCTCGTACATGGTCAGGGTGGTGGGTTTGCCGTGGACTAGAGGGCCGGGAGTGGTGATGGGGGCCGATGTGTGAGGTTGGCCAGATGTTTGGTGTATTTCATCTGGAGTGGCGTTGGGGATTGTGGTGCCTGGTAGCATACTGCCTGGATGTGCTTTTGCTTCCGCCATTGGTTTGAAGGTATGATGGATGGATGGACTATGTGCGAAAGTGATTACTCGGAACGTCTCAGCCGATGTGCCTACTTGAGATCTCTTGAGTGATAGATGGGTAGGAATGCTATGTTACAGGAAAACATTCTCAGAAGTGGGCATCAGCAACATCTTCTTATAGACGAGACCTCCACCGGCCACCGAGGTTTCGGTGAGTCCCTTAGGGCGTCGTTTCAACGCGCAAAAGGATTTTTCCATGCCGGAGTCATTGATGTCGTCAGCAATGGCCAGCTGTAGGCCGCATCTGCACTGTGATTACCCGTCATTATCAGAAAGGAATGCAGCATTGATCATGTCGGGATATCGTGGCGGCGTCAAGTGTTGGGGCTAGAAGTTTATAGTGCGCGGACGTCGGCTGTAGAGTCATGCTGGCCATTCCCTCAAGGTGTCTGAATGCCCGCGCCCGCGCTCCGTCAGCTTTTTATCAACCTCCTCCCATGGTGATCTATCAAAGTTGACCATTGGCCCTCATATATATACAAACATTTTGTCAGATGGATCGAGATGGAGTATATCATTTGCGAAATCGTTGCAGAACTCTCCTGAATCGATCAGTCAACCTTCCAGTGGTGTCGTGTGATTATGCTCCTCTTCGAAGCAGAGTATCGTGGTGTCAGGTCGAGATGGCACCCTCCCTGCAAGATGCCACCGCGAATACAGAACAATGGCAACACACCTCACTGGACATTGCTGGACATTACCGATCTTTATAGACAGCTTCGAGTTTGGAAGTAAGATCTTCGACCTTCTACTACAGGGGGTTACCCAGAACAAATGCCACTGTCTTAGCCTCTGGACTGTTCGTCAGCACATGCATGAGGAAGCAGGCCATGGACTTTGACTCAACCCCTAAGCTGACTGCCGCGTCAACCACGAAGGCACGACATCACCGGGCATGGTCAACAGAGCGGAGCACGAGTGAAAGCTTTTCGCCGTCGTCATTTCACAGCATGTCCCGATAAACCAACGTACTGCAGCACGGTATGACTTCAAAGTGATCACCGAACATAACGTGCATCGTTATTGCGACTTGGCGAGCATCATGGTGAAGTACAACGATATCTTGTATACATATAGCGCCACCCTTTCAGGCAGCATCATATTGCTCATTGTACGGAAAGTAATCAATTGAAGCTGCTGCCGTCAACAGCATCACAATCCCAATCGCAATAATGTCATCAGAGCAAGGCGAAGGAAAAACGAAGGCAGAGGCGAATGCAGCTCCCAGACAGCAGCCAGTCCCGCCAGTCATCGAGCCTAGGGCAACGAGAACCGTCATCACTGCCCAAGCTCTAGAAGAGGAAGCTTACCGGGGATTTGTCCTCGCGTGCCTCAGGCGCTGCTGTTTACAGGTCCTCTATGGAACACAAGAGGAGTGCGAGCATAGTCTTCAGCAACTACGCACGATGCATAACAATCCGTACTTCGCTAGACTCCCTGCCCCCTGGAGACGTGTGGCCATTCATGAGCTACTCAATCACCTGCAAGCAAGCAGGAAGTCCAAAGTCGAGGCTCTGAAAAAGTACGTTCCCGACTTGCAACACAAGTGTTTCGAGCGAACGATGCACTTGTCGCAACTCAGGAGTGCAGGCCAGAGTACCGCTGACCGCGAGGTGGCGCTGACAGCAGATCATGTAGCTGGACTTGACAGGACCATACGAGCGTACTGGCGCGCTCTCGCCGAGGTGGAGGAAGAGATTATACTGCTCTGTGGGTGCCTTCCGGCTGACACATTTTTATTCCCATACGTCGATTAAGGCCACGGTAGAAGCGATCTTTGTTTCTTGAGTATAGCATTGCGTTGGCGGTCTCTGTTTTAGCACTAAGAGGTGTATAGACCTGTGTAATTCTTGGCTGTGACCCATGCCTCATCCCAGAGACGCTCATAACGGCAATCTCAATTGTTGCATATTGAAAATGATAGTCTTCGGCTCTGGGAATTTCATCATCGTCTCAGACAGCATCGATGCCCAGAAGTGGATGACTGGACCTTGCAGGGATTTGTACTTCATTGCATATAGGAGGGCGATTTCAGCTGGTACCACCGCACCATAGATTTGCTTGACCCAGATGCAATGCATTTCGGAACATCCACGAGTACTACATACAAATCGTTGGCGTAAATTCAACTTCATGGGAACCGTTCACCTATCTACCTATCATTCGGTACCTGGCGGCGCCCGTACCCATGTCATAGTGCCCCTAATAGTACACACGTAGTGGCTGGTCACCATGAGAAGTGTGGTCGTAATGAAGGTGTAGAAGTCCACCAGCAAGTCCTAATCCCCGCCAGTATTGTTCATGTATAAGTGCCGCGCAACTGCCGATCACAAGGAAGTGAAATTGCATGTAGAAACCATCAAAGTAACTTCACACTGAGTAGTCAAGGATCAGTTTTGAACGATGTATGGGGAATTCGTATCTGACCAATACGTACAAAGCATTGACGTCTACCGAGCGACAGTCATGCGCCGACTCAACTGTCTAGATGAACGAGAACCGTATGAGTCGGTGGACCAATGTCAAGTGGCAATCAGCGATCTCAGTAGCCTGCGAGGGTCTCCCTGGTTCCAGTACCTTAGCAATAAGGCTGCGGATTCCGTGACTGCGGCGTTGGTAAGAGAGCTGCACTTGAGCAGACAGTTCAGCACCGACGCTATCGCCAGCGAAGTTCCACGACTAAGACGTGAGCTTGCCAAAAGAAAGAGGGAGCTGGCGAGGATTGTCAAAGCTAGTGCGGACCATGACGTCCAACGTGTCCAGATTCTGAACGAAGAGATCTCCTATTACGATCAAACCATAAAGAGGTATTATGATGTACTCAAACTCGTCGACGACGAGCTTAGAAACCTCGATGGCGCCATCCTGGAGCGACCTCAATCGAGCTCGCGAGCGTTATACCATGAACCATCAAGTTGATGTGTCACGGGATCCTTGGAGAGGCGCTGGCACTTCTCCCAATGTACAAGATCTTCTCACTTTTTTGGCTGAGCGACCCATTTCATCTTCCTGTCTTCCAAAACCTTTCAAGATCTCCTTGCCTGACTTCAAACGCCCAATGATGACATGTTTGATGCACGACGGGACTGATCTCCTTCCCCTCCTCGTCTTCGCCATCATCCCACACCTCCTTCACTCCCATCTGTACATATTTCTTGAGCAAAGTCCTTCGGAATCGTCCTGTCTCGCCTACACATTTCTTCCATCGGCTCACTTCTCTCGCGTCGTCGTCGCATCGTCGTCCACGGAAGAAGCGCGTATACCACTGAAACCAGCCTCTAACATCATGCTCGTGGGAGATCCATCCAGCCGCTTCCCATTGCTCAATCGTCTGTCCACCAGCGACTTTATACTTGTTCACTTCCGTGTTGTAATCTGGCGAGGTGAGAAACATTCCGACGTCCAGGCCGCGTATCCACTCTTCTGGCAGCTCTTTCCAGTCGTCTTCAACAACAATGCCAAGTTTTCGAGATTTCAGCGGGCGATAGTACGACCCGCCAAAACAGCCCTCGCGCAGCATTTCCTCGGGCGACTTGTTTGGCGTGAATTCTGGATAGTCTGCGAAGTGGAAGGTCTTCTCTTCGTCCCGTGTCGGCGGATCCGCAGCAGGTTCCCATGCTGTCCAACCTGCGCGGATGGCCTCCACATCTTTGACAGGAACAAGCGCTTCGGGCTCTTCTTTCACGATAGAACCAAGAGTTGATCTGCCAGACTTCTTGCTTGATTTGGCAGATCGTGGCAGAGGCACGGCTCTGATGTCTGGCTCATCATTATACGTTGGTCGAACGGGCGCTGCAGCAATTCTGGCTGATGTCCGAGATGGTGCACTTTCGAGTTGTGTGAGCTTTCGCCTTTTGGCAGCTGGGGTGCTACTCGAATTTTGAGGTCGTTTTGTAGGGCCAATGGGCTTGATGTCGAGTTCGGCGAGAAGGGCCTGGTTTGCCTTGATCTTCTCAAGGCGTCGCGATTCGTATTCGTTCATCTTGTTGGTGTCTCGTGTATATCGTCAAATGTGCTGCGCGCGCGTGCTGGTAATATGGTCGGGAGACGCGAGGGCTCATTGACGATGACGTCAAAGAACTTTGAAGGGTCCATATCTGGAATGCTCTACTATGCCGACAGCTGCTGAGATCACCCTGATCAAGCTTGATGGCACTACAAAGCAAAATTGAGATCACACTCCATTTACCATGCTCATTCTGAATGGCATCGATGAGCTCAATTGCGACATGTACGATGGATCGCATTGGAAGAGTACATGCATTGACATACAGATTCATGCGGTTACTCCCGCCGCTAAGCGACGTCAGCTTTGACTTTCACATGCGATTGTGCTTTTCGTCTACATTATCGATCTTCACGAGCATTCGTGTAGACTTTACAGTGAACGATGCTCGCACTCAGCCAGCCCCGCGGACCCTACTGTGACTGGTTCGGCAGACGTCTACACTAACGGCTGTACACTCGACCTCACCTACTCTTTTGAGGAGACATTATGCCACAATGTATGAGGAATGCCTATTCACGTGCATGGTGCGTGGTAATATCCTTCATGAGTGCAAATATGCTCGTAAGATAACAGATAATGCATGATGCTTAGCTGACAGTGTGCTTCCAATGCACATCCGATGCTGAGCTCTCCTAGCTCTTTTGCTTGATCCTCTGCCTCACTCAGCACAACGCTGTAGTCGGTTTCTGACACCACAGAGCGTGGTGGCACTGTCGATATATCGCTGAATGTTCAACTGCCTGCTGTAAAGTGGTGTTTGGCCGAGGTTGTATCCTCCCCGATAGAAGACGTAGGATGTCTTTCTTGGTATAGCCTGGCACTTCGAACTTCAAAGCTGCCCAGATTCATTCAGCGTCGGGCCACCGTTCTCTAATCAAGCAGCCCTTGGAATCAAACTGCAGTAGGCGTGCAGTACGGCAACTCCTCAAGAGGATCGTGCAGGCAGGGCGCCGTTTCGACCAGATACATTTGTACCGTGGCCGATGAACCATTTAGGCGGCCATCATATGCTCGTAACAATGCACGCATTTTCGGTTGAAGCTCGGACCTGCTTGTAGTGATTGGCTCCGTCACTTACTTCACGTCTTGCGAATTGTTGGGCTGCGTATTTGTAAGTCGAGAACCAAAAACATTTCCTCGCCGATAATTCTAGCCTGCCTCCCGCATATGTCGCTGCAACACCAACTGTCTCGCCCTTTGTGCTAGAGATCAGTCCTCCTGGCAGACGTACAACATAAAGTTCGGGCCCGCTCTCCAAAGCTCGTGCCTGCCACCTTCACACGACGTTCCGCCGGAATTCATCCACAACCGCCCGAGTTCCAGCGTCCTGCGCCGACCACACCATGATGTCTCCCACCAAAGTCAAGCAGAATTCGAACGCGCCGGTTTTCGAGATCCGATCGATTCCTGGAAAGGGTCAAGGACTCATCGCCTGTGTCGACATTGCGAGAGGCACACGCGTCCTCGCTGAGGCCCCTCTCGTCATCGCTCACAGCATGCCAAATGAGGTACTCGAACCGATACTCGCGAGAAAGCTCAAAGCAATGTCAAAAGATAAACAGCGTCAGTTTGTCTCACTCCACAACGAGTTTCCCGGAAAGTATGCATTCAGCGGCATTATGAGAACGAATGCTCTTCCATGCCACGCCAACGATCCCGTTGCTGGTGTCTTTCCCACAGCCAGTCGCCTCAACCACAGTTGTCTTTCGAATTGTCACTACATGTATAATCCTGAGCAAGGCCACGAGACAATCCATGCAATTCGAAACATTCAGGCGGGAGAGGAGCTTACGGTTAGTTACGTAAAAGAAGGCCCCTCTGAAGATCGTCAAAAAGACCTCAAGTCGGCATCTGGCTTCGACTGCAGATGCGAGACCTGTTCTCTCGGCCCATCTGAGCTTGCAGCTAGCGACAAGCGCCGTAAGCAGATGGTGCAGCTGAACAACGAGATCTCCGACACAATCCATCTGTCGGGCGATCCTACGACAGGAATGGCAAAATGTTTCGCCTTGCTCCAACTGCTCCATACCGAGTACGGCAATGCCATCGGCGGAGACCTTCCTCGGCTCTACTTCGATGCCTTCGAGATCTGCATCGCCCACAGCGATCGAGCTCGGGCGGCGGAGTTCGCAAAGCGAGCATACCATGCCTGTATTGAGTTTGAAGGAGATGACGGTCAACAAACTAATCGCATGAAACGATTCATGAGGAACCCTGCCAGCCACGAACGGTACGGAAAATCCAAGCGCTGGAACACCCGTGTCGAGTCTACTCCGCGAGGCCTCGACGCAGCAACATTCGAGACCTGGTTGTGGGCACGCAAAGAGCACAAGTTGTGGGTGTATGGGCATCGTCCCAACTTGCAGAAATGAGGATAAAGGGTGGCAAAGTGTCTTGTCATCGCGAGCTGGGGTCGAAGTAGAACTGTCCCTGGCGTTGCGTCTGAGCAATGTTTATGGGGTTGAGAATATGGCAGATGTGACTACTGGAAGGTTCTGCAGTCTCATACACGTATGCAGGTACTTGTGTATACGAGCTCCAGTCTGCCACTCTCAACGAAGCTCTTGATAGTCTCCCGTAAGCATGAACGTACTGTGTCTCGTCTGTAGATCACAATGCCAGCCTTCCTGTTCGGCATGTGCTGGGTGTCCGCTCGAGCATCAAGGGGAGTCCCGACAATACGTGAACGGATGTTAGAATCTACCAGGCATATTCTTCTCAGTACCATCCTGCCGAGGTTGAGATATGATAGTATCTATAGGAGAACTCCTTCGACGATGTGATACCATGTAGGCGGGCGACAGGGCAAGCATCGAGACCAGGAATGCCGCTCCACAAACATTCCAACACCCTTGTCTATGGTGATTTAGATGTAGATAGACATTTCCACGTTGCTGGCATCCGAACCGGTGTCGCTGCTCTCAAAGCTAGTTTCACAAGCAGAAATGGGACGTTATCAGCAGTAAGAGTGCCGGAATACCTTATCATTGGAAACAACAAGTTTCCGTGATCGATAAACACGTAAAGAAAGATTTGTTCTGCGTCCGCTCAAGACAAATTGCTCTTCGCTTCCCTACCTTAGTTTCTCACTCTCCCTCTAACAAATATAAGGGAGGTCGAGGACTTGCTGTCTCTTCTAGATTCTATGAAAGGCGATAAGATAGCACATACTAAATACCATGTATGACCTTGGCGATAGATGGAGGCGTAGGGTTGTGCTTCTGATGTCGTCTTCGAGTTAGGGTTGTACTACAACGTCATAATTCAAAACGCGGACGTGCATGAAGTGCACTGTAGGTACTGTACGGTGCCTATGGAACACATTAATGTTCACCACAGTGAAACCACCAGCATGTTTCGAGGTCACGGAATATGTAAATGCTGATTATGAATAGCTGACAGATGGCCCTATTCACGATGCATCTTCCGTACTCATGCCCGAATATGTGAAACATCCCTATGCTGTACCGCCAAACGCCAGGCTGTGTCTCGCCGCCGCGTCCATCTCAATCCCAAGCGTTCTCTTGACTGTCCCGTACGCACTTCCTCACTCGCTTCTTGAACTCCTTCCTGTCTTCCCGCCAGAGCTTTCCCGCCTCGATGTTGGCCGGGCTCTCATCGTTGGGACTGCTCAGCATGCTGATGACCGAGAGGAGAATTGTCTCTGGCGTTTGCACGGGCGACCATCGCTCCGCTGCGGACTCGTAGCCGTACTTGTCGTCTTCCGGCGGATGGAGGATGCTGATGCAGACGACGCCGGACTCGTAGACTGTGCGGGCTTGTTAGCGGTCGCTCCATCGTGATCTGCTGGGAGTATCGCTTACCGTTTGGATGGAAGATTGGTGTGACGAACTTCAGCGACGGCGGGAGGTGAGGGTATGCGGATGGGAACTTCATCGTGGCGCGAAAACATCCTCCTGCAACACATCACGCTGTTAAAGACGTATTCGTCTGTGTCCACCGTACTCGTCCGTGCAGCTTTTCCACCTCGTGCTCTTGTTCGTCTCTTGCTGTCGTCTAACTCACCTCCGTATAAGCTATCCTGCTCATCACTCAGCATGAGCATGACCTCCCATTCGAAAATGTTGCTGCCAACCAGCCCGCAGCTGATGCCCGGGATGTCCTTATCGGTCTGCATTTGTTTGAACTGTCTGCCAAGCAGGAGGGCGGATGACGACGTTCCACCAGGTGAACCCGTTGCGCTACGACTGGCGGGAGACGCCATGGCTGCGACTGGAGCAGTATGAGGATTCAGTAGGGTGTATATCGGGTTCGACTTGGAGGCAATCGGTGCGGTGATTGTAGAGTCTGGTGGCGCCGGGTGCCGGAGATGCCGAAGTGACGGAGGGGTGGAAATTGGAGAGACCTTGATGGATGGGCAGGTAGGCCAGAACAGGATACAGAGCGTATGATGTAGCACGGATATACAAGAGGGGTCAAGAGCACGCGATGAGATGTGTTGTAGCCGCGGAGGACAAGATGATGAGGGCAGCCCGACCAGGATGGCGGAGGATCGACAAACGGGATGCAGGGCGATGTGCCGGGTAGGCTAACTGCTTAGTGCCACATAAGAGCACTGTGGAACGTGATATCGCTTATGCTAAGCGCAGGATTGCGCCATCTGCTATATCTGCTTCCGTTCGTCTTCGACATGTTTGATGGTGGTGGCCATGCCCCGGATACTGTGGCCCGTGAGACTCGTTGTCAGATTGTGTCTCCCTTATCACCAATGTCAGAAGTGTCGCCGGTATCAACAAAATCCAGCCATGATGTCATGCGACAACGAACCCCCAGAGTTCGTGGTCACAAATCGTCTCCCTTATCAACAAAACAGCGGACGGTCAGAAGGCACGGAAATACAGCAAAGCAACGGAATAAAGAAATGGAACATAAAGAACATGTACCGATAGGGAAGCACGCGAGCATGAACATATAGCCGGGGCGTGCCACGAGAGCGACGGGTGCGGCGGTGTTTCAGGCTCGAAGTAACCCGAAATGGGCCTTGCAAATTAGACTTTCGCGCTTGCCCGGACAGGTCACATGATATAGCTGGTGATTAGAAGCGCGCTAAACGTCGGCCCGCGACTTGCGAATACAAGAGGAAGCTGCGCGTGTCGCCCCTTCCAAATCTTTCCTCTCTTCTCCAGACACCATTGACTGTTCTGCTGTAAGCACCACCACCACCACCACCACCATCCAGTCCACTGCAGGATAGACATGTACTGACATGGATACGTAGCAGCACCAGCACCAGCACCAGCAACAGCAACAGCAGCAACACCAGCACCAGCAGCAGAAGCAGCAGCAACAACAACACCACCAGCACATCATCGTAAGTCATATCCCTGTCGGAGATCGTCACCTGCAGTCCATCTCCATCCTCACCCTCCCTCTTGGGACAGCCACTTGCAGTCCACCTCCATTCCAACCTCACCTTGCTTGCACCATACCCTTCCACATGACCGCAAATGCAAGTCCCAATGCTAACCATCATCCCAGCGCCAGCACCACGACCATGCCCCGTCGTTCGGCCCGTCTGCGCGGGGAGTCCGCAGAGGCTCCAGACCACGGTTTGTCACATCCCCTACCCCTACCCCTCCCGTGTCGTCTCCGTGCCACTCCCCCACCATATCAGTTCAACGTCATTGAACAATTTTCTTTACAGTCGCTGTTGCCCGGAGGCCTGCCCCTCCAAAGGCCAAGAAGGCCGCTGCCTTCAACCCGGCAGCGGTGTGCGACCGTCTCGTGGCCGGAGACGCCGCCGTGCGCGCCGCGCTGACAAAGGCGCAACTGGCAGACGTGGCGGAGACCTTCGCGAGAAGGGAGAGGGAGTGGGAAGAGAGAGTGCTGCAGTTGGCAGCGGAGAGGGACCAGGCGGTGGCGGCTCTTCGGGCAGC
>NHNY01000001.1:2365391-2538381 GCA_002786065.1 Microcyclospora pomicola
CCCCCCTCGCCGCCGAGCCTACTCCCCGCTCGCCCTCCCCTCCCGCCCCCTCCGAGACGCCAGTTCCCTCCTGGCGTCGCTTCGCCGCCAGCATCAGCGGCTTCCTCTCCCCGTTCGCGGGTCGTACATCGACCCCGATCACATCACAAGGGGCGCCACCAGTGGCTTCGTCGGAGAAGCCACTGGGTGAGCTCACCCCAGCTGCACGCAAGCGTGCAGCACCAGAAGAGGAGACACCGAGAGCAATCAGGACACCATCCGCATTCCTCGGGCCCTCTTCCAAGAACCCACAAGTGCCGACCTCACTCTCCGCTATCACGGAGTTGACGGAGCGATCGGCCTCCACCATGTCGCTTCCTGCCGCCACACCATCCAGAGCTCCACGCTCAGTACGTGCCGCTCGTCTCGCCCGGCAGCAGTCGAACACCTCCTCCACCCCGCGCACATGGACATCACAGGCCCAGCAATCCTCCAGCAGTGCGTTGTTGAGATACCAGCGCATGCGTGCAGCCGAGCGTGATGCCGAGAAGCTCCGCGCCGAGCAGGAAGACAGAGAGACAAGCCTCCATCGCCGTAAGCGCGTCAAGGTCGCCGACTTGGTCACCCTTCCACACCACAGACCAGACGAGTCTTCCTCCACCTTCCGCGTCCCAGACATCGACAGCGACGACGAGATGGAAGTCGACGAGGATGAGCCGTTACGCAGCAACGTGTTCAGCATGGCAGGCACACAGGTAGAGGAGCAGCAAACCCCCCAGCATGCATCCACACCGACATCAAAGACTACGCCAAGAGCAGTAGCACCATCATCACCGTTCGAACCCGCCGCATCTTCCACACCAGAGCCTACGCCAAGAGCAGTAGCACCATCATCACCATTTGAACCAGCCGCATGGTCAACACCAGAGCCTACGCCAAGAGCAGTAGCAACACTCTCCACATCACAGCCTGCATCGGCGCGTGCATCACAATATGTACCAGAGCCCGCAGCAACACCCTCTCATAGAGCAGCCGCTACATCACCAGCACTGCCAGCAAAATCACCAACCGCATGGGAGTCGTTCGTCGAAGCATGGAACAAGCCCACCAAGCGACCAAGCGAGCCTCTTGAGCAACAATATTACGACATGTTCGTCAACAGCATGATCGAAGCTGGAATTCCCTTCAAAGTCCCGGAAGACAGACTTGAGGTATCTGATGGCGCGCAGATGGATCACTACTTTGGCGGTGTCGTACTAGAAGCCTCACCTCACTGAACGACCATCACAGCATGGCTTTTCTCTTTCGCCCTGGCTTGTCTTCGACGGCGAGCATTGAGAAGCTGCCGGCTGATGATGCCCGTTTCATGATTTCTGCGACACACTCATCTCTCCGACCATCACCTTACTCTCGCGCATGGCTTTCCTCATTCGCCCTGGCTTGTCTTCGACGCCGAGATGATGAGATGCTGCCGGATTTCTCCACTTTCAGAACTCCGCCATATGGTCTCGTCCTCGATCATCCACAACCTCTTCTGTGTGCATGGCTTTCCTCAACGACTCTGGCTTGTCTTCGACGCCGAGATGATGAGATGCTGCCGGCATAATCACAACACACGAATTGCTCTGCTCTTCCCTGGTGGTACTTCCAGATGCAGCACAACATTCGCCTCTCTAGCCAACAACTACGCTTCTTAATGCATGGCTTTCCTCAACATCTCTGGCTTGTCTTTGACGCCGAGATGACGAGATGCTGCCGGCATGATCGTAACATGGCTTTCTCTACCTTTCTTCACGGCACTTCTCATTTGGCGTTCTGGATCACAATACGCATCGGGCACAAAAGCCTTTCTTCATGATACTTCTTCGTCGGGCGTCCTGGGTCACAACACGCACCGGACAAAGAGATTTTCTTCGTGGTACTGCTTCATTCGGTGTTTATGGGTTGCAATGCATATCAAGCAACAGGTTTTGTTCATGGTTCTTCTTCATTCAGCGGTTATGGGTTGCAACGCGCATCGGGGCAAAAAGCTTTTCTTCATAGGGTTTTCTTCATTCGGCGTTTGTGGGGTCCGCAATGGGCATCGGGCAGAAGTATTACTGCACCTCGAAAAGTTGTCTTGCAGGTTATGATACCCTCTTCTGAGCTTTACGACATGGAAGCTGTTTTTCTGGTACAGCCGATGATGGAATGAATGACGACTTATGGACTTCGAACCTTGACGTTGCTACCTTGTCTTCTTTCGTGACTGTTTGTCTTTAGTGATCTTTGTTCCTTTGTTCGGAATGAGATGTTTGCACGGCTTTACGTATACATGATCAACGAGGAGCGTCAGATGATGCAATTGAGAGTAGTACTGTGATATAGCTCTACTTGGACAAAACGAACCACGCCGCACCCAACACCAGCAGCGATCCAGCGCCTGCTAGCTTCCTGACGACACTCCCCGACCCTTCATCAGCCATATCAAGCACTGCTTCCGTCGACCGCCCAGCTGCAATCAGAGTCTCGCCTGCGGTGTCTTGCACCTTGGACGACTGATTCAACCTCGCCTGCTGCTCCTCCCAGATACGTCGTAACGCCGCCAGATCCTGCTTCCACTCGTCAGCCGACGCTCGCGCTCCCGCCTCCTCCACCTCGACGCCCTGCACGTTGCCGAAGAAATCCAGCACGCGGCGGTTCCGCGCCGCCGCCTCCCCGCCCCGGAACAGATCGTAGCGCACGCCGGCGTCCGAGTGCACGCGGTCGAAAGTGTAGAAGTCGAAGAGCTCGCCGAGCGTGACATCGGACGAGGTCGAGTTGAGGCGGGTCTCGAGAAACTCCAGGTTGTAGTAGGTCCAGCGGTCGATGACGGCGACGCCGACGTCCTGGTCGGCGTGGTGCGAGTACGAGCTCTGGTCTTTCGCCGACGAGCCCGTCGCCACGATCCCCGGCGAGTACATCTCCGTGTACATCGTGTTGGCCTGGCAGGTGTCGATCATGAACAGCAGCTCGTGGTACCGCTTCTTCTCGTACATCTGCTCAAAGGCGTCGGCGAGGTCGAACGACGAGATCTCCTCGCTGTCTTGGAACTTGAGGAAGTTCTCCCCGCCGTGGCCCGTCATGTAGATCAAGATGTTGCTGCGGTCGTCCGTCATGAGGCGCTTGCTGGCGGGTTGGCCGGCGGGCCACCGGTCGGTGAGGAGTCGGATGAAGTTCTCGACTGTGACTTCGTTCCCCCGGTAATCGACTTCGATGCCGCCCATCCCGCCTTCTTCGCCTTTCTTCTCGTCGTAGAGATCTAGCTGCCGGCTCTTGTCATTGAAGACTGCGCCGGAGAAGGCGTTGCGCGGGTTGCACGCCATGTCGTCGGGAAGCATGAGTATGATCTGCGAGTCGGGGATCCCCAGCCGTTTGACGGTCCGGTAGAGCGAGAGCGTGTTCGCCATGTGTCGGTAGTTGAACCAGAAACGCGAGGTCGAGACCAGAACGGCCCAGTTGGAGGTGTGTGTTGCGCATGTTGGGGTAGGGAAGCTGGCGAGAAGGGCGATGAGGGCTGTCGGCAGGGCAGAGAGGAGGTGCATCGTTGTAGCGGCGGACTGGCAATCAGTGAGACGATCTAAGAGACGGGAGGCATGGTGAAGTTGTTGTAGCACCGGTATAGAGTTGGTGGTGTATAGGCGTGGATTTATAAGCTGCTCTTTCGAGTCTAGCGCGGGACGCGCGATCACAGATGACTAAGTCTCCTGAGCATGTGACAGCCATGTTTCAGATTTGTTGCTTGTGCTATGTCGGAAGAGAAAGATAATCGATCCTTGCTATGTCCTTGCCAGGAGTGTGTCACGAAGGCCCCAGGGTACGGGTGAACTGCAGCGGAATCTCATGATTGTCGTGGACTTCTCCTCGGAAGTCTTCCAGGATCGCAGATCTCTCGTTCGTGACTTTCTGCCGTTAAGGAGGGAAGCTCTCGAATCGTTCCCAAGATCTCATTCGCGAGTGCTGTCTCGGTCCGAAACTGAAGGGTCGTAGGGAGTACAAGAGTCGTGCTTGTGACATGGCACAGACACAATGACGGGATGTTGGAGACAAAGCCTGGCACATGTCACTTCCGACTCCCGAAGTATTAGATCTGGGGAAGACGATATAACGTTTGCGAGCTAAACGAAATAGGGCCTGGCCGTCATCGGCATTGGTGAAGGCAGATTTTATTAGTGACTGGAGCTGGAGCCGGTATGGAGTGACTCGCTATTTCTTCCACCACATGGCTGCACACATTAAATTTCTCACTTTTCCACCCACTATATGAACCCGACACCAGACTTGTTTCGGGACATCGTGAGCCTTCACCTGTTTGACGATACTTTGGCAGACAGTGCCGACCTGTCACCCAGCGAGCATCTGGTTTCCTCAGCAGCGCAAATCGTATCGGTGATCAGCACTGCTGAACGAATTCGAGCATGTCAGCAACCACCAATGGCACGTCGGGAGCCACCAAAGTGCCCATTCTGGGCAAGGAGAGCATCATAATAGATTATGGCCTCTGGCGCAATTTCGTCGTGAACGATCTGCTCGAAAATATCCCCAGTTCGACCTACGTCCTTATATGCGATACGAATCTGGCGAAACTGGAGTACGTTCCATTCTTCAAAGATCAGTTCCAGGCAGAAAAGAAGCGATTAGGAAAGGACGCTCGACTACTCGTGTACGATCAGATTCGACCTGGAGAGACCAGCAAGAGCAGAAAGACCAAGGCCACCGTCGAGGATTGGTTGTTGAAGCAAGGATGTACACGAGACACTGTCATACTTGCGCTTGGAGGAGGAGTGGTGGGTGATATGATTGGATATGTCGCAGCGACCTACATGCGCGGAGTGCGCTTCTGCCAGATTCCGACTTCCCTACTGGCAATGGTGGATAGTAGCATTGGCGGCAAGACGGCGATCGATACTCCACTGGGCAAGAACTTGATCGGTGCGTTCTGGCAGCCAGAAAGAGTATACATCGACTTGCAGTTCTTAGAGACTCTGGACAAACGACAAGTATGCAACGGCATGGCCGAGGTAGTCAAGACTGCTGCGATTTGGGACGCCGAAGAGTTCGAAAGGCTGGAGAACAATGCAGATGCGATCATGGCTGCTCTCGAGAAGCCCGTGGGCAAGGGGCGCTTCGCGGGCATCGAAGAAGTTTTCAAGAGAATAGTGCTAGGTAGCGCCAGGATCAAAGCACATGTGGTGTCTGCGGATGAGCGAGAAGGAGGATTGCGAAATCTGCTGAACTTCGGACACTCCATTGGACACGCCTACGAAGCTATTCTTACGCCAGAGATCCTACATGGTGAAGCAGTTGCTGTAGGCATGGTGAAGGAAGCAGATCTGGCGCGATACCTTGGCATTTTACCACCGGGCGCTGTCGCGAGGTTGACGAAATGTATAGCCTCTTATGGACTTCCTACGAGCCCTACCGACAAGCTCATCCTCAAGCGTACGCACAAGCATTGCGCAGTGGACGACCTCCTTGATAGAATGGCAGTCGACAAGAAGAATGCGGGCTCCAAGAAGAAGATTGTGCTTCTGTCTGCCATTGGCCAATGCTCCGAGCCCCAAGCGACCAAGGTGGAAGACAAGTACATCCGAGTCCCATTGTCAGCAGGTATTGTAGTACATCCAGAGGTGCCAAAGAGTCTGAAGGTCGAGTGCCGTCCACCCGGCAGCAAAAGTATCTCGAACAGAGTCCTGCTCCTTGCAGCGCTCGGGAAGGGCACATGCAGGATTTCCAACTTACTTCACTCCGATGACACGCAGTTCATGCTTTCGGCCATTGCAAAGTTGGGTGGTGCGACCTACGCCTGGGAAGATGATGGCAAGATTCTAGTTCTGAATGGCAATGGTGGTGCGCTGAAAGCGTCGCAAGACGAAATCTACATCGGCAACGCTGGCACAGCCTCACGCTTCCTGACTACTGCAGTCACTCTTGCGCAGGCAACGGATGAAGCATCAAATACTGTTCTCACTGGCAATGCAAGAATGCAGGAGCGGCCTCAGGGTCCACTTGTGGACGCTCTCCGATCAAATGGTGTTTCGATCGACTACTTGGGCAAAGCAGGTTCGCAAAGTCTGCCGCTGCGAATCGGTGCGACCGGTGGGTTTGAGGGTGGCGATATTGAGCTTACGGCGAAAGTCTCGTCGCAATACGTGTCGTCGATACTGATGTGTGCTCCTTATGCGAAGAAGCCGGTCACCTTACGCCTTGTTGGAGACAAGGTCATCAGTCAACCGTACATCGACATGACGATCGCCATGATGTCGTCCTTCGGAGTGCACGTCACGAGGAGCAAGACCGAAGCCAACGTGTACCACGTACCGAAACAGGCGTACGTCAATCCAAGTGCTTACGAAGTCGAAAGTGATGCATCATCTGCGACGTATCCACTGGCGATTGCAGCAATCACTGGTACCACCTGTACGATACCAAACATCGGCTCCGCTTCATTGCAAGGTGATGCACACTTTGCGACTGCAGTCCTTAGACCAATGGGATGCACTGTTCAGCAAACAGAGACCAGCACAACCGTCACCGGCCCAGCCAAAGGCGAGCTCAAGGCACTGCCAGAAATTGATATGGAGACCATGACGGATGCGTTCCTGACGGCCTCTGTTCTAGCGGCAGTCGCGAAGCCGGGATCTTCTGGCTCAACGACAAAGATCACAGGCATTGAGAACCAGCGGCAAAAGGAGTGCAATCGCATCGCGGCTATGCGAGTCGAGCTAGGCAAGTTCGGCGTCGTCTGCCGTGAACTTGATGACGGGATTGAGATCGATGGGAGAGGCCTCTCGCTCAAAGCACCAGAATATGGCGTACATTGTTACGATGATCATCGCGTGGCAATGAGTTTCGCAGTGTTGGGCCTGGTCGTCCCTGGCAGCACCTTGATCCGTGAACGAGAGTGTGTAGGCAAGACATGGCCCGGTTGGTGGGATCAGATGCATCAGATCTTTAATGTCGAGCTCGAGGGAGCTGAACCAAAAGAACCTCAGCTTTCGGACGGCAATGTTCCACACGGCGTAGCTGATGGAGAGGTGCGAAGGAGCATTTTCATCATTGGTATGCGTGGAGCAGGCAAGACGACTACCGGCGGGTGGGCTTCGCGGGTGCTAGGATGGCCTTTCCTGGATTTGGACTTCGAACTGGAGCGTGTTGAAGGGATGACCATTCCTGAAATCCTCAAAGACAACGATTGGGACGCTTTCCGCCGGAAAGAACTGGCGTTGCTCAGGACAGTGATGGCCACTAAACCGAATGGCCATATTTTTGCCACAGGTGGTGGCATCGTCGAGACTCCTGAAGCCCGAAAGCTCTTGGTCGACTGGCAGAAAGATGGCATGGTACTATACGTCACTCGAGACATCAAGCTCATCATGGAGTTCCTCAACATCGACAAGACACGTCCGGCGTATGTCGAGGACATGATGGGTGTCTACCTGCGCCGCAAGCCTTGGTTCGAGGAGTGCAGTAATCTGCACTACCATTCTCAAACGATCGATGAGTCTGCTGCCATCGCTGGGTGGACAAGCCCGCTAGACGACTTCTCTCGATTCATGAACTCAATGACAGGTCGCAGCGGCGCATTACGGAAGATGCAGAAGCAGCAACACTCGTTCTTTGTGTCATTGACAGCACCGAACGTGCAAGGCCTTATCCCTCTCTTGCCAGAAATCACAGTGGGAGTGGATAGCATCGAACTTCGTGCAGACTTATTAGTTGACGATTCCTCGCTGACCGGACTGCCTACAACCCAGTTCCTCACAGAGCAGATTGCATTGCTGAGATTCGTTTCGTCACTACCGCTCATTTTCACGCTTCGCACTGTTTCACAAGGTGGAAGGTACCCCGACGAGGACGTTGATGGACAGATTGCATTGTACAAGGTTGCTCTGCGGATGGGATTCGACTTTGTCGATCTTGAGCTCACGGCTGCCCCTGCTTTGAAAGATTATGTGCTCCAGCATCGCAAGATGTGCACAATCATTGCCTCTCATCACGATCCTGCTGGAGCTCTCTCATGGGCCGATGGAGGCGAGGACTGGATCCCCTTCTTCGACGCAGCGAGAGCATACGGAGACGTGATCAAATTCATCGGTAATGCAACCCAATTCTCTGACAATGACGATCTCAAGTCTTTCAAGAAGTGGGCCGCAAGGACGTACCCGAAGCTGCCATTCATTGCGATGAACATGGGAGATTTGGGAAAGCTGAGCCGAGTCAACAACGGTTTCATGACTCCGGTCTCACATCCAGCTCTTCCGATGAAAGGAGCTCCCGGTCAGATCCCAGCTGCAGAAATTCGGAAGGTGCTTGGTATCGTTGGGGAGATCCCGACCAAACATTTCTATATCTTTGGCAGCCCGATTCAGCACAGCAGAAGTCCAGCATTGCACAACACTCTGTTCGCTGACACGGGTCTACCCCACGACTACAGCCGCTTCGAAACTGTTGATGTCAGACAGATCGAATCGACCATCCGAAATCCAAACTTTGGCGGTGGAAGCGTCACGATTCCACTGAAGGTTGATGTCATGCCTCTTCTTGATCATGTCGATGAAGCTGCCAAGGCAATCGGTGCAGTCAACACCATCGTCCCCTCACAGGATCCAGAGACTGGCAAGACCCTTCTTACAGGTTCTAACACGGATTGGCAAGGCATGATCCTCGCTCTCCGCAGTGCCGGCGCTCTTGGCTCTAGCGGTGCACTCCGCGAAGCAGCAATGGTGATCGGCGGTGGTGGAACTGCTCGTGGCGCCATCTATTCATTGAAAGAGATGGGCTACTCACCTATCTACCTCATCGGTCGCAACAAGAGCAAGCTCGCCACCCTCACGCAATCGTTCTCCGAAGACTACAACATCATCCTCCTCAGCACCGAGGAAGAAGCCGCGGCCATCCCCGAATCGAATCAACCAGTCGTCGCCGTCGGCACGATCCCAGGCGAGACTCCCATCGACCCTGGCATGCGCGAAGTCTTATGCACAATGTTCCAATTCGGTGAAAAAGCCGTCAACGTAGCGGGTGTCACATCGGGCAACGGCAGCAAAGTCTTGCTCGAGATGGCGTACAAGCCTGCGGTGACGAGTCTCATGCAGCTGGCAAGTAACTCAGGTTGGAAGACTGTCCCGGGTCTGGAGGCGCTGGTTGGGCAAGGAATCCATCAGTTCCGCCTGTGGACGGGCATCACGCCGCTTTTCGGCGTATGTCGTGACGCTGTGATGGGTAACAAAAGTTGAACGGTTCTGTATGAGTGAATCTATTTTACCGTCCAAAGATTTATGGATACATTATTAGCAACGTCGCTGGTGTCTGTCAGTAGTGGTGATTGGTGATGGTTGAACACGAATTTTTCGGCCACGTGCACATTTTTGGTGCAGCTTTAATCAGTCGCATATAGGTACGATCAATCTTATCTCATCCTGAAGTGACATTACTTCTCCGCTTGGCATGAACTCACTGATACCTGCCTCATATTTTTCGTCATTCAACGTGCAGGCAGCCCATAATCGCATTCAGGATATGCCTTTACACAACTGCTGTGCCGGCTGGAACATGAAACCCTCGAAGTGAGGAGCGGAAGTAAAACTAAAGTCAACGCTCAAGACCGCCCAGTCTCAAGATGTAGTGCTTCTCTACCTCAATAATGATGTGATCTGAGGGACCATATTACTGTGTATAGAATGGACCTCTCCCTTGACCCGGTGTATTCCATATCTCTATACATGTCCCCGTTACATTGAAAAAGACTTTTACTCTATCTTCCCTCCCCCATTAATGATGAAACTCAAACGTCTCGTCGAGCGGCATGTCGAAAACGCCGTCGAAGATGTCCATCTCTGCATCGATGTTTTCAGCAGTAGCATGCGGCGCGGGAGGACAAGCAGGGGGATCGGCAGCATCGTGGTCAGTCATAAACATGTCTTCGGCGGAGAAATCCTCGGCCAGCCATGAAGTGTCAAGTGGAAGCTCGCTAGATGTAGGCGGCGGTGCGACTGCGAGGTTGGGGGCAGTGCCAAAGTTGGTCGTGGTGGCGATCAGGTCGTCGAGGTCTTTCATGGTGAACTCGTCGTTGAACTGCCAGGGCGTAGTGGCCTGATCGTACGTTTGTTGAGGCGCGGTAGCGATCGTTGATGTGACAGCATCATGGCTGAAGGGTAGGGGGCCGCCGAGCTGACCGCCGAGGAACTCCATCATGGCGCCCGTCGTGGGAGGGAGGCCCAGACTCGGCGGTGACCTTGTTGTAGTGATAGGTGCTGGCATGTTGCCGCTGTCGGGCCACGTGCCAGTGATGGTGGCGAAGCGGGCTGCGCGGTCTTCGGCAAGTTCGTAGCGGTGATGCGGGAGGAAGTCTTTCGGTGAAACAACAGAAGAGAGTGGTCCTAGTGTGGCATTTTCAGCGCTCCCGCTTGGCTTCAGACCTCTCACTCGCTCTATGGTTTGTACGTCGCCTTCCTGCACTTCGAGGCGTGTTGCTAGTTCGGAATTTGGAACCACAGAGCGAAGTCGAGCCGCATGTTCTGCCAACTCCGGAGTAAGATTTTGACCACACCATCTCATGTGTTGCGGACCAGAAGAAGAGTTGTCAAGCTGGCTGACCTCAGCTTTGTTAGTGGCGCACTCAGCATGACCACAGCGGAAATCTTGATCTTGAAGCACACCACTTTCGCTGAGCGCAGAATATGCAGCTCGAAGTACCGTGATGCGCGCATGCAGTTGATCTTCGTATGACGCAGGCAAAGCATAGATGCCGCTCACGGCTTTCTGATCGGTCAGCGCATGTAGCTGAGCAGCGAAGGGAATGCGAAGTCCAAGATCACCATAGAACTCCAGATCCTCAGGCACTTCCCGCCCTTGTCCACCAATAGTACTTGGGATGTAATCCAGCCCATGTGCTTTCTTGAATAGATCGAGCCACGCTGAATGGTCGGCCGGAGTTTGATTCCATGTATCGTTCGACCCAAACAATATGTTCCTTGCCCGTTGTTGCAACATATCATCGGTGATGACAACGCCTTGTTGCGCCATCTCGTTTGCGAATCGCCCCAATCTTACAGTCAGGACTTCCCAACAAGTAGACTGATGCCCAGCCTCGTCGAGTCCCAAAGCCTCCGAGCACAAATTCGAGGGGTTGTCCACCGACTCACATGCCTGTCGCCACGATGATCGATTAGTCGCAGAAAAAGGATTCGGCGATACTGATTCCAGCCCAATCAGATACGGTGGCATAGCATTTGTGACTTGTGCTGCCACAGCTGGATCCAGACCTCGACAACCTTTCCACTCCGCCATCTTCGCGCCGGCTTTGAAATGAGCGGTGAGATGATCGACTCTCTCCTGCCATGTAGAGAAACGCTGCGCACAGAATCCACATCGACAGTTGATATTGACAGCGATCGACTTCCACTCATTCATGGCTGCAGACATTTCGCAGCCATGCATCAATCGCATATGTTGCCGCAAGTGGTCTTTTCGGTAGAATGTTCGAGCTTCCATCCCCTTCTCCTCACACTGTTGATGATTATGTGTTTCAATATGTTCCTTGGATGGAGCTTCTACATCGCAGTAAGCACATATCCCTGTGCCGCTTGCTGCATCTATTATGATCGGACCAGCTGGAGTGCATATCCACTTCTCAAGCGACAAATGCAAAGACTTCTCGTGCCTCGTCCAGTCGTATTTCGACTTGAAGGTATCCGTGCAGAAAGTGCATTGGAAAATGCGTTTGCTGTCGTCAGACTGCTTCTTGACTGAGACCTGTATAGCTCTTTTCCGACGCCTTCGATCTTTCCTGCCAATCAAGCTCGATGAGAAAGAACCAAACGACCCGCGGGAGTGAGATGATCCGTGGGAGAAGGCGGCACTGGAAGCAGATAGCGAGGACGTTTGAGCTGAAGTATCGAGCGAGGTTGTTGATGGTGCTCGATACGAGGCGAATCCAGAACCATTGCTTGAACGCTTTCGCACTCTTCTGCTACTTCCGGGCGATGCGGACCCTATCTCTTCCGGCAAGTCGCTATTGGCGACAGCTTGTGCAATATCTGTGATCGAGGCTGGCTCGTTCTCTGGTGGCGAGTTCTTCCATCTTTCGAAGGGATTCAGCTCTTCCCAGGCTTTCTTCTGAGTTGGAATCTCGATCGCAGGCGTGGTGGGCTTAAGGCTCGGTGACATAGGTATTTTCGGTTTCTTTTCCGCCACCTTTCGTCGTCGTCGAGCATTCGCAAGCCAGTTGGCAATCTGAGTGGACTTGAGATCGGTCTGCTTTTCGAGCTCGATTCTCTCGTCTTCGGTAGGGTAGGGGTGCTCGCTGTGGGCATCAAGCCAGTCTCTGAGGATCTTCACAGCATGTCTAGGAAATCGAATGCCATTGCGCTTCGAGCTACCTGGTTCATCGTCCTTCACAGGAGTTGTGGTACCGCTGGCGCGACCCTTGGAATTCATCGGCTTGATCCCAGTGAAAGTGCCTCTTTCTCTGGCAGTTTCTTCATCCACAATATGTAGGGTGTCCAGGAAAGTTCCAGTGACAGTGCCGTTGTTGTAGTTCATGGATTCCAGAGTGTGCGAGTTGTTCAAGGAGCATTCCCGAAACAGAGTCTTGCATGGTGTGCAGCTGACTTCACCACGCTGTAGGTAGCATTCCAACCTTTTCGACCGGCAGTAATCGCATGACTTGGCGGGACGAATGAAACGTGGTATCCAGTTCTCGAACTTGGAATAATCCGGTTCCGCGAGACCATCGCCGGTCTGAACAACAGGCGCAGAGGCATCCCAGCCATTGATGAGTATGCTATTGGTTATCAGTAAGGTTTACCGCAAGATTACCAGTGCCGGCGAACATACTCATCATTAGTGAGCTGGGTCAGCCCAGGAACATGTTCATTGCCCGTTAGAGCAGCGCCAGAATCCAGGAACAAAGGCTCCGGCAGGTCCAGCAATTCGGTAAAATCTCGATCGAAGGGCGTTTGAGGTTCCACCTCTTCGTGGATGACGGGCATCTTGTCTTATTACAGGGTCCAGGTCACCAGCTAACCGTAGGGCGGCAAAATTGCAGCACAAGAGTCTGGAAAATGGTAGTAGGGCGCAAGAATGCGCAGAAGGAATGTGAAGGGCGTGAGATCAAGCGGTCGACATGGCATTGATCAGGTACATGTGGCAGAAAAGTCGAATGGCTTGAGTCATGCGTTCGACGGTAAGTTACAATCGAGGCTGGTCCACGCCCTTCGATTGACAAGCAGCGGGTCCCGTTATCGCTAGCCTCGATTGTTATTATAGTATGGCGGGATCCTGGGGTCTGCGCAACATAGGCACATCTCAACACTTCACCTCACTTATTGCTTGGTCGCGTTTCTGGGAAATATACCTCCATTCCAGTCCACGCCAAACAAACATTCGAGTAGGTCGCTTCTTGCAGTTGCTGACTGAAGCCCGCAAGAATGAATGGCATCGCGCAAGACGAACTCAAGCATACCTTGGATACTTTACGCAGATATGTCAGCCCCCGATAACGGCATCCTTCCGACGTAGGATTGTCAACGGTACATCCACCCGTTAGTACGCTGTTGGTGTGGTCAACGCCAAGGAGACATGAAGGATGGCAAGAAGCGGATAGCTAGCAGCTATCTAGATGTAGGCTCTCCTACGATCTCAAGTCAGACGACTCCGGCCTGAAGACAGCAAGTGCCACGCGCAATGGCCCGGCATGTGTTGCCATGGTCTGGACTCTATGTCCGATCGTTGCCAGCACTATCAATCTTCTGGTAGACATCCTGTGCCGCTCCATGCTACCATCGAAGCACCAGAATGGACTTATCCAAGGCACTGGAAATGCTGCTAGAGCATCGTTGAGGGCACACTGCCCAAACATCTCTAGAAGAGGCCCTCCATATTATGGTCTTCGAGCAGCAGCAGCAGATTCACGATGATGGCAGCTCCAGTACGGGTTGGGACCTCCAGTCATTAGGACAACGCATCTGACTGTCTCTGCCTGGTCCTGAACCATATCCTGACAGAGGATCCGTATCTCAACAACCGTGCTGATGAGAGACCGCCAAATAAGGTCCAATCATGCTTTTCTACCTGCAGCTTTCTGTTGACCACGCTGATTAGTGACATATGAGCAAGCGCTGATGATTGGCAAGAACATACCAAGTAGCAATCCTTGAACGCTGCGAACTCCTTGGCACACATGTTCTTATGGACATCTTTGTAGTTGGCAGCAACACATTGCCCGTAAATGGCGCCCTATATGGTATTTAACATGAGCGTCTACTTCTATGACCTGTGAAGCATTCGCGCATACCTGAGCGCCACACTTGGCAGTAGCCTCTGCAAATTTCTCAATAGGTCGTGTTCGGCCAGGCATTATGTCTTCTTTGCCAGAACCAGGAGGAGTTCAATTTGTCACTGGATGAAGAAAGCGATGTAAAGATGGAACGAGGTGAACGCTACCGATGCAATGGCGAACTCTGGGGCATAATAACAGAAGGCTCACTCATGTTGTATGATGCTTGGTGTATATCTCATACTGGTCGTGACCAGCTATACCCAATGACGTCCAAATATATGTGCCCCTCCAGAATTTCGAAGCTGGGTGAGCACATATTGGTGGAGGAGTCATCTTTGCCCGGGACCGTTGACGGTACTTTATACTCCTCAAGCATACTCGTCGCGCAATACGGAGCTGTTGAAGGAATTTCCAAGACTCTCGATTGTGTGCACTTCTAGTCAAGATCGCCCGAGATGGGCTCCATCAACTTCCCCTCCGAAGAAGAGCGCGTGCTCGACGGCTGGAACAAAATTAATGCCTTCCACCGTCAATTGGAACTCACCAAAGGCCTACCACCATATGTCTTCTACGATGGCCCGCCCTTCGCAACCGGTACTCCTCACTATGGCCATCTTCTCGCTTCAACCATCAAGGATATCATTCCTCGCTACTGGAGTATGCGGGGTCGACATGTCGAGCGACGATTCGGATGGGATACACATGGCGTGCCCATTGAACAGATCATTGACAAGCAGCTCCAGGAAGAGTTGGGCGTCAGAGGCAAAGCGGCGGTCGAGAAGATCGGTATTGCAGAATACAACCGGCGGTGTCGAGAGGTGGTGCTCACATATGCGCACGAATGGCGAAGAGTCATTGGAAGAGTAGGGCGCTGGATTGACTTTGACCGCGACTACAAGACTATGGATCCGACTTTCATGGAAACGTGCTGGTGGGTATTTGGACAGCTTTACAAGAAGGGATTGGTGTACCACGGCGCACGGGTGTTGCCCTACAGCACAGCATTGAACACGCCATTGAGCAAGAGCGAGGCCAGTGAGGAGTACAAGGATGTGCAAGATCCGGCCGTCACAGTAGCTTTCCCAGTTCTGGATCCTGAAGAGCAACCCGAGGCTGTGCGCGAGAAGGTCGGGGAAGTTTTGAAGGCTGCAGGAGGCGAGCTCAACTTTGTGGCATGGACGACCACGCCATGGACATTACCCTCGAACGTTGCTTTGTGCGCGCATCCGGATTATGAATACATCGTTGTGCACGATCTCGAGACGGACAAGCGGTATATAATGCTGGAAGCTGGCCTGAAGATCCTATACAAGGATCCCAAGAAAGCCAAGGACAAGTTCAAAATTCTTACCAAGGCCAAAGGGTCCGATCTGGCTGGCTGGCGATACAAACCGCTCTTCACCTACTTCTACGATACATTCAAGGACGTCGGTTTTAAGGTGTTGCTTGATACATATGTCAAGCTAGACGAGGGTGTCGGAATCGTTCATCAATCGCCAGCTTTCGGTGAGGACGATTACAATATCTCATGGCGGGAGGGTCTTATCAATGGTGATCGTCCACCGCCCAACCCTCTGAATGCGAGCGGCGAGTACACCGATGAGGTCCCGGACTTTGAAGGTCAACACGTCAAAGCGGCGGACAAGAACATCATCAAACATCTAGAAGGCATGGGCCGATTGGTACGCAAAAGTCAAATCACCCATAGATATCCACATTGTCCACGAAGTAAAACTCCGTTGATCCAAAGAGCGGTTGCCAGTTGGTTCATCAAGGTGGAGACTGCTGTGCCGTCATTATTGGAGAACCTAGAGAAGACCAACTGGGTACCCAGTATGGTCAAGACCGGGCGATTCCACCAATGGCTGGCGTCTGCGAGAGACTGGAATGTCAGCCGAAATAGATATTGGGGCACTCCGTTGCCTCTTTGGGTATCCGAAGATAAGAAGGAAGTCATCTGTGTGTCGTCCGTTGCCGAGCTCAAGCGGTTGTCTGGATACGCAGGCGAAATCAAAGATCTACATCGAGACTCGGTCGACGAGATCACTATCCCGTCACAGCAGGGTAAAGGTACGCTACGGCGTGTTGAAGAGGTTTTCGACTGCTGGTTTGAATCTGGAAGCATGCCATATGCATCATCACATTATCCGTTCAGCTACTCTGGCTTTGATGAATCAGATCCGGCTTCTGGTGCATCGCCCTCGACAGGACCTGGCAAGGAGCTATTCTCGAAGTACCCAGGTGACTTCATCGCCGAAGGTCTGGACCAGACTCGCGGCTGGTTTTATACACTCTCGGTATTAGGCACACACCTGTTCAACACTTTCCCCTACAAGAACTGCGTTGTCAATGGCATTGTCCTGGCTGAGGATGGCAAGAAGATGTCTAAATCACTCAAGAACTTCCCGGATCCAATGCTCGTGATCAACAACTATGGCTCCGATGCATTGCGACTCTATCTCATTGACTCACCCGTCGTACGTGGTGAGCCATTGCGATTTAGCGAAGCAGGCGTGAAGCAGATCGTGTCTGGTGTGTTGCTACCACTTTGGAACTCGTACAACTTCTTTGCTCAGCAAGCCGTACTGTACAAGAAGAACACTGGCGCAGACTTCGTTTTCGATCCGGACATCCAGAAGACGAACGAAAATGTCATGGATAAATGGATCCTAGCATCGACGCAAAGTCTATTGCAATACGTCAATGCCGAGATGGAAGCCTACCGACTATACACAGTTGTGCCGAGACTGCTAAAGATGGTCGATGATACAACCAATTGGTACATTCGTTTCAACAGAAATCGTCTAAAGGGCCAAGCAGGTTCGGCACCGGCAAAGGAGAACGGTGCGCCTGCCAATGGCGAAGCTGGGGACGACGAAAGTGCCGACACAGTCCATGCACTCAGCACACTTTATGAAGTACTGTACACCCTAGTCAGAGCTCTTGCACCGTTCACCCCTTTCCTGTCAGATAATATCTTCCAGCGGCTAGCGTCCCACCTTCCAGCATCCGTGGTCGAGGGCAAAGACCCTCGCTCAGTACACTTCATGGGTTATCCCACAGTACGAGCAGAGCTGTTCGACACCCTCGTTGAGCGTCGCGTCAGCAGGATGCAGAAGGTCATCGAGCTGGGCCGCATAAGTCGAGACCGACGGACCGTCTCTCTCAAAACACCACTGAAAACTCTGGTTGTGCTGCACCAAGACGCCGAGTTCCTCGAAGACGTCCGCACACTGGAACGATACATCACCGAAGAGCTCAACGTCCGCGATCTTGTCCTGACCAGCGAAGAAAGCAAATATGGCGTTGAGTACAGCGTGCAGGCAGACGTCAAGAACCTCGGACAGAAATTCAAGAAGGATGCCGTCAAGATCAAGAAAGCGCTGCCCAACCTCTCGCCTGCTGATATTCAAACATATCTGTCAACAGGAGCCATCACCGTGGAGGGCCACGAGCTGGGCGCTGACGATCTCCGAGTTCAGCGCGGCGTGAAGCAGAGCAAAGAGACCGCACACTTTGAAGTCGCCATCGAAGGTGAAGTCATGACTCTGCTTGACGCTTTCGCATATCCGGAGCTTGCACAAGAAGGTCTTGCTCGAGAAGTCTTCAATCGTGTGCAGCGACTGCGCAAACGCGCCGGTCTTGTCCCTACAGATGACATCAAGTTGTCGTACGCTGTCTTACCGCCTGCAGAGGCGTCAGAAGGCGGGGAGAAGGCCGCCACTGGAGAAGTCTCGCGGCTCGAGCATGAGCGGTTGATCGAGGAGATGTTCGCGAACCAAGCAGCAACGTTCACCAAAGCCGTCAGTCAGGGCGTGCAGCGGATTGAAGGCGGCGTTGCAAGTGGTGCTGCGGCGGATGGAGTGGTTGCGGAGGAGGAAGCCGAGGTCAAAGACGTAAGGCTGCTGCTGAGGCTGCTCAAGGTCTAGTCGACATGATAGAAGCGGAAGAAGAGCGAGCATGGACGTGTTATGGAAATGACAATGCAGATAAGACGTCAGTAGATAGCTAGATTATACTGAAGACTGTAATTGTCTTTCGCACAATGCGGGCGAGTTGGCTCGCATACTCAATAGTCATAGTCTCGTTCATTAGGTGACATCTCAGAAGCTTTTCAAGCTTGCCGAATTATGTTTATGCCGGAGAGCAGAGTGTGGACTCGGAACGTATCAATCGTGAATCTCGACATCAATTCTTGATCACACGAGCGAAGAGCCTTTCTCCTCCTCCCCGAGGGATTTAGCATTTTCATCCCGCTTCATGCGTCTTTCAACGATCAACCAGAACCCAAGCGTGATGGTCAGCAGTACGACCGTCAAGAGCAAGAAGATTAACATTTCGGGCTTGAAGTCGATACCGATGTTCGAGCCGTGGGTATTGACAGAGATATATCCCATGCTAAGCAGTGTCTGATCCTCGCGGTCAGCTTATTTCCTATGGTTGACTTGAGGGTTAGGATCTTACGCACCGAAACGAATGATGCCGGTAGATAGATGAGGGTCAAGATCGTGATCGTCTTCAGCGTCTTGGTGTCTTGACTGGCTTTTCGAGACAGTTCCACCATGACGCTGCTGTCCATCTTTGCCAGCTGATACATTTTGGTCGTCTCCTCGCTGCTGATCCTCAACGCGTTCATCGTCCGAAAAGAGATGATGTTGTTCGACTGTGTCCACAAAATTAGCTCGAGCCAACCGCAGAAAGGAGGGGAAGCTACCAGAGTCGAAAGTGCGCCGGCTCGGCCGATCAACATCTCCACGCGTTGCATCTGTGTTTGCATCTGAGTCAAGCTCGTTCTGAAACATGAGATTGCCGACTGCTCGTCGTCTCGAACGCTGCCAGATCCAATGCGTTCTTTCAGTAAAGCTTCGATGATGTTACAATTGCCCCTTAGCATGAAGTGAGACTGCTGCAGTTTCTCTTGCAACTTTTGCAGAATCTGGATGTCTTCGAATTTGACCCACTGGTACTTGCTTGGATCTGGCACTGTCGATACTGATTCCGTGTTCGACCGTACTTCCTAAGAGTTCGTTGTCAATCTCATGTACACAAAAAGGGGGAAGAGCTTACGCACAGGATCGAACAACTCTTGTTCAAGGTAAGTAGCATATCGGCCCCAGTTTTGCGTGGCGGCGAAGACACAGAATGCATGTATGGTCATACCATCGATTGGGGCTGGTACGGCTGATCGCACCATACTCAGTCGCCGCTTTAGTGTCTCACTGGCAGATGGATTTATGATGACGAATGACGAATCCTTGGTGGATATTTGTAAACGTTCATATACCATGAATTGGCGAATGGACCAGGGGTCTAGAAGGTGATCACGTCCATGTAGTTCTGGAGTGGTGAGGACGTAACAAAAGTCTTCACTAGTCAGTTCTGATTCCCTTTCAAGCAGATCTGATCAGGTCTCACCTGTTCTATCAGTATTTTCTCGTTCCATGGAGATGTAGTTGCCCACGCCCTGACTGGTATAATGCTGGTGACGTCCAAATGCTCGAATTAGGTCAACCGTTGCAGGAAGAGCATCTAAATGCTCAAAAACCCGGCGCAACATGCGTTCTGTTACGGTCAAAGGCCGGAAGGAATGAAGTTGACGAATCGTGCTTTGCCACATAAGTTCTCCTGGCGAGTCAAGTGTTAGGAATGAGCTAACTTACAAGATTCGAATGCTACTGCTCTTCGGTTGTTCCAGGAATCGCGACAGCATCTGTTCGTCACGAAGCTTCTTGGCTGTACGTCAATCTATGATTAGCATATGGTGAGAATGAGAAGTCGATGCGGCACATACACCTGACACCAACGTCAATACAATGCACAGCGGCATCATTTTCGGGATTGAACAGTCTTTCAGCTTCCTTCTCCAGATCCCCATAGTAGACATCTGAACCAAAGACCAGATCAAGAAAAGAGCTACGAGTTGGCCAGCCGGGTGTATCGGTGTTGGCGACTTCGATCGTGTTGGTCGTGTTGATGATGGCGTTAGGAGTATTGGTAGCGTCGGAAGTAGAGCCATTGGTAGCTCTAGTTCCAGCGTCAAGGTCGTGGTGTCGGTCCATTTCCAAGCATGAGCCGCCTGTCACAAAATACTTCACTGTGGCACGAGAGCTCTCATACTATCTGAACACTGAAATGGAAGAGGGAAAAGTGCGAGGAGATCTGAGACGACTTGAGTGTACTGCACTGGTGCGGCGTTTGCTGCGGCTGGTGGATGGGCGCCTAGAGCACTTGAAACCATGCACTTCGCCGCACAGTGCTCTCGGGTCGAGCAACCAAACGACGGCATCTGGTAGCATCCAATAAGCAGTAATCCTGCTTGATGAGATCCAGTCTATGTCTTGTGGACCGGCGTCAGGTTTCGTGGCACCGCTATTTCTGTGGGACGATGTCAAAGTCTATTCAGCTACGCGCCATACGCTGGTCGACTTTAGCGATTATCGATACGCTGTAATTCGAGCTCATGACTTGGTGCACTTTGAGCTCTTGAGTTCATCTCGAACTGGCATCATTTCCATGATTAACCATCCGCTTGGCGGATACCGAGACTAGATTCTCCGTTCGGGTTTCAAACCAGTCTCACTTGAGCAGAATATGAATCGCCTTCCAATCATCCACAGATCCCAGACACTGCACTTTAGAAGGCAATCCCTGCCAGCTCCATCATGGAAGCGCTCGTTCACGATGGAGCGTCTGTTCGTAGGAGGCCAGTGCTTGCGCAAGCCTCACGTCCCAGTTGCTTGAACGATGTGCTATATAACTCAAGCCGGTGTGTCTGATGTTCAGGTCACATATCCTTCTCCTCGCCAGGTATTTCGCTACAGTGTTCGTCAGTATTTTCTAGCCTCTTTCTTTTGGAACTTGACATGTCTCGCAACGCTTGCAGCCAGGCGCGAGAAGAAGTGCTAGCTTTAGGGGTGACTCTGGACACCAGCCACTCCTCGCCCAACAGAATTTTCCCGAAGAACAGGATCTGGAAGGTATTCGACAAGGCTGCTGTATGGGACGTTCTTCGGTGCTCATGTAGGACATGCCAGACTGACCGGGAAGGTCTGGAAGATCAACCTGAAGCCTTTATCGATCGTATCTCAGAGCATTGCATGGGCTTGTTCGCGCTTTTGGTGTATCTCAAGCACCCGGTACTCATAGTCGGCTTCGTACGGCGAGTGCCAGTTGAGCATATCGAGTCATCAGACACCTACAAGGATGGAGAGATAGAGGCTCGTTATTGGCCGATGTATATGCGCAATCATGCTGCTTCCTCCCAAGATCTCGCCGCAGCTTTTCAGGTATCCAAGTACCAATTCTTTATTCCAATGCTGGACGAGTCATATCAGAGCTTCCCGGCACAGACCATTCTGCCTTTCGTTGGTCAAGAGGTAGTCGGAGCAGCCGACAGCCAAGGCGAGAACACAAGGCAAGGCTACTGGAGCGTGGTGTATGAATTCCATATCCCCGAATATTACAGGTCCGCTCTCACAGTAAGTTCCCTCTCACCTTTGACACCGCAATGGTCTCGGCTAAAGCTGTGACAGTATGGACGCGATGCAAAGAGATTCGCTCGTAAAGAACTAAAACCGCTATCAAGACTGAAGAGCCTTCGGCGTGCATTCCGTGGAGAGATGGATGTCCTCAGCCGCATCCGGGCTCTAGACAACCAACACATAATCCAGATGGTCGCTGCGTACAAGCACGGCGATGCCTACAACTACGTCTTTCCATATGCGGACGTGACCTTAGAAGATTTCTTTCGCAAATCACGGAGCCCCCATGTTTTCCGTGGACCTCTAGAGCAGCACCCTTTCCTTACGCAGATGCTTGGACTTGCACGAGCCCTACGAGATCTCAGCGACGGCACTACTTATAATGCATCTGGAACACCAGAACGATGGTTCTGCATCCACTTCGATATCAAACCGCAGAATATCCTCCTCGTCGATGGCATCTGGACGATAGCAGATTTTGGCTTGGCACAGGTCGGGAACAAAGTCCCAGGATTGCCAATGACGAAGCACCCGGGTCCGGGGTCAGACAGCTATTCTCCACCGCAACTTCACGGGGATAATGCCGACCCTCGCTACGATGTGTGGTCGCTTGGCTGCATCTTCTTGGAATCGTTGGCATACATGGTCGCAGGTCCTCAAGGGGTTATCGGGCGCGAGGGAATTGACAGAGTCAGAAGCACGAGTCCACCGAGGTCCAGGGACCGAGATGCTCGCCTTTATCAATTTCCCAATGGCTACGAGGGTACGCCGGTCGTCAAACCAGAAGTGCTCGCATTCATGGATAGTTTACTGAGGCAACCTGGGCCTGAATCAAAGAGCCAGCATTTTCTGCGAGCCATGCTGGATCTGGTGTCGATGATGTTGCAGCCTGAGGAACATAGACGCATAACTGCCCAAGGCGTTGTGCACACCATGGAAGACATAATGCACCAGTTTGGTGGCGTCAGATGATAGACTCATATAAATGTCTGCGAAGATGAGCATGCGCTGGAAGCCTGCGAGGATTGACTTCGTTTTTGATGGCGAAAATGGCTCGGAGGAAGTGTTGTGTACCCATGCCAATCTGTACCGGTAAAGTCTTAGCTGTAAAAGTAGCGAAATCGAAAATTATGCTTCTTCAAGCGCATGTGAGCTACTTCTTGTTACCTAAAGAGCAGAGCATGGTTAGGAGTGTGGTCAACGTAGAGCATGTTACACCTGACCTTATCCGTCCCGGACCGCTTGAGCTACCAAACTACCTTATTCGTATTCATCAGATCTCGCACAATGTTCGTATCACTGTCCTACATTAACTCATCTCATGAAACCCTCTGACGTTCGGATTGCGCATTACAATTTGCAAGTTGAATTGGGTATATGCCCGTTACTAGTACAACTCGCTGGACAGGCTCTCACCGTGAATAAAGTCATGTCTCCTCGTGCAATCATCGATTCGTCGCTTCGTCGATTCGTCCATCGTGAAAGCAGCCAGATAACCGCCCATGTGTGCTCAAACGCCATGAACAAGCCCGACATACAAAAAGCCTCCCACCACGAATTGGATCCGGCTTGTATCTGCCCATACCAATCAGGCGTCGAGCAGCGTACCCGCAGTAGCCAACCTCCTCACCCTTTCGCGTACCTTCTCAAAGCCACCCACAGCATCCGAGTGGCGCTCATAACCTAAGTTCCAGACCTCGCGTACTTGCTCGTCTGCGCGGACGCTGCGCATGTAGCCGCCAAAGCCTACATAATGTGTCGTGTCGCCAGTTGCTTCAAGCCAAGCAAGTCCCCCATTCAGCATGTTTTGAAACCTTGCTTCACGAGTGGCGAAGTGACGGAGCATCGTATCGTTGAAGGCGTGGTAGGCCTGTAGGTAAGCACCAAAGGCTTGAGAGTATGCGTGCCAGTTCTGCTTGGTGAGCTTCGTAGGTTGCTCAGGTGCTTTCGGCACTGGTGGCAGGCGCAATTGCTGAGGTTCAGCAGGCTGGTCGGGGAGGGTGCTCGCCGCTTGCGACTTGAAAGGTAACGTGGAGCCTAAATCACCGAGATCTTGTAAACCACTTTCCGCATTGTGGGCTAACGGCTCTACATGAGCGAGATCGTCGAGATTCGCCGATAGTTTCGAGGATGCATCTGCAGCCTCGCGTTGCTGAGTAGCTTCCTTCTGTTTTTGCTGATGCCACGTTGATGGTGCAACTGGATATTGCCTTGGCCCCTTTCCCTGGTCGATCGGAGCAGAGATTGATGCTGATGGTTGGGAAGCGGGCGTAGGAGGAGGCGGAGTATCGATGTCCATAGCATCATCGTCGGCGGATGTAGGCCCGCCTCTAGGTACTGCATACGATCCGTCCTCGTTTGGCTCGTATGGCTCTTCCCGTGTGCCTGCGGACGCAGGCTTTGTGCTCGTTTTCCGGCTTGCTGATCTCGAGGTCGCGCGGCTTTTGCTCGGACTTGCGGGTCCGGCCGACGCTGAAGGCTGCCACGCCCAAGAAGGCTCGGCAAATGTCTTTTTCCATTGCTCTGGCTCGAATTTGATGGGGTCCTCCGTTGCAGTCGGCTCCTCTGCTTCCTCATCAAGCCCCGGGGGGCGCGTCGGGAGCGGCGGCACAGCTCGCTGATACTGGCCGTTTGAAGGCGTTGTATTGCTTGCTGCTGTACGAAGGCCGGAAGTCCGCGAGGCTGTGCGCAGCAATGGTGAGGCTGATGTCTTTCGCGATGGCTGCGGCGGGAAGTAATCCGCTGTCCCTGTGAACTTACCGCTGAAGCCATCAGGCGAAAAGCTCGTGTTAATCTGCTCCTCACTTCGGTTTCTATTCGAGTTTGGCATGAAAGTTGTTTGACCGATCGGGATATTGAAGCTGGAAGAAGGTTGTACGTTAGCAGGGGTATTCTGCAATTGATGCATCGAGGAGGAGTATGTGGAAAGAGCACTTTGTAGTGCTGCGTCAAGCGATAATTTCCCGGTAGACTGTCCGCAAGCAGCTGTTGAAGCCAGTTTGAGGAACACGTCCATGTCAAGATTGCTCGGGATAGCACCGTGCAATCTGTATAACTCAGAACGAAATGTGGTGTATGCGATACTCTGCGCTTCCTGTACGGCACCGAGGTCATGGGAAAGTGGGCGCAGAGCTGTAAGTGGATCTTTTCTCCGCACGGGAGCAACAGAGACGTTCAGGGGACTTGCAGCGCTCTTGTCCTTGGTCGGACATATTGAGCCTGGTATAGCCCAACATGGGATGCCACGACTAAGTGATCCCAGCTTGCGCTTTGTGGGCACGCCAAACATTCGCGCCGCCCAATGTGTGGCATTAAAAGGGGAGTGGCTAGGGTTTGATGGTGAGAATGAAGACGGGGTGGCATACATGTTGTTCCCAGATTTCTGCTGCATCGGAGACGTGTCTTCTGCATTTGCGCCATCTACTCCCGAGGGCGTATTAGAATTATGCCCGCCGTTCGACCGCTGGCTGCGAGAGACAGGAGTCTTTTTTGGTCGATCATGGGGCGCAACATCTGCCTCACTTTGTGAACCCGGACTCGAGTCCTGCAAGTCGTCGTTCAGGGACTCCTCGCTTGTGTTGTACTCCACGAAAGGCTTTCGGGTTTGACCATGTTCGTTGGTCTTGCCGCTTGCTTGGCGTCGAACTGGACTGGTACTTCGAGCTCTTGCGCCGGCGACACTTTCTGCATGCAAATGGCTTGCATCGCGAACACTTGCAGATCGTCGAAGTCCTTCGCTCGAGAAGGCGGTCCGTTCCCCACTCGCTTGCGTATAAGGGGTACTCACGCGATTCGCCTCGGCGTACGGAACTTCGTCGTCCATGACGCGGAATTTGAACGGCTTAAGTGGGTCGCCCATGGGGCGTGAGTTTGCTGGAGAGGTGGGAGATAGTGGCGAACGGGGTGGCGGACCGGGCGGAGGAGGTGGAAAGGGGAAGGAGGAGTCATTGTGGGAGGATCGAGACGTCCCATTTGGTGTACCGACATCGGCAGACTTGTGTCGAGTACTGTAGTACCCATGACTGGCGGGACGTTCGTCTGACCCGGGCACGTTCGGATCAAAGCCTTGCTTTCGGGCAGGTCGAGAGGTCTTACTCCGGCTGATGCCAGGAGTATTGGGTCCTGAATCTTGATATGCCTGCCATGCTGATTGTGATGATGCGGGGCGACTTGAGTCGGCGGCTGGTGGCGGTGCCGGAGCTTTCCTGTAGTTCATACCAGCACGGATTTCTTCCTCAGTCGGTATCTTGCTTTCAGGTCTAGGGGGAGGGGGAGGTCTTCGCCTGTTTGGAGTCTTGGGTTGTGGAGGCGGATCATAAGCACGCTCACGTTCTTGCTTCGTTTGTGTATTCATGTTCTGCCAAGCCCGGAACATGTTCGCCCGTTCCTGAGCGCCAGTACCGTCTTTTCGAGCAGTCGGTGCAGCACGTGGGGACTGTGCGAAACGATCGGCACCGTATGCTGAGGCACCTGCGCCTGCAGCCGGTTGCGCGCGCTGCCATGTTCCGGGCTGCGTGCGACGAGGAGGCGGAGGGAAATCGGAAGTTGCTGTGTACGGATTACCAGTGGCATGTGGGGTGTTCCGGGACGAAGTGCCTTGTGGGTACAAGCCAACTCTACGACGGTCTGCATCATATTTCTGCTTCTGCGCCGCATCTCCGAGAATCTCATGCGCTGTCTGGATGGCCTGGAACTTCGGCACGTATTCCTCCTCCTTTCCTGCATTGCGATCGGGATGATACTGTAAAGCTAGCTTGCGGTACTGCTTCTTTATCTCGTCGATGCTGCTTGTGTTGGGCAGTTCGAGGTCGGCATAATAGTCTTAGTACTGAAGTCAGCAAGATGGACGCAGATTATGGAGATCATAGAGTATCGTACTATGCTTGACGTCTGCTTTCACCATGGTCGTCAGGTTGCTACCAGGCTAAAGGAAGACGGTGATTGCAATGCTGGGTAGTGCATGTGTGGATCGAACTGTAGAGCGAACGATACGCAGATGATCCGGTGCAGATGACCAGCATTCGAGAGATTGACTGAACGAGCGATGTCCAGTAGTCACAGGTGTCTAGGCAGAAGGTTTTGCGCTCGTCGAGTTATGGTGAGCTCCAGCGTTGTAGACTTCTTGTGCGTAGTTTACTTTGCTGACTTCAAGCTGAAAGTAGTACCGTTATCGACACGAGCAGCTTGGTCAAGAACTTCGTAGCCTCTGAAGAGGTCTGGAAACGGGCGACGCAGAACTTGGTCAAATGAATGAATCAGGCAATCAGTTAGTCAGACGTTCATTCACAGGTCGTGTGAGGTGGTGTTTGTTGATTGAGGTGGAGCTTATATTATCGACGACGTGACGTGATGTTTCACGCTGTGCGGATTCGCCCGCCTTTCGTCTTCAAGGCATCAGGACACCGGAGCATCTCACTACCAGGACTATCACAAGCTGCACACAACTTGGCCATTCCTTGATGTCTTCCACGATGCCGGACAAGCCCTGGCACAGCTATATAACCCTCGACCTGGTGGTCCTGCTGCTGCGCAACTCCATCTTCCACCCCTACATCACCCTGCTCATCCCCATCTGCCTTCGTGCCTTCGGCCACTCCTCCACCTCAACTATATACAGCCTAAGCATCTCCTGGTTTCTGCTCGTGTGCAGCTCCTGGGTGTTCGGCTACATCAACGACCGCATCGCGTACGGCTCTCCGCGCCGTCTGGACTGGCCGCATGAGGTGGTGCTCATCACGGGCGGTGCTAGCGGACTAGGCAAGATTCTCGCGCAGACATATGGCATGCGTGGAGCCACCGTCGCGGTGCTAGATATCGTCGTGCCGTCCGAGGAAGAGCAAGAGGCAGATCCGGCACTGGCGGATGTAGGATTCTATCGCTGTGATGTAGGCGATCCGCAGGCCGTGGAGGCGGTGCGAGGGAAGATAGAAGAAGATGTATGTAGAATCGCTCTTAGTATCATTCCGAAACAAACCGTCCCGTTTCCTCCTTTACATCTCGTATTCGCTCCTACATGTATGCCTGTAGAGCCTGACATCCTATCCCACTTCTGCAGCTCGGCCGCGTGACGATTCTCATCAACAACGCCGGCATCGTGACTGGCAAATCACTGCTACAACTCTCCTCGGACGAGGTGCAACGAACGTTCTCGGTGAACCTGCTTTCCCACTTCAACACCATCCGCACGTTCTTACCGTCCCTGCTCTCTGCTCCCAGTGGCGGTGGCACCATCGTCACCATCTCCTCGGTGCTGGGCAAGCTGGGGGCGAGCCACTTGTCCGACTACACGGCCTCCAAAGCCGGACTGATCGCGATGCACCGCTCACTGGTCGCAGAGCTGCGGTCCTCCTCCGCTCCCACCGGTGCGCAGAACGTGCGGATGATCCTCGTCACGCCAGGCCAGTTGGCGACAGCACTGTTTGAAGGCGTGCAGACACCATCAGCGTTTTTCGGTCCTGTGGTCACGCCGGTCGAATTGGCAAAGGAGGTGGTCAAAAGGATAGATCGGGGAATGAGTGGAGAGATTAGCTTGCCGTTATATGCGGGATGGATCGATTGGATGTTTGTGCTGCCGGCGGGACTGCAGAGAGCGGCGAGGTGGGTGGCAGGGGTTGATAAAGCGATGGAGGGATTCAGGGGGGCAAGGAGAGCAGGATGAGGAAGATGGCTCGAAATGCTCGAATGTGATTTCTTCGGAACACAAATACGTAGCACATGGTCTGTCAGGTATGCAAAGTCTCCAATACTGATACAGAAATTGTTAGCATGCCCTTGGTGAGGTTGGAAGAGACGTTTATGTTCTGAAAAGCTCGAACGGTGAATTCAAGAATGGACACGGCTTGACGGATTTATTTCCATGAACGACAATGCTGATGCACAGCAAAGGCGTGCCACCAAGCAATACCCTAAGCTAAGAATCAAGTATCAAAGAGAAGACCCCTGAACAGCGGAGGGGGATAAAGTAAAATGCCAGAATGCTCGCTCATGAATGCTCAACGCCGAACCAAACACAAGAAAATGAAGAAACAAGAAGCCCGCACCGTCTCAGTAGTGCTCCAGCATCTTATACTTTTGACGAAAAGCACAGGTCAAGCACTGGCTGGGCTTGCCTAGAACACTGCAGCAAGCCCGCTCTTGGAGTGTCGCTTCGAGAACCGCTTACGACCCTTAAATGCAGAGTTCGAGTGTTCGTCTTCGCCGCCTTTTCGGAGCGTCTGCCGCAGAGCATGTCTGTCTGTGGCGCCTGGCAAAGCACCTGGCTCGCCACCGATCGAGTCTGTAGGTGAGGCCATAGAGCCAGAGTACGATGAGGCTATCGATCGGATGGATAACGCGAGCTCGCGAGCTTGTTCCATGGTATCGATCCACTCCTGTGTCGAGTATTTGGATCCTGCTGGGTCCGATGTTGTTGCGCGTGGGTCCTCGAAGATCAAGTATTTGTCTCTCTGCGAGCAACAAGTCAGCATGAGCACGCGAAATAAACAATGCTATAGAGCTTCACTTACTGTTTCCAATGACCATGCCGTCAATCCCTTGGCATCCACGAAGCTTTTCCAAGTCGTGTCCGCATTCAAGCAGTTGTACTCCGATTTTGCTTTCTTTTCGTTCCCACCCGCAGCGGCAATGATGATTCTAGCACTGGTTGTGATGAGCACCAGCCGTTCGCGCTTCTTCGACAAGTTCCCACTGAAGAATCTCGCGAACTTGGGTTTCTCTGTGGGTGTGCCAGAATCACCATTCTTGCCGTTCGGACTTGATGGGTGCGGTGCACTTATGACGATCAGATTTCCAAGCTTCAGTATCCGTTCGTTATTGTCTGTAAGCACGGGGCTCCAATCGATGTCGAGCTGACTGGGCGGAGGAAGGTCAGTGACCCCTCTCAGTTGAGGTCGGTGGGTCGTGATAGGCGGTACGCCTTGTTGTGCCGGGACTGATCCACTCATGGCCGCCGCCGCTGCTGCAGCTGCGGAGAGTGTGGGGCCATTGCTCCTGTTTCCACCGCCATTGAGTCTTATGGGTTCTCCTGGCGGCGGAACATACGATTTCAGGCGTGGCGCCTTTTGTCGCCAGAGTTGTTTCCCCCATTGAATCCCTTCGAAGAATCGATGATTCTTGATATGTTCCACTGGTAATCTGTGAGCAGGCTCCAGAACAAGCAGTCTCTCCACAAGATCTCGCGCCACTTCCGGAAAGCCATCTGGAAAGACATAATCCAATGCTAGAATCTTTTGAAAGGTGAGATATTCGTTCGCAGCTTTAAAGGGCGGTCTTCCAGCCAGGAGTTGGTAGATGATACAACCCAACGCCCACAAGTCTGAAGACTTGCAGGCATTCTTGTCTCGAAGCAGCTCCGGGCTAACGTATTCTGCTGTGCCCACGAATGAATTTGCCCTGTCCAGATCAGCTCCGTCCGTTGGACTGCCAGCTGTCGTACCAGGAGCCCCTGTGGTTTTCGGATCTGGTAGGATCTTGGCTGTGCCAAAGTCGGTGATCTTGACGTGCATGTCACGGTCCAACAACACATTCTCCGGTTTCAAATCACGATGTATCACGCCTCGACTATGCATATATGCGATGCTGTCCAGAATCTCCGCCGCATAGAACTTGGTGCATTCCACGTCGAAGGAGCCTAATTTCTTCAACACACCGAGTAATTCTCCTCCAGAGGCCAGATCCAACACGAAATAAAGTGAGCGTTCATCTTGAAATGTATAGTATAGGCGCACGACCCCTGGATGCTCCGTCAACCGGTTCAGGGTGTCTCGCTCGATGTTCACGTATTTGACCTTCTTCTCCTTTATGATGTGGCGCTTGTCCAGAACCTTGATGGCATATTCCTTCAGATTCTGCCTGTCGGTCGCTGCCAGCACGGTCGAGTACGAGCCCTCGCCGAGTGTTCGGCCGAAGTTGAAGTCCTTGACACCTTTCTTGACAGTCCGGCTTGTGGTCTGACCATTCGCATCCACTGATTGATGAGATGTGACAGACGCCCCTCTCTCCCTCCACTCTTCCGCCGAATGTGGGCCTGGCGCTGTACCTGCTGCTGTCGCGCCTTCGTGACCGGGAGGGCGCGATCTCCTTGAATTCCTCCGCGGTGGCAATGGATTCCCTGCTACCGGAAGTTGTCCACCATTTCTGTATGCTCGGCTTCCTTCTCGTCCTGGTATGCGCTGGGATCCACTTCGCCCAATGCCCGCTCCATTCCCGCCCGAGTAGCCCATATCATCCCTGTATCTGTAGGAACCCTGACTTGAGCTGGACTGATTTGTTTGCATGTACATGTTACTCAGCGGTCGCGTACTCGAGCTCTGTTGACTAATCTGGCGGGACGATTGCGCGGTAGTCGACGTGGAATAAGGCGGGAACTGTGACGAGGAATGGCCCGCCATGTTCTGCATGCTCTGTCGGTGGTTTAGGCGCGCAGTCTCCGTTGCAGATTGGCTTTGTACGTTTGCAGGTGCAAAGTTGTCGGAACTCTGTAATACATAACTGTCCGGATCGAAGCCTAGGCCATCACCCGAGGGTTGGTGGGACAGTGCCGGAGGGGCACCAAGCCTCCCGCTGTTGTTCGTGACTGTGCTGTTGGACGATGCAGAAGAAGATCGCAATTGAAGGGACTCCGTGCTAGGGGCCATCGCATCGTCTTCGTCGGGATTCGCGATGCGAAGTCCTCCCAGCGATTGGGAAAGACTCAGGTCGCCGTTCATGTTGGCGGTTGCGGCGATGATGATGTGGACTGACGAGGACTGCAGCGAGAGGACATCACCGTGGGGTCTTGTTCAGGGTGCGACTGTAACGGAGATCTGACCAGATCAAGGCGGTGGTGGTGGAAGGCCGGAAGTGGGCAATCAAGCTGGCTTGCCAATTACGTCGAGGACGAATGCGAGTCTAAGAGCAGTGCTGAGCTCGATACAGCTGCGCACATCTGGGGTCAGGCCAATATAGAGACATGCAGGTGTTGATGGAAGAGGTGGGAGGATGGCATGGTGCAGCGATGAGTGAAATGGCGATTCTTATTAGGCTCAACCAGAGTACGTTAGAGTAATGTACGGAGCAGATGCAGCGTCCCCGAGGTCCTCGTGTGCCAGCCAGCAACGTAGAAACGGTTCGGACGGAAGTGTTTCGCTCACGACACCTCAACCTCATCACCCATATGTGCTTTACAGCTGCAGTGAAGAGACATATCCAACATGGTTCAGGTACATCTGCATGACCTACAGATACAAATCAGAGTAAGTCCATCTACAGTGAAAGACTTCTACATGAGGTTCAACCGTGCTGCTCTGCTTTCCTACTTCCCCCGGTTGTTCCACAGCGTTTTCTTCTTCCAGAATAGAAATACTCGAAACACTCTTCTACTACTCCCTAATCCTGGATGTCGACCAGAGCACTGCCACTTCAACTCCGGGCCTTAATCATCATCTCCGGACTCGAAAGAGCACAGCGAGATGATAGATCGTATAGATCTGTGCTGAGTACAGTTTCCTCCAAGAACGGCTTTTAACATTATTCGCCATCGATTGTCCATGATCTCTCGACTAGTCATTGAGTTATTGGCAATTCTACACTGCGGCCGCCAGCACGCGAGGCTTGAAGTCTTGCAGAGCCGAATACGACCGCACCGCCCCTTTGTCTACGTCCTCTGCCTACGTTGCTAGAAGGTCGTGTCGTTCCGATGCTGCCCAATCATCGCAACCGAGGACGGTCAAAGCAGCAAAGGTTAGGCACCTGCATTCCATCATTCAAGTTTCAACATTCAAGCGATCCTTCAACGTGCGTTAAATCCAATGTGATATGGGCATATCTCGAAGCAACCTCGATCCACGCGGTAGTCGACGTGCATTCGTTCTCCTGGCCCTGTGAATGTTTCACAACCTTCACAATGATATCAGGATCTCGAGTACCTCATAACCATATCGTTTGAGAGTCGTTGTGAGGCTCAGCACAACGTAAGCCTGTAAGCGTGTATAGTTCTAGCGTTTGTATAACGCATATGAACAAGTCCTTCCTCGACCACGAGAGTCCTGATACAACCTACATGTAAGCACCGACACCTCTTTCGACGTCTTCCAGCGGGTAGGTAAGGTATGCTCCGATAGAGACGCGTTTACTTTGACTTTAATTTCTGCCTGAGGTTTCCATATCAACCTCCATCTCGGGGTTCGTCGATCAACACCACTAGACGAAGCACAGCGGGTCTTCCCCTCTGTTTACCTTACCGTCCAAATCGAACATGGCCACTTTGACTTCACCCTCATATATGATCTCGCCTAGCTCGTGAACATCATACACTCATTGGCGCTGGTTGCCACTCTCTTTACTATATTCTGAACACTGTTCATTCCTCTTCCCTATAGGAGTGGCAGTACACGAGGCATTCCCTTTGCAATCGCGAACCGATCGATATAGCCTCCAACCCTTGCGCACGAGAGCACTCTCCTGGTGGAACTGCGCCGTTGGCGCTCGACGTCCTTCAGCATGGCGTCGGCGAACACAATCAAGGTCGTCGCCCGATTCCGACCGCAGAACAAGATCGAAATAGCCCATGGCAGCGAGAACATTGTTGAGTTCCCAAGCGAGGACAGTTGTACGGTGACCTCCAAGGAAGCGAGCGGAGCTTTCACCTTCGATCGTGTGTTCCCCACAAATACTGCGCAACAGGATGTCTTCGACTATTCCATCCGTGGGACAGTGGACGATGTGCTCAACGGCTACAACGGCACGGTCTTTGCCTATGGGCAGACAGGTTCTGGAAAGACATATACCATGATGGGCTCAGATATCGCGGACAACGACAACAAGGGTATTATACCAAGAATTGTCGAGCAGATTTTCGAAAGCATCATGCACAGTGATGGCTCAATTGAGTTCACCGTCAAAGTGAGCTATATGGAGATTTACATGGAACAGATCAAGGATCTGCTTGTACCGGTCAATTCGAACCTACCGGTTCACGAGGACAAGCAGCGTGGAGTATATGTCAAAGGTCTCGCAGAGTTCTATGCGGCTAGTGTGGAGGAGGTGTACCATTACCTAGACATCGGAGGCAAGAACAGGGTGGTAGCTGCGACGCAGATGAACCAGGAGTCATCCCGATCACACTCGATTTTTGTCATCGAAGTCACTCAAAAGTCCGAGAACGGTGCCGCTCGCTCTGGTCGGCTATTCCTGGTCGATTTGGCTGGATCCGAGAAGGTTGGAAAGACTGGTGCCACTGGACAGCTTTTGGAGGAGGCGAAGAAAATCAACAAGTCTCTGTCGGCACTGGGCATGGTCATCAACGCTCTTTCTGATGGCAAAAGCTCGCACATCCCTTATCGAGACAGTAAACTCACCCGAATCCTGCAAGAGTCGCTCGGAGGCAACTCGCGAACCACTCTCATCATCAATGCATCACCAAGCGCATATAACGATGCTGAAACTGTGTCAACGCTTCGTTTCGGTGAACGCGCCAAGACCATCAAACAGAAGGCCAAGATCAACGAGGAGCTGTCGCCAGCTCAGCTCAAAGCACTACTCAAGAAAGCTCAAACGCAAGTCTTTACTTTCGAGCAATATGTCAAGACATTGGAAGGCGAGGTCAGCAACTGGCGCAAGGGCGAGCAAGTACCAAAGGACAAGTGGACTGCTGCACTAAGAGACTTTTCTGGACAAGCCGCCTCTGCGCCTCCTCGATCTGCAACACCTAGTAGGCTCACTGAACAGGAAACTCCGGGAACACCACGCCCAGATAGCAGGATGGAACTGGAGAGGGCTGGTACTCCGTCGCTGCCCATGGACAAGGACGAACGGGAAGATTTTCTCAAGCGTGAAAATGAGCTGCAAGATCAGCTGGCCGAAAAAGAGTCGTCCCTCACCGCAATGGAACAGGCTCTGAAACAAGCCAGGGGCGAGCTCAAGGAGCTGCGCGAGTCACACAGCACAACGACGCGGAACAGCGAGAAACTACAAGCGGATACTGAGACACTGCGTCTGCAGATTGAGAGGATTCAGTTCGAGAACAAAGAAGAGGCGATTAACATGGATTCGCTCAAGGAAGCCAACGCTGAGCTTACTGCCGAACTTGACGACATGAAACAACAGCTGCACGATGCAAGGGTGACAGCCAAAGAGTCCTCGGCACAGCTGGACGAGAAGGAGAGGTTGAAGAAGGAACGAATGGCGCAAATGATGGCTGGGTTCGACCTCGGCGATGGTATGCTGTCAAGCAGCGAACTTCAAGTCCGCGAATTGGTACAGCAAGTTGAAGGTCTTCGAGATGTTGCGGACAATGGCGATGCAGTCGCACCTGCTGACCTCGACATGCTAAGAGAGCGTCTTTTGGAAGTACAAGGAATTGTGCGGCAGGCAGAACTCGAGTCGGGCTCGCATGGCGGTGATGCAACTCATGCCATATTGGAACAAAAGCTCGCCCAACTTCAGCGTGAACACCAGGATGTTCTCGAGCGGAATCTTTCAACGGAGGACGTTGAGTCTGTGAAGCGCAGTCTGTACGAGTCGCTCTCGGCTCAGCAGAACGGAGCCCAATCTGCGGATCTGCAGAATGCCGTCGGCCGCCATCAAGAGGACAATGCGCGACTCCGAAACGAGCTCGAAGTACTCCGGAAACAGAACCTCAACGGCGCCAACGTGCCATCCATGAACAAGCAGCTTGCAGACTTTGACACGATCAAGAAGTCACTAATGCGCGACTTGCAAAATCGCTGTGAACGAGTAGTTGAATTAGAGATCAGCTTGGACAGCACGCGAGAACAGTACAACAGCATTCTCCGTTCGTCCAACAGCAAGCAACAACAGAAGAAGTTGGCATTTTTGGAGCGGAATCTTGAACAACTCACCTTGGTACAGAGACAGCTTGTCGAGCAGAATGCACAGCTCAAGAAGGAAGTTGCCATTGCCGAGCGCAAACTTGTTGCACGAGGCGAACGCATCCGAGGTCTGGAGGGGCTTGTGGCAGAAAGCCAGGAGAAGCTAATGGTTGCAAATCACAAGTACGTTCCTCATCCACGGCACCCCTTTCTCATTCAAGTGATCCATACTGACAACATTCGACAGATTCGAATCCCAACTTATGGCCGTCAAAGAGCGTCTCGAGGCCGCCAAGCAAGGTTCCACGCGTGGGCTAGGCGGTCCGCAAGCAATGGGTGCCAACACCTTCGCCAACACCGGCCGCATCGCGAAGCCCATCCGTGGCGGCGGCGACACTGGTAGCATGGTGCCTACTTTTGGCGGACTCCAAGCGCAGCAGCAACTACAAGGTGGCGGATCCCAGGACGGATCGGGAAAACGTGGTAGCTGGTTCTCCAACTTGCGGACCTAGAAGCGTGCTGCATCTGGTTCTTCACGCGACACATGATTCATTACTTGGTAGCAATTTCCCTGCTGACTCACCTCATGCGGCGCTTGTTCGGGGAGAGTATGAGTGATGGACAAGACGAAATGCGATCTGAAATCAGTCACGAGGATGCGAAGATTTTCTAGATTATCGGCGTCAAAGTATGGGATATCTCCATCATTTGGGGCTGGGTTTTCTTACATGCTTGTGGAACCCTCCGACGATACCCACCATTGTTTGCGTCTAGATGGGAGCGGGTTCGTCGTCCTTGACGTTCCTGCTAGAATAGCATGTTTTTGTGATACTTCACTCTACCTGTACCTTCTCGTGAACGAAGTATTCAGGTGTCCTCCAACACCCAGAACAGGTTTGGCGTCTTATTAGAACGGTGTACATCTCGTAGAACCGCTGTAAGGTGTGCGAACCTTATCATGAATGGCGAGATGGGTTATCAAGCAGTATCGATTGAAACAAAGAGTTCAAATATGTACAAATGTACATACGGTATGAGTATACCCATGTATGTATGTCATGCAGATGGTGTAGGGCTAGCATTAACCCTAGTAGGTCAGTGTGCTTCGGTAGCTCTACCGAGGCACCTTAGGTTCGTACCCTGTCAACAAGGCCTGTACATATGGTCATGCTGCGACCACAAGCTCGAGTTGGAACCATCACCTCGGCGACACCTGACTACCCTCCGATGCTCGTTGCCTGTCATCATAGCAGTTCAGCGCGGTTATAAGGCGCCCAGAAGGTATACTCAAGGATCTGGCAGAAGAGGACCGCGTAAGGCGTCTCGGGAGTACAGTACTTCTCTCCCTGGAGGCATCTCAATGTACACTACGATCGGACTATGCAGGCATTGACTTCTGTACATAAACGACATACTGGGCCAAAGGGATTGTGATTCCAAGTAATGCCGACATTCGCAAGTTAGATGTCTCAGAAGTACCAACAGAGGATCGATCTCATACACCGCGTTTGAAGTATACGACCCTGGAGCTTCGCTTCGCAAGAAGCAGAGCCATTGCGGGATACTCACTGCGATTCAACGTGCTAGACTCAACATCACGATGTTCTCCAGACTCGTGTCAAGACACAAAGCATCGGTGCCGGAGGCTGAAAGGAGCGTCACGCCTCTGGCTGCTCCACAAACACCCTCATCAAGAAGCAGAGCTACACCACCACAGACTGGAGAAAATGTCACGCCTCCAGTCCCTTCCGTGATAGCCACTCCAAGAAGCAAAGAATTGGAACCAGAGGCCGAAGAAAACATCGCGCCTCTGGTTTCTTCCAAGACATGGCCCAAGATCGTAGATCCTGGAAACGGAGAAGCGGCATCGCAGATCTATGGCGCTCTTGAGCCTTGGGAGACCCGGCTTCTTACATTACTTCCCGGCCAGCCAGAAGACGCGTTGTCCGTTGGCATCAGTGCAGCCGCCTTAACATTCGAGAAGGGTCTTGGCCTTGTCTCGGAGCACCGGAACGTTGAGTACGAAGCATTGTCGTACACGTGGGGCGACCAAACCCTCTCGCACGAGCTCTACTGCGGAAGCGCCGTTCTTCACGTCACTGCGAACCTGGCGACAGCTTTGGTGTCACTACGACACGACACTGAACGTAGGTACTTGTGGGTGGATGCCCTATGCATCAACCAGAGAGACAACGAAGAGAAAGCTTCCCAGATTCGGAACATGAAACTTATTTACGGACGCGCCTCGAACGTGATAGTATGGCTTGGTCTTCCGGGCTCTGATACCCTTCAGGCCGCTAACTTCCTCAATCAAGTCGACTTCGAGCACCAACTTGCACTCTTGCAAGAGCAACAGGCTGGGCCTATCAATGTAGACAAGGAACAGCAACTGCAGAGTATCGGCGACTCGTTTTCTTCATCGTTCGTGACCCAGCATGATGCACCGGCTTTCAACAGCACCCTTCGTGGCCTGTTCGATCTTGGGCGTCGACAATGGTTGAGCAGAGTCTGGATCTTGCAGGAGGTCTATGCTGCGAGCAGTATCACAGTCCGCTGTGGCTTTTGCGAGATCGATTGGTTTGCCTTCTCGAGGCTAGACAGCCTAACCAGATCCCTAGCTCAAGCGGTGCACACATATTTCAGTACAGCTCAAGCCGACATTGCCACTGATAGCACTCGTCGGGAAAGGACGAATTATCTCAACCACTTCACCACGACAGCGAACAGTGCTCTATCATTGACCGGCGAACATACGCTGATTGCCACGGATGAGGTGGACGCTATGATCAAAAAGTTCCATTACCTAAGATTGACCAGATCTCGGCGGGAGAAGCACAACGACGACCAAGATCGAACGACCTTCAGCCTGCTCGAATTACTAGTCCAGGGCACGCATCTCCAAGCGACTGATGATCGCGATAGAATTTTCGCGCTGCTCGGTCTGACTTTAGTCCCTACATTTCACGATCGAGGAGCTCACAATGGAGAGAATGGCATCCGCATCAGCTACAACCGCACGGTACCTGAGGTCTTCGAAGAAGTTACAAAGTTCATAATGCTTTTGGTCCCTCCCACGACTATATTGACAGCTCTCTGCACCCGCGGTATCGTTGCGGGCAAGTCCTCTGACGTTGACCTTCCTACATGGTGTCCTGATTGGCGCAACATCCATCCCAGCTTCCTGCTGCCCTTCTCGCCGGAGTGGGTTCCCGCGGGTAGACTCGGTGCAATCCGCCAAAGAGAGGCCGATCTCTTGACCCGACTGAGGGAATCCCACAAGCAGAAATTGCACCGCGTCCGTACGAAGTCACCCTCTCGCAAAGAGCTCAGACGGCGAGAGACAGATCTTTCAAGCAAGTCAAGTCACGACTCCAGCGAGACATTTTCCCGGAAAGAGCTCAAGCGGAGAGAGACAGACCTATCGAGCAACACCTCATCAAATGAACCCAAAGACAGCCTGTCCGGCCATTTCTTCCAACAAGACCCCGACACTCTAGGCATCCTCAAAACCACGGGCTGGCGGCTCGGTTTCGTCACCGAAGTCATCCCACGATACTCCGCCTGTGCAGCATCCTCAAACGAGACCGACGCGTATGCACAAGTGGGCGTCCAGTTCACCGACTGGGTGCAAGAACTGATCGTGCAAGTCGCCACCGGCGACCGACTGAAGCGTCGCGAGTTCCGCGAAGAGATCGGCGGGAAACGACTCGTGGAGCGCACGGCGGACGCCAGGATCAAGAACGACCATCGGACGCGGGTCAAGAAGCTGCAGGAGTTCGCCCTGCAGACTCGCGTCTGGGCCGTGGTGGGCAAGCCGCAAGTCGGCGACCTGATCGTCTATCCGCGCCGGGCGATCTACCCGCTGGTCTACCGCGTGTACAACAGTTGCTTCCAGTACGTGGGTGCGGCGCTGCTCGCCGAGAGCGTGTCGCCGCTCAAGGACTACTATCGCCAGCGATACCAGCAGTCCGACATCGACGCTTTCCGTAAGATCACGGAGGAGTTTCTGAAGATCTTGCCGGATGCCATTTCGTCGGATGATGATTACTTGCTTGACGCTGAAGAGCCTTTCGATCTCGTGTAGGCGGGCCCTGGTCGAAGTGGGCTCGGTGTTTGGGATCTGGGATCCTCATGTCACGCAAGCGCATAGGAAAATCATGATCTCGATTGAATTGATTTGGTACCGCATTGCACGCTCGGGTCGCGACAGCATGTATAGCATTGGTAGCCCAACACTTCACTAGCTTTTCTGCAACACTGGGTTCATGGTCAAGTTTGGAGAGGAGAGGAGGATGTTGATATTCGCTATCAAAGTGGTGAACAACTCGTTAGTATGAGCGTAGTGACACGGACCGTATTGACCATGACAATACGCATCATGGTGTACGTGGGGTATAAAGATAGCACAACCACGCTCACGCCCTTCTTCTCGCAGAAACGCAATGGGTATTCGCCAACTTTCTCAAACATTTCACCACCATGACCCATTACTGCCGCGGAAGCATGACCTGCTAAAGTCCTCCAGCACATAGTCATCTACTCTCGCTGAGTAACGCTCCACCGCCTCTTTGGCTCGGCGAGGAACTTCCGCTCCACTTTCGCACCCCTTGGTCGACTGCCCCAGAGGCCCTTCTGGCTCAGCCCTCGACTCAAGGAGTTTGGTACCTTGATGAAGTCGCCCTCTTCGATGGAAGATTTCCGTGCTGGATCCGGTTGTGGAGTGTTCTGAATCGAGATCGGAATTCTGGAGGCTCGCGCGATTGCTTCAGTGGACTTGCGCAGTTTCTCGACGACGTCTTTCTTCGTCTCAGAAGTCGAGACCTGGATCGCGCCGATCTTGTCTCCATTGTTCTTGCCGCTCTCGTTGTCAATCGTGCTGCCGTTTGATGTGGATGGTCGGCTGTGAGGCGGCGAAGCGTCCAGTGACAGCTTACCATCCACAGAGCCCGCTTCGCTCAGTCTGCTGGATATGGAGTCGGTATCGCGCTGTTCAGCTTGCAGCAGGGGAGTGCGTGCGGCGGGCGGTGTCCAAAGCCCAGGGGTTACCGGCGGACTCGGTGCTGCCGTTGCTTCAAATCTCAACGGGATACTCCCCGTCGATGCAGGCAATGGCATGTTGAGGAGCGCCGGTCGCAGCATGCTCCCCAATGACGAATTCAAGCCACGTCCTGACTGGTTGTAATATTCCCAATCACCTTCACTTCCCGAGTCGCTAGGAGCCTCGGGAGCCAAGCGAAGCTTCGGCTTAGTGTCTCGGACATGCGAAGGACGCCTTGCAGCCGCAGGCGCAGAAGTGGGGACCCGGGCCGGATCCACGCCTGGTCTTAGATGCTCTGATGATGAGACTATCTTCATGTCATAGACTGCGCCCAAGCCCATATCGATAGTGCCTCGACGTCCTTGACCGTTGATCATCTCGAGCCGGGCTTGGGACGTCGTCATAGGTGGTGCATCTTCTTTGCGGACAGCCATGGTTAAGCTGGCCATTCCGACATCAAGCAAAACAGGTTGAGCAGTAAGGGACCCAATCAACGCATTGCACCCTGCTCCATGAGTGACCAGAATCATGACAAGTTCTTCTTCATCCTCGTCTTCAGGAGCATGGTGCTCAGCCTGATCAAGGCCCAGCGCGTCTTCTGCACGGTCATCCGCATTATGTTGAGAATACCACTGCACTAGATGGTTCACTCCGCGTCTAAACCTTTTGTGCATTGCCGACCATTCTTCTCCATACTCTCCTCCATCACCCCAGCTTTGTGGCGCGCGACTGCTGTCCCAATGAGTATCAACATTAGTACAGGCCTGTCTGGCATGAGCTACGTAACCACGAGGTATCGTATCGGAGCCAGATACTGCGTAGTGCGGGACGGGAGGTTGATATGCAGCAGTGAGCGGCTTTGCGATTGCGGGCACAGGCTGCGTGAAATGAGGACGAAACGATCGGGCAGAATGCGTCTCACTAGACCCCACATTGCTGAAGCTGCTGGTACGGTCTCGGCGAGGACTGATTGGTACAGAACTTTGTGGTAGAGCATCTTCGAGGCTGCTCAGTGTGTCTATACTGTCTTTGCTCGTATTGCGTGTATGTTTTGACCCGCCCCACAAACTTGATCCGGCATTCCTACCAGACGCTGGCATGGTCGGTGTATAGGAATCGACTTGCTCATTTGACATAAGCTCCGCCTTCGCAGTGGCAACCATCATAGCACTTGGAGGGGGTGGTGTGATCTGATCAAAGTACTGCGGGTTTAGCCACTCGCCCAGGAATGCATCAACACGGAGCTTCGATTTGCGGTTGCGTGGCGGCTGGTGTATCATAGCTCTTCGTACCGCTCCATTCATCAATTCAGCTTTGGGTTCTGGGATTGGCGCCAGACTCGACGACGTAATCCCGTCCATGGCGCGCAAACGTGGTGAAGCTGAATGGAGGGTTGCTGGTGTCCTTGGTCGTGATGATGCGCTAGCCTTGATCCCATTCGTCTCAGCTACTTCGGGTTGGAACTGTGCCATGCCAGCGGCGATGGCTACGCTGGTCTGCACGCATCGTAGAAAGGGTGAGGTGTGAATGACTACTTTGTGCTTCCGCCTCTTCGTCCTCTTGCTGCTCTCTTCGGAACCGAGAGTGCTCTTCCTCTTTGCACGTCCATCACCAACCGCGAAGTCTCTCGAAGCTATGCCTTCTGCATCGGCAGACTGTTCATTGGGTTGCTGATCATCCTGCCCATCGGTTGCCTTCTCTCTCGCATCTAGAAGCGCGGCTATCCTTACGCCTAGAGCGCGGCTCTGGTTCCAACCGGCATAGGTGAGCGGCGGGTCGTACGGGGTAGGAGTGGAGAGATGCCATGACTGGTCGGCGGCATCGAGTCGAGGGCCATGTCTGTGTGACAGGATGGTCAGCACTCGCGTCAACGCCAACAACAAGAAAACTAATAGGAATGCGACCTTGCGCACCTTGCAATGAACACGACCGCGGGTCTTTGCGCCATGATGATGACTCTCAGATGTCACGATTCTGATATGTCCCTCGAGGCTGAAAGCTTCGGACAGAAACTGTCGATGTTGATCTCGAAACGCCGGACAAGTGCCGCACTCTCGCGTGCGGTGACAATCTCTTCTTAAGTGCGTTGGTGTGCTTTGTCGTGGACTACATGCCAGTGATGCAAGCGAGCTCCCGTGCTATCGGAGATGGTGAGATCAAAGGAACATCGATCGGGCAGTTCTGACGGCGTGACGTGCGACTCGCAGCAGATGCGCCAATTTTGGTGAACCCTGCGGCTTTTACCCCAGACTTTTCTGCAGAGTGACCGAATGGCTGAAGACTGAATGGAAAACACGTGTGCGAGACCAGGAGACAAAGGGATGAATTTTAACTCTTTAGTGCTGTTCTTCTGCTCATCAACATATTCACCGAACAATAGATCTGAACCGCGCCTTTGACTATACATTTAATGCCGGAGTATCATGTTCGGCAATACTACATATGGACTATATCTGCCGTGGTATTGCGGCGGTAGAACGCGTACTACTATTTCTAGCTTTGCGCTAGATTGCCGAAGCCGACGACCCAAGTCCGCCCTTTTGTTCTGCCTCATAGTGACAACCTCATCTCCCATACTATGCTCCATCTCCAACCATGACAATCCTCCCTTCGACTTGAGGACAGATCCCTTTGGTCCAGCTGACCCCTGGACTCTTCTCATTCACTTCTTCCGCCAATGACGGATGTCCTTGCATCCCGGCCTGACGCCACCACTTCCGTGCCGTCTCGCGCATGACGTGCAGCTCTCGCTCGTGCCGCGGCGAGACGTCCTTTGTGTTCAGATCATCAACATGCTCGTCTTCACTGTCAGAGTGTTCAAGCTGCTCTGACGGGTCATTGTACGGACGTTGTTGTGCCTTCCCTACCAGAGACGGGACGCTCGCGACCCCTTCGGCCGGTTGCTTCTCGCTGACGGTGACTGCGCTCTCGCGATGCGAACTCGCAGACCTGACCGGCTCATGCACAGGATGCACTTCATGCAGAGCATCCTGTACCTTTCCCCAGTGTCTGGCAAAGTGGTGACCCAGACCCTTCCACTTGCCCAGTACTTTTATACTCATGAAGTATTGTCGCAGGAGCATGCTGATCAGCATCCCACTCTCCTCGTCTACAATACTTCGAGCAGTACCACCATGCTCCTGCAAGACGAGGGAGTGGAATCCGTCTTTCCCGCGGACCATGTAGTCACGTGTGGCTAATGTGTATTCTCTTGCAAGATCGATTGGTTCACTTCCAACCTTGACATTCGAGCAGCGTTGACCTTCTGCCTTGGACGGATCGAAGGTGAATGATATATTGCTGACCTGGGGGAACCTTCCTTCCTGAGCAGGATACTTCGAGACGCCATTTTCCAACGCGTGTAAGAGATCTTGTCCAGTGACCCCGATGACGACGCATGGATCTTCGAAAGGAAAACAGTTCATGATGTCCTTGACCTTGAGTACGCCTGGGACGTACACTTGGTCTCCTCTGATCGTCCCGGCCGCCATAATACAACAGTCGGCATTGTAGTGTAAGCGCATGAGGTCGCACACGAAGTTTCCCATGTTGCTCTCTTTCAGGCGCACTGTCGTGAATCTTGCGTCAAGTGGCACGGCGGAGTATCCGATGGGTCTTTCTAGCTTTGCCTGGAGACTCGAAGAGATCTTCTCGACCATCGCCGTGGCTTTTGGTTCGGGCGGAATGGCTGTTACCACATCTCGGCGCCAGATGTCAAATTCCCAGCCGCTTCCACCCTTCTTCTTCCGTAGCTCTAGATATGACAACTGCTTGAAGTCCGTCCCTGAGCGAAGTATCTGGGTTCCGTTCACGATTGCCTGTGCGTAGAAATGATCATGTCCACTCAAGATGATGTCGATCACCCCCGGTTCGAGATCTCTCGCTAGCCGCTCGTCATTCGGCTGCCGCTGATGTGTCAGTGCCACTATCAAGTCCGCGCCCTCATTCCTCAATCGCGCCGCCATCTCTCGCGCCACAATCGCCGGTTCCACGAAGCGTAGATTTGGTGGTAGTGTGTTGATTGTGTCGAGCCACTCCTGCTCAACCAATCCCACCACTCCAACCTTGATCCCATTACTCGCAGTGAGCATCGCGGTCTGCTTACAGTTTCCCAGCGGCACGTTCTCGCCCAAGGCTGGATCCAGCACATTCGCACATAGCCACGGGAACTTGCACATGCCCGCCAGTTGCTCGAATTGCTGCACGCCAAAGTCAAGATCGTGGTTTCCGAGACATGCGACATCTGTGCGAATCGAGTTGAGGGCAGGGACCATGTGCTTTCCTGACGTATATATCAGCCTCGAGACCTCGTGTTGTTGATGCGCTCAGGACGCACCTTTGGTAACACTGCTCTCCAGACTCGGGTTGAATGCATCGCCACTGAACAGCGTCAAGCACTCCACTTGGCCAGCGAACCGAGAGTCATTGGCGTAAAAGTCGCAAAGAGTCTGAAATCGAGCAATACCACCGACAGGATCGCGTGACCCAGGCTCGACATGATAGACATCGTTGTAGTGGATGAGCCGAAGGTCTGGAGCTAAAGACTTGTCGCCATTGGATGTGTAGATTTGAGATGCTGGTCGAACATCAACATCATCAATGTGAAGTCAGATACAGATCAAGAACTCACCACCTGCGTTTGCAACACTATCACCTGCCATGACCACGAAGAGTGCGTGTCGTTAAGATTTATTGTGCTAGGTGTATTGGTCTTGAACGCAAAACACATGTACCTAGCTAGAAGTACAGCGATGTCGATCCGGAGAAGCCGGTTCGATCAAGTGCAACAAATGAAGTGAGGCTTCGTCTGATCTGCCTCGATCACTTGTGGCAAGAGGATCAGCGAGTAACAACGTTCACAGTATCCGAAGGGACGCATTAGACTGGAAGCTGCTGTACACAGCCCAGGCTAGCGTGTCCAGCCCAACACAAGAATACATGCAACTTTAATGCTATAGGCACTTGCCGCTCCATTGCCCGAGCGCTTACTGTACTGTACGTCTCGCCAGGCGTAAGACGCAACGGCCCGTTTCCGGCGCCATAACTCTACATGAAGTACAATGCTTGAACGGGGACATGCATTTCGCAAATCGTCCGTAAGGTTTCGTTACAAATCTACGAACTCTATCTTTATGTGCCCATACCAGTGGCTGAGACCAATCTCCACCTCATTCAGACGCCGAAAATGCTCCCAAAGCTGTGCCGCCTAATGCTTCCCTGCACCAAGAGAGTGCCCAATGCTAGCTGTGATTTCCGTTGAAGGCAAGACAAATCCATCCCCAGATGCCGGTCACGTCAGTACTCTTCCTTCTTGACGGACTCAACGAGCATCAGCAAGAACTCTGCCGCTCGCATCTCCTCCGCAGTGTACTGGGTGCCGGTCTCGGTCGCTGATCTGGCAGCAGCCGACCTGGCATCCTTGCGATGATGCCTCCCCGGAACCACGATGTCCTCGTCGTCGCTTTCACTCAGACTGACTGAACCGTCGTCTTCGTACTTATCCGCGTCACGCTGGAGCTGAATCTTGGTCTGCTTGTGACGTCCACCGATAAGCTTGCTGGCTTTCTCGCGCAGCGGGTACGGGGCACCGCGCGCGATACCCAGCGAACGTGGAGTTCTTGCAGCTGGATGTGGACTTTGCGACGGCGTCAATGGCTGGAAGTGTCCCGAGTGCGGCGAGTACAGCACGCCACCATGTCCCGGAGCGTCCAACGTGCGGTCCCGTCCACGGTTGATGCTTGTAAAGCCTGACGAAGCAATTGGCAGTGCGACTGGCCTGGTCTTAGGGGAAATATTCGGGGACTCTGATGTGTTTTTGCTGTACACCGAGTAATTGATTGGGCTAAGTTCATCTGAATCGATATCGTCTCCAAGCACGGAGCTCATCTCCTCCGACTCCGAACTGTAATCCTGCGGCTCTTTACGCTTCGGTCCCAACTTGGATGGCTTGCGTGTTCTATGCTTGACCGACTTTGGAATGGGCATGCCATCTTCACCAACTATGAGGTAGGCTTTGGCCTCTCGGAACGCGTTCGCGACGATTTCCGTGTCGATGTCATATGTACGGTACTTCGGATCCCTTGGGTCGACACACTGATCAACAAAGTCGTAGCCAAAAATCGGTACTAGAGCGTAGCGGATGGGGTGGCAAAACCTCAGGCACAGTGCGCGTGCACATTCGTATTTCAGCCAGTATCCCTGACGGTTGTGCTTGCCACCCGTATTGTTGATGGCGATATCTTTGAGGTTGCCGCTGTGGAATGCTTTCGCAGGCCCTGTCTAGCAAAAGTCAGCTCCGCTACAACAGTGCCCAGAGAGTGGTTGATATGCTCACTTTCCCAAGCTTGAAAGCTTTGAAAAAATTTGTCATCCGAACGAGGCCGAACGCGTTGTCCCATGAGATGTCCCAACACTGGACGGATTCCTCCTTTGCTGGACGATGGCAGAAAGAGTATTTGAAAGCTATCGAGGTCAGTTGCGGACTTTTCTGTCGTGCGGTAGGCAAACGTACTGCGGAAGCCCTTCAACGTGGTTTGTATGTCTTTCTTGGCCGAATACGGCACCCATTCGGGCTGGTCGGAAATACGCCCGTCTCCTGAGGAAGCTCCAGGAGAGACTTGAAGCCTGTGATACTCCTTCAAAAGCTTGGTATGTTGGTGTGGGGAGAGGTGACGCTTGACGTCCCTGTACTCATGTGGATGATATCGAATAGGCGGAGCACCCTCGTGGTCCTTCGTGTCCGAGGCGCTGTTGCCATTTCGCGTGCGCGTGGCCTGAGTCGACGTCGCGGCTGGCATGACTTCGCACAGCTCGTCGGTAGAGGTGAAATATGGGTTCAAAATGTTGTTGATCTTGAGGTAGTTACTACTCGACTTGAACGAGGATCGTCTGGCCGTGGCTGTTCTGCCTCGAGCAAGCTTGAAGCGGTGTGAGTCACGACGAGACTTGTGGTTGTGTGTCATCATGCAATGGTGTAAGGTTGAAGCTGTTGTTCTTACTGGAATCTCAGCGAGGCAATGGCGAAAGATACAATTGGTGGGCTTAAGTGTGGTTGGCCTGCTCGGGCATGCGCGCGATCTTATGCTTTGCAACAAACAAGCAAGCAGCGATTCGTGCAGCAGGGAGAGTGCGTGTCTCGCGGCTAACAATTGCATACGTGTTCAAGAGTCCACCGCTGTCTTCATACCACTGCAGGGACTGTTTGCCTTGCTCGCCTTCAAGTGCTTTCGGGAAACCAGCGCCAGTTGTTTGCATTGGACCTACGATCCGGGCTGGAACTTCGGACCAATGCTCTAGCTATGGCTCGGGCAATGCGGATCAGGCAAGACATATATGTCTAAACTAATGAGAACCTCTCAAAAGCATCGGTACATATGAGAGACACCATGCTTGTCGGCTGACCCCTGCTAACCCCAGGCTGGGTTCAGGTAGCTACTCCAGTTGTTGGGAAGATCTGGCTATAGCAACGACCAGCAAGTCATAATTCAACATCCAGAGCAATGGCTAGAATCGTCTGGGCATGTACAAGCATCTGCAGGGGCTTCGACAGATGGCTAGGTGATAACCGGCGGAACAATACCATATGGGGAACCTATCATCCCACAGCAGCACGCTGCCAAACACCACACCTGGTTCCGACGCCAGCGTGCCGACTCCGGGAGCGTGGACGTACATCGATCAGATCATACAGACTTGCGGTCAGCAACATTCCAGCTGTAGATTCCTCCGCTTGAAGACTGTGGCCAGCATCACTTGTCGATATACAGAAGGAGTAGCCATCGTTCTATGCTATATACATACTTTGCAAGACTCTGGTCAATCTGCGCACGTTACATGGGTCCATCGCGAGGGGATCTCATCAAAACTCCAGAGAACACGATCTTATCGTCAATGACGAAAGTGTTGAAGCTTCCATGCGGCTACCTGAGCACGCTCTACAAGGGCCATGCCTGCACTACATATCTCACCCTGCAGTCCGGCTCAAACCATAGCCATACCCGGGAGCAGTACTCAACACCGTCCGTATTAGTTGGCCTAGCTTTCTATTGAAGCTTGAGATGCAAGAACGCGCTCCAGGCAAGACTTCATTGACGAGCATGAAAGATGAATATTCGCCTCGTAACACCGGCGGGCTTCCTTCATCTATCGATATCATGGTCCAGCACAGAATCAAGGAGTACACACTGCCAAGACTGGATTCAACCAAGATCAGAGGCCAGTGGGGTAGCGGAAGACCTCCCGATCCGTGTGCGTTTCTATGGGGACGGCCACTGATATACAAGACATGTGTGCTGACCGCCGCTCTATGGAGATCTTTGAGCTGACCTGAAACCGGCAGTTCCTCATGCACGAAATCCGCGTTTTATGGAGACTGCTCGGGGGCGATCTCAGATCGCAGCAACATGGCAGAGATATCTCCGCCAGTTCCCGTTCTCAGGAACGGGTATCACGCATCCCGTTGACACAATTTACATACCCATGGCTATGACCGTACCAGTCACCAAATAACCAAGCCGAACATGCTCACGTTTGAAACTATGCAGACAGACAACCTCCGGGCTGTCATACATTTTCGAGGGAGGTTCGAGTGTTCTGGCGGGTTGATGTGTTACGGTCGACCGCATGGTGAACATGGCGGTCAGGCCTACGTACGTGCAAAAGTGTGCAGGTTTGGCGCCAACCAGACAGAAGACGCGTTCGGGGAGATGCCTGTAAAACCATGCACCGACAGGAAGCGCGTAGTCACATCCGCCAGCAGAAGCTTATGCGGCCAAGCGCGAAACGACCACGACAAACCATGCTGTCGGTCGGATGGTAACCAACAGCCGACTGATGTGCATTGGCCATCCACCAAGATCGGATAGTGATCAAGTGCGGGTGTTCAGTCTGGCGCCGGGAGATTTTCCCAGCCATTGAGAATGCGATGCATAACAAAATACCCTTATCAAGTGAATGAGCATGGACTCAACAACCTGGTTTACAGCGACAATATGGCGGGTGTCACACGCACGCGCGCGTGGCACGAGCAGGGAATCCTCTCCGTGGATGGCGGCCGACAAGTTGCAGCTTTGGACGGCATGTTGAACTAGGTTCTGTCATGCACCGGGATGCCGAACCGCGCGCCTACGTGCATGTCTTGCCTGTCGCGGGAGCAAGGGTACGCTACCCTGCCCCTTCTGCTTGCCCCTCGATCCGGTTAGTATTGATGTCGCGGTGAGAAGCCCTGGGTCTGTTGGGATAATGTCATACCCGTCAATCGACAAATCTGCAGCAATAAGACCAATTTCTCGTAGGATCGAGATTCAACGGAACAATGTCTTGAGCTGTGAGGAACGAATCACACTGCAAGGTTTCTACTACCATTCATTTAGAGGCGGTGAGGATATGCTAAGTAAATACAGGGTTCATACAAGCAAAGAAGACAGCAAACGAATCCGTTCCTCTGAGTGACTACGAAATAAGCTTAGGCATATCCTTAAGCTTCAAATGCGATCTCGAAGCCATATGCAAACGCCCTTGACGCCTTCATGATCTCGGGATCCGGGACAGATCACTCGAAACTTTCATCAGCATCCTCATACTGCGCCTCCGATTCATCGTCATCGTCCATTTCTTCATCCTCGTCACTGAGCTCATAGAACTTCGCCTTGGGCTTTGCAGCAGCGGCGCGGCGAGATGGCCTGGCCGCTACCGGCTTCACGGGGGAGTCCTCATCTTCATCACTCAAGATCTCGTTTGCGAGATCGTCATCTTCTTCCTCTGCGTCAGACTCGACGGCTTTTTTCTTACTTGCCGCTGGCTTGGCGGCAGGTTTAGCCGCGGCATTGGCCTTGCCCTGCTTGGCGGCATATGCCTTTGCGGCAGGAGAGAGAGGCTTCACGGATGCTTTTGCTGCGGCCACTGATGGTTGCTTCTTTGTAGCAGCTGCAGTGTATGTGCTGAGCTTCGGCGCCGGCTTCGCTTTCGCTGCTGGCTTCGCTGCGGGTCTGCTGATCCCCAGCAGCTCATCGTCGCTGTCTTCCGACATCATGGTACGATTGGTCGCTTTAGCGGGCGAATTCTGCACCAAAGCATCCCAATTTGTCTCATCCTCCGAGATGTCGGAATTGTCAGTGGGCTTTTTCGATGCGGCAGGTTTGGCCTTGAGACCTTCTTTGCTGACAGGTCGTACGGCAGACTGTTGATGATACAACCGGGTGGCGCCATCAACTACGGCTGGGCCAATGCCTTTCACCATGTTGGTGACGTCGTCCAACATATCGTTGTCATCCTCGGAATCCTCATCAGAAGACTGGATCGCATACTTCTTCGGCTTCTGTGTAGCTGTGCGACCAGCTCGTCCTGCAGGTTTGGCAGGTATGTCTTTGGCAACGGCGGCGAAAACATCTTCCATGTCTTCGTCCTCGTCTGAGATGACTTTCTTGGTTCTTTTGGTTGCAGCGGCAGGCTTTGCAGCAGGCTTGGGAGCGACATCTTCGTCCTTATCCGAAACTTGCTTCTTGATCTTGGTAGGAATCGCTTTCGGCGCTGAACTTGCTTTGAGAGCTGCGGGCTTAACGCGCTCGAACGAGTTCTCCAAGGTCAATTGCTCAGCTGGGGGAGGTGCGAGAGGTTTCTGCTCTACTCCGTTGACCATGAGATATGTTCCTGCCGGCTTGGAAGGAAATTTGTCGAGGTTGCTGAGTAAGGCGTTGGTCCTCGGCTTAGGCGCTGCCTTTGGTTTCTTGACAGCAAAGTCGGAGTCTTCATCGAAGCTGTCATCCTCGCCAGCCTTGCGCTTCTTACCTCCCTTGGCTCCTATGCCAAGTTTGGCTGAAGCACGACGGCCCTTCGACTTGACCTTCTTCTCACGCTTCGCCTCTTCGTCAAGCTGGATCTGCCACTCCTCGAGAAGATCGTCAAGATCTTTCGTCCATAGAGTCTTGGGAGATTTGCTGTTCAACACATCGATCTCAATCTCCTTGTCGCCGATTTGCTTCAACAGCTTCTCCACACGCTCTTCAGTCAAAGACCAAATGGCCATACCCAGCAGATAATCAAAATCGCTTGCGCCCGCTGCGGTGTCGGCATCATCGGACTCCTCATGGTCCTCTTCCACTACCGCCTCAAATTCACCTTCCTTCTTTGCGTCAATCACTTTGGGGAAGCGGGTGAACCCAAGCTTCTGAAGCTCGGAAACTAGAACCGATTTCTTCTTCTTGCTGACAACGAGCTTGCCGTCGATAATGAGCTTCACAAATCGGGCTTGATTGGTGAATCTCTCGAGCTCGCGCTGAAGCTCATTCAGCATGTGCTGCTTGCGCTTCTGGTACATTTGCAGACGAACAATATAAAAAGCGTCCATGATCTCGAGCGGAGTCTGATACTTGTGAATGCGACCTTGGACGTCGAAGGCAACCAAGTTGGAGGTGGCGAACGTTTTGGAAAGCTTCAGCAAATCCATGAGCTTTGCCATATTCTCCGTTAGACCCTTGTCTTCCAACTTGATGACGAAGTGGACTTTAGAAGGCGTGTTGTACTCGGTGTAGTCCTTGATGAAGGATGGACCCTTCTCTGCTTTGATGACCTCTTCGAGCCTGTCCTTGAAATCTTGGGTCCAAACACGGACTGGAAGCTCGGTGATCTCCACCTCATTCTCGCTCAGCACACGAACGGTACCGCTCGTCCTAAACTGATCATCGCGTGACTTTTCGATCTCGCCAGTCCATCCACGGAACCAAGGGGTCATGGGCTCCATGGAATCGATGGAATCACCTTCCATACGACGCTTCAGGTTTTGAATGACGTCCACGGGATTGTAGGTAGGGATGTAAGTACTCCAACCTGTACCAATTCCATCGGCGCCATTGATAAGGATCATAGGCACGATAGGAATGTAGTTCGCCGGCTCGATCGTCTTGCCATCATCAGTGTTGTAGGTGAGTAATGCCTCGTCCGTCTGGTGGAAGATACGACGAGCGAATGGCGACAATCGTGTGTAAATGTAACGAGCGCTAGCAGCGTCGCTACCACCCTGTAGTCGAGAACCAAAATTTCCACTCGGTTCTAGGCAGTTGATATTGTTGGAACCAACGAAGTTGTGCGCAAGCGCAACGATGGTCTGCTGGAGCGAAGTCTCACCATAAGCGTAGGCAGTGAGACCGGATACGGAACCAGCCAGCTCCACGACCTTGACGTCTTTCTTTAAGTTGCGGCGGAAACAAGTGTAAAGCACCTTGCGTTGACCAGGCTTGAAGCCATCGATGACGGATGGGATGGATCGCATGTTATCCACCATCGAGAAAAGAATCAGCTCTTTGTTGATGAAATCGTCGTAGGTGATTTGGTCAGTACCAGCCATGTCGAGGTATGTACCTGGCACAAAATTACCCAGCCAGGTCTTTCGAGCATCAGCCTTCTTTTTGGAGAAGGCCAAATCGATCAGCTCCGGCTCGCCTTCCTGCATGACATGGAACTGCTTCAGATGCTTGTCCAGATCCTTGAAGTATATCTCAGCATCGGTTGTGTCTGAAGTACCCAATCCCTTGAAGTACTTGTGATCCCAGCCCTTCTGATGGCCAGGCTCCTGCTTCCAAGCCTCGTATTCCGGCATGGTGAAGAAGTCCCGCTTCGACTTGGGATTCTTGACGTCTCCTTTCCACACCTTGACGATGGGGGTGATGAACTCCATCAAAAAGCCGGGCAATTTGAGCAGACTTGGGTATTGCACTTGCAAGAAGTTGATGAGAAGACCTTTGATGTGAGAGCCGTCGTGATCTTGATCAGTCATGATCATGATGTGTCCATACCGCAAGCTCTTCGTGTCCTGATAGTCTTTCTTGTGCTGCAAACCAATGAACTTCTTGATGTTCTGAATTTCCTGGTTCTTCGATATCTGATCGACGCTCGCATCACGCACATTGAGTAGCTTACCACGCAGTGGAAACACACCAATCTCGTCTGGATTGACGACGGCACGTCCAGCCAGTGCGAGCAGACTGGCTGAATCACCCTCAGTGAGAATAAGGGTGCACTTCCAGCCATCTTTTGTGCCAGCTTTGTTTGCATCAGTGAGTTTGGAGTTGTTCATCCGCTCTCTGCGCTTGCCATCGGACTTGGAAAGCACTTTGTCTGCTTTTTGCTGAGCAAAATGCAGAATGTTCGTCACAGCCTCAGTCTTGGCGATATCCTTCAGGAACTTCTCACTGACTTGCGGCTTACTGCCGAACGCACTCGGCTTCGTTGTCAGTTGTTCTTTGGTCTGCGAAGTGAAGGAAGGGTTCACGACCAAACAGTTGACGAAGAGAAAGATATGGTTCCGAATCTGGGCCTTCTTCAGCTTGACTCCTCCCTTGTTCTTCTTGTTGACGATGTCTTCGAGCTTGTCGCAGATTTGGTCGGCGATGTAGTTGACGTGCGAGCCACCATGAGTTGTCGCAATCGAGTTCACAAAAGAAACCTGCTGGAAAGATCCATCCGAGACGGCGAAACCAACCTCCCAACGTTCGTGGGGGCTGTCGGTCAAGATGACCTGCTCGGGGGCAGCGCCATCATTGGCAATGTTTTCAGTCTTGATAGCTTTTGTGTACATCTCCATGTACTGCTTGAACTTGCTGATCTTGATGCGTGTGTCGTTCAGGTAGACTTTCACTCCCTTCGCCGTACCAGCCATATCGTAGACTCTCCGTTTCACCAAAGCCTCGAAATCATCATCCATCTCTTCCATGCCAAATTTGGCAAAGTCGGGCTTGAAAGTGATCTGAGTGTAGTCCTCGCCTTTGGCCTTGTCGATCCGCGCCTTTTCGACCACACTCATATTCTTCCTCCATACCTGGCGATATCGCTGCTTCGTCTTCGAATCGATTGTCTCCAATGTAAACTCCTTACTGTAGATGTTTGTGAGCTTCGCACCATAACCATTGCGACCTCCCGTGACCTTGGCCTCGTCGTCGTCGTAGTTGGATGATGTGAGGAGGTGTCCGAAGATCATTTCAGGAATGTAAATGCCTTCCTTCTCATGCACCTCGACGGGTATACCACGGCCGTTGTTCTTCACCGAGATCACACCCTCCTCACGATTCACCCAAACGCGCAACTCGTCCATGTTCTTGTCGCGCTGCTTGTTGTCGGCAGCATTGACCAGGATTTCATCGAAGATTTTGTACAGACCAGGTACAAAGCTCACTTTGCGGTTCTCCATCGCATCGTTCTCGGAGTTGTAGACCCACATCTGCTCGGTTGTCCGCTCCACTGATCCAATATACGTGTCCGGACGTTTCAGGATGTGTTCGAGTTGCGTCAACTTCTGGTATTGTGATGTAGCATTCGTCTTCTGCTTCGAAGGCTTCGGCATCGCATCTGGTGAGGCGTCCATTGCAAAGCTCTCGTTTGTGTTCTCCGCCAATGGCTTACTGGCTGGCTTCTTTGGTCCAGGGGCCTTCTTTTGTCGTTTGGCGGACGGGGGGGTGTTGGAGAGGAGAGAAGCGTCGTTAACCTCGTCAACACCGTCGTCAGAGTTCTCTTCGTCCGACTCTGGCTTCGCGCGTTTCTTCGTTGCAGTCTTGGCGACCTTGAGGGTTGTCTGCTTCGGTGCAGCCTTTGGTTTGGTCGGAGCTTTCTTCGCAGGTGCCTTGGAAGTCGCCTTGGTTGTTGTCTTGGCCTTTGGTTTCTTGGAGATGGTGAGCTTCGGACAATCATCACATGGGGTAATCCAACACTCACGGGCTTTGTCACAGGCTCGAAATCGCTGCTCGCCGCCAGCGAGTACGCGTCCTCGATAGAATCGTCCATGTTTGCGCGCGAAACTTTGGATTAGTAAGATATCTATGTCGATTGCGAAAGCGAATGTGGTCGTTGCATTTCTCGTCACTCGTACAGCTGTATTGCGACTATCGCGACCAGAGAACGAGCGTTGACAGATTCGAGGAGTAGGAAGCGCCGCTCCTGTTGATACTATCACATGAAGCTTAGGTAGATTGTTTTGTTTACCCTGAATGATTAAGGTTACGGCTCCACCCGCGTATTCACGAGCGCGTCCCTGAAGACACGTGACGCAGATTTATCCCTAGATCAGCTTGAAGATACGCTGTAGATTTCGTGTAAACACATTTAACAATTTGCGATGCAGTTTTTGGTCACCCCATATAGGTATCAAAACGAGAGAACTTGACAGATCTTGATCGGTGTGAGGAAGCGGGACAGGGCAGATTGTTTCGTTGGCTTAACGGCCTTGATGTTATACATTCTGTCCCAATCGCCAAGCAGATTCCATGTCTTCAAGAAGCCAAAAGCACCCAAACCCAGCGCCATGCTAATATCACAAATCACCGGCATATAATGCACATCTCCAACGATTTACGCAATACGTGAGGTGCCTGGTGGAGCATCAACAGATCACCCCGTCATTCTCCATCTTGATCTCCGGCACCCCCATGCCATCCTTCGTCTTCCGTCTCTTCTCATTCCGCTTCCGCCTCTTCTCTTCCCTCTCCCTCTCCTCGATCTCCCTCGCAACCTCAATCCTCGTCCCCAGATCCACCGTCTCCCGCGCCAACTCTTCCTCCCGCTTGCGCTTCAACCACTCAAACCGTTCCTTGACCTCCTCCAACGTCGCCCGTCGCACCTCTCCGCTCTCTCCAGTCGCGACCAGATGTTGCTTGGAGTTTAGATGCTCCACGAACTGCAGATTATCCTTGTACGTCAGATCGCACGCCTCACAGTAGAACCCAGCGCTTTTGCCTCGCTTGCCTTGGCCTGCGCCAGCAGCCACGATCGTCGTCTTGCCGACCTGGTCCGCGACGTTCAAGCGGGCTTTCCGGGCTTCAGTGTCGCGCGCATCGGGCGGTGTGCCCGCGCGTTGCTTGACATATTTCTTGCCTGCGAGCGCGGCTTCGTAGCGGGCTTTGCCTTCCTCTTTGGCTTCCTGGTCGCGCTCGACGGCCTTGGCGGCGTACTCGTCGCGGTCCCAGGTACGTCGGAAGCCAGTGTCGGATGACTTTGCGGTGGTACCGTACGCTCCTTTGCGGTCGGACATATTGTGGAAGATGAATCGGAAGGATTGTGAGGATGTTTTGTGTCGAGCAAAGTTTAGAGCTCATGGTTAGACGTCACACAAGGCAAGTATAGCCGAATTGCATAAAGCATGTGAAGGCATACAGTGTGCAACCACATCTATTGTATCATCCAGCAACATCGACAGCCTAGGTCTAACTACCTCCACATAGCTCTCGAAGCATCGAGTACTGTAGTCAAATTTTTCTGCTCTCAAAAGAAATCGGACTCGGTGATCTGAAGGTCGCAGTGGATGGAAGACAGTAGCTTCGTAACATTTTCGAATGCAAAACATCAGAGCTATCATTGTCGACAGTTCGAAGAACAAGTTGCGTCACAACAACGAAGTTTCAATGTAATCAAAGTATGTCCAGCCTGTAAAATATCACTCCATACTATTTCATGAAAGAGATTACAGGTTGTCAACCTCTGCGTGAACCGAGCAGAAACATTTACGTTCAGATAAGGTGACTGGACTTGCTTCTCCAAAGCTGATACCCCAAACAAGTCATCGCGATCATCTTAGACTCGAAAGGTGAAACGTTCACTCACAGTGATGAATATTGTAACATTGCTCATTGATCATTACTTCCAACAAAATTTTAGGAATACAGTCGGCCTTCTCCTCGCTCTCGACTGGTTACACTAACTTCCTCAGACCAAGATTCCTTGCATGAAGCACCAGTTCCTACTCTCAGCGCTGATGACCCTTCGTCTTCGCTTCCAGCAATGCGACTGCTGCGGTCTTCAGCCATACCATCGCTTGTCTTGCAGCCGCGGCATACATGCTGCGGGATTCCCATGTGCGCCGTCGATATTTTCGACGTTGCGAAAGCCCATCGCAAATCGTCGATTGCGGGTGTCGAAGACCTCGAACTTTAGGGTTATGTAGAGTCGTACGCCTCCGAGTCACTCCATCGCACACTTTCGTCGAAGCGTGAAAAGTCATTCGTGGTAAACTCCGAATCATGGCCCAGATTTCATCGCATAGCTTCCGACACCCCCGAAGTCGTGGCGAGGAAGCCTCTCGCGGCATAGCGAGGGACGTAAGGCGTGCGATGGCCGGGCACGACATCATCCTCATGAGCGTCCGGGTTACTCCCACGGAGCCAGTGTGACCGCAAACTACGCGCAGCCATGTTCGGGATCGATGGCGAACTGTCCACCGAGGCTGCCGAGGACGTTGATGAGCTGCTGGCCGATCTTGGGGTTGAGGGTTGGAGCTGAACGTCGGCCAGCCGCTGGGTGACGTGCTGAGTATCAAGTGTGCTGTTCTGAGGGCTGCTGCGCGGCCAGGTCTGTTGGGAAGCCATTGGAGAAGGGACTGAGTTGAGTGAGAGTCTTCGTCGATTTTGGTCGAAGTGATTTATCTTTCTCAGTCGTTATGGATAAGGTGAATCTTAAGCGTTATATTCTTCGACTCGTGATCAGACGGATAGATGACTCTTCGCGAGAGAAGAGCTCCCTCCGCCCACCACGACGCCCAACGACTCTTTATACCCTCGCCCCTTCGGCCTCATCAGCGCGGCCATGTCCAAGCCTTCGAAGCCACATCTCGCCCCGACGATTAGGCCACGCGAGCTTGGCGTGCTAGTGCGTAGCCAAACCCTGCTCGCACGTGTCTCACGCAGAAAAGCTTCGACGGATCCATTCCCTTCCAGGCCAAGTGGGAGACGAATTGAGCACAAGTCCCTGCGGCATGTGATCTGCGCGGGCGGCCGCGAAGAATGTGGCTTGCGTTGCCCAGGAGTCTCGTTCTATGAATGTCACTGTAAATCTGTATACACGAAAGCAAAGACCTGCCAGGAGAACTTGGCATTGTCGGTGCCGGGCGTGACGGCCACGAGGCAGTCTAGACCCATCAACATCATGGTTTGTTCCGGTATCTACAGAAGAACGCGGACAACGAGTTCGCTATAGACGATGTGTGCTATATGTAGGTGCCACGGCGTAGTGCCGGTTGCGGGATGGTGCTTCCACTGAAAGATAGCGGTTTCAATAATGCCTCGCTGCAGCTAAAAGAATGCCTCCCTTGGGACTGCGAGTGTAATTGGTTCTTGACATCGGGAGAAAGACATCGCTAGAAGGGGTGTGCAAGACATTTGATACCTATTTTCTTACATCCGAAAAGCTTCGGGTTGCTACACAATCCATAGCAGGCGGGGTATCGATCACAACAGGTCTCTGCTTCGTACTGAGTTGTCCACATATGTTTCATATCTAGACACATACATAGAATGTATACTACATGCACACAGAGACAAGCTTCCCTTATGTCGCCGCGCCATCCTTCTTGTCGTCCAGCACAGCTTTGGCCGTGCTGGCCGTGCGGCGACTCCAGAACCATCCGACGCCAGTAGACGCCGCTGCAGTCGTGGGAGGCGGAGTCGCGGTTGTAACCGACTTCACAGAAGCGGCAGGGGATGATGTAGAAGCGGACGTCTTGTGCGTCGACTCCGTATGCGTGGGTGTTCGTGCGAAGCCGTAGTCTTCCGCGCTGAACAGCGCCGGTGTGCCTGGCAGACTGATGCTTGGGGTCATGAGAAGTGACTCTTTCGCTTCGAGTCGGACACGCTCGAGGTCGAGTTTGAGGTGTTCCGTCTCACGGCGAGCTTTCTGTGCCTCCTCAGCGGCACGTTGGGCCGCTTCGGCGGATTTCTGGAACTCGAGGCGAGCGGTCTCGAATTCGGCCTGCATCCGCTGCAATGCTTCGTCGTGGCGACGCTTTTGGATGTTCATCGTGCGTCGCATCTCGTCGACCTCTTGCTTCGCTTGCGCCTCTGCAGTCTTGGCATTGACGAGTTCAAGTAGCAAGGCCTCTTCCGGCACGGACTCGTGCTCCGGTGTGGCGAAAACCTCTTGTGTAGCAAGGCTTGACGTTCGTGCTCCAAACCCGCTCGCCGGGACAGCCAGGCTCGGTGTAGCACCTGGAGTCGAAGGCGTAAAGCTTACAGTCGAGAATGGCGTGCCGGGCTCTGGCTCTTCCTCGGTATCGTCCGGAGTAATCGTCACATCGAGCCTCGGGAGAGCCGGTGGCATGGTGTGGGCGTGCCTCAATTGCGGCGGTGATGCTGGCAGCTCGGACAAGCGCGACTTCGTCCTCATGCTTTGGATCGAGCTGCTGGAGTCCCGCCGACCATCTCTGCCAAGCTTCAGCTCTCTTAAGCCGCTCCCAGCAGCCATCGTGCTCATTGGAGCACTCGAGACGCTGGCAGTCCTCTGTCTGTGACTGGCATCGGTTGCATTGTTAACGGGGCCATCAGCGATGCCGCTGATACGCGAGAGACGGTCACGTCGCCCCATACTTCTGGCCTCGGCTTTCATCTCTTGGATTGTGTACTCCAGCTTCTGCCTCAACCTGAAGTCATCATTCACGCGAGTCCGCAACTCCTTGACCTCCAACCTGAGATCGTCGCTTTCGCTTTGGAACGCTGGTAGGCTTGTTTCTGCGACTTCCAGCCTCGTGGCGAGCTCTCGCGAGTGTTCCTGCGCTGTGGCCAATTGTTCTCTGGTTTGAGCGAGGCTACTCCGTAGCTGTGCCTTGCTCTCGTACGAAGCAGAGAACCGAGTGTTTGTTGCTAGTCGTTCTTCAACACGATGGAGGAGACCACTCAGATGAGCTTTGGCGGGGCTGCCGTTGCTGAACCCATTCTGTAGGCTGACGGGCCTCTGCTTCACAGCCCGTGTTCTGGACGGGGGTGGTAATGTTCGTCTCCGGTCCTGTCCTTCGACCACAGTGTCGTCTGATGATGAATCGTCGGGCTTTAGCTGTTCCACCAGCTGTCGCACCACTCGATGATCTTCACTCCGATCTTCCCGCTCTTGCTGCAGCATGGCCGTGAGCTCAGCGTGCTCTCGTTGCATCTCAGACATGGCCATGAGCAGATCCTCAATCTGAGTATGCAAGTCTTGCTGCTCTTTATGGAAGGGGGAATGTGATTGCGATGCTGTGCGTATCGACTCTGACTTCGATCTGAGGCTCATCATGTCGGCGTTGCTGTCTCGCACGCCCTCAACAGCGCCAATCTCTGTAGGTGCGGTGCTGGCAATGCTCCCATTGGAGCCGTTTGACGATCCTTCGGTCTCGTTAACAGTGCTGATGCTTTGCTTGCTTGGGCTTCTGCGCAGAAGGAAGCTTGGCTTGCCAAAACTTGAGCTGATCGAGGCATCCGCAGAGTGTGGCGAGAGCGTGCTCGTGCTTTTGCTTGGAGTGTGAGCATGGACAGGAGCCCATAGCCTACCCAAGAACCTCGAGGCGGCAGCTTGAACATCCGGCAAGAAGCCGGCGGAGTGGCCAACCACGTCGGACGATTGATCTTCAAATTCCCGTTCCAGTTCCCCCAAACGTGCATGTGTGATGATGTGTCCGAGAGACGTGAAGTCATCCACGAGATCGTCGGCGTTGCAACCATAGCTGTCCCAGATAGCTCGGCCAAGTAGAAGCTGCATGACTTCTTCAAACTCGTTGCTCGCCAACATTGTTTCTTCGTTTCTGCGGATCAACGCGAGCGCCACGCGCATGACTGTCTCGTTCGCGCCCTCAGCAAAGATAACATCGTAGATCCGGAAAAGCATTGGGAGCGGACAAGTGACCGCAAAGCAGGAGAGGAACCACTGCGAGAGGTACGCCGGTTCTACGCCAAGATTGACGAAGTGCTCGGACAGACGAGGATGGTGCTGCTTCAACAGGGAGCTGAATTGGTAGATGCGCATATGCAGACCGGAAAGTGATGGTAAAAACGACGGTCGCAGAGCGTAGTGGTCCATCAGTCTGTGCGGAAGTTAGCTTCATTTCGACATGTGATAGGTTTCTAATAAGTTCACTCACCTGACAAGTACGCAGAATGCTTCTTTTTCTCCCATGTTCATGAGCAGCGGGCCTACCAAAAAGCCCAGACCTTGGCAATACCCGATGTCTTTGTCGTGAAGGGAGAAGCATTTGAGCACTCTCCCGAGCATTCTTTGGCCTTCACCGTCCGCATCTCGAAACAATTCCACTCCTGGAAAGCTACGACCAACGTCTTTATTGATGATGCCCTCGTACGGCGACTTCTCCCCAACCAGTTTATCGAATGAGTCTTCAAGAGCCCGCTCTCGCGCACCAGATATGCTTGCCCAGACAACGCCGCGCAACGGGGGCGGTATGCCGGACCGTATTTTGGTCGTGGTCAGTGTGGGTAGACGAACCGCGGTCGATAGATAGTCCTGTACCAAAGCTGCCCAAAACTCGAGCTCAGTCATAGGCGGCGGTTCTTCAGGCAAGACAGCGTCCGGTGCCAAGCTGTAGCGGATTGAGATTGCGTTGCGGTCGCGCACCAACTTTTTGAGATGACCCATGCTCGGTGGTCGACTTCCACTTCGGTCCCGTGCAATCACCTTTTGAGTGGACGACTTTGGATCTGTGGAGTATTTGGCATTTTCCTGCTCCAGCCGAGCAAGAAGAAACGCTGTGGACTCGTCTTCGACGCCATCAGCCAGCTCCTTGTCTTCCTTCTCCTGCTCTTCGTTCTTGTCAAGCTGCGACCAGTCCACCTCATTGTCTTCTGATGATGAGCCAGACGCTCTCCGTGGAGTACTCATACTGCTGCTTCTGCTTTGCTCATCGAGCGCGAAAGAAGCTGACGTAGTGGAATTACTCCTCACACTCGTTACTTCGTTATGTCCATTCGACTTCCTGCTGGTCGCGCTTCTTGCACTCTGCATACTCTCTCTTGATACCTGTTCGATGTGATGGTCTGTCGCCTCCAATGGTTCGTCCTTCATGGTGTCAAACAAGGTACTCTGTCGTGTGGGGCCTGACCAATGATTTGAGAGAATTTCGATGCTGCTGGGCTTCCTGAGATGGCGAACGCTGCGCACCCTAGGGGTTGCCAACACATCGTCGGCCTGTTGTGCAGAAAGATGATCGTAGTCTAAGCTGGACTGGGACAAAGCAACAGAAGACATGCTGTCTCTTGACAAGTCTGCATCTTGTTCGGTAATGGGTGACACAGGGTCGGTCGGCGATCGCGAGGCTTCGGGGGATATGGGAGAGACTGATACACGATCGAGCATGTGTGGTGTTGATACCTCAGAATTTCGAGCCGACTGATGTGATATTGAAGTATCGATGTGGAGTCTGGTAGATGTAGGGGTGAGCGGGCGTTGGTGGCCTTCCGGAAGGCCGTCCTCCTCTTCCGAATCGTCTGCCGCTTTCTCTTGCTGCTCTTCCTCTGTCTCGTCCTCGTCCTCGTCATCTTCATCTTCCTCTTCCTCTTCGTCATGATGGTCCCCTTCGTCATCCTCTCCATGTTCACCGTCGTCCTTCTCTTGCTCCGTAACGTCCTCGTGCACGACCGTTTCGTTCTCCTCATTCCTCCGCTCTTCTTGATGATGCTGTGCATTCGTTGTCTCGGAGAACCCGAAGTCAAGTCCTTCTTCTCGTACTTGATGTTCCGGCCCTGCATCAAGCTCGAATATACTGTGCTCGTCGTCCATTGGGTGAGGACTCGAGACCAAGCCTGACTCGTGTGTATGTGAATGAGCGCTGTCCCTTACTCTCGCCGGTTGCCTCTCTAGTCCTAAATCCTCATCCGAAGTGTACTCCGATGCTTCGCTCAAGGTGCTAGTCGATATATGCTTTGAGCTTCGCAAATCGTCCTCTTTCGTGCTGGTTGCATCTTCAAGGACACATTCTTCGTGCAGCGGCCGTAGATCTGCCGCAGATTCTGTATCCATACCAGAATGCCTGGCTGTCTCTGCCTCCGTGGTGGTCGTAACGGTCATGTTGTATGGTCCGAACCTGCAGACCTAGCTCATAGGCGACTTTCCCGATGTTCGAGGGGCTCGCGTACCGGCCGTTCGTTGTCACAACTGACTTCGATCTGTGCGTGCCACCTCACATGTGACGAAGAAGAACAAGAGTCAAGCACGCACGAATATCGTATACTGCGTCCGGGCATCTCACCTTGTTCCCCTGTCCGTTTGATCTGCTCCGCAAGGGGTTCCGCCATTCACTTGTCTTCCAGACGCGTCGCCAATCATGACCAGGACTAGGGTCCGAGCATCCCTGAAACCACACCCGCCACTTTAGCGCCCGTTTGACCTCCTCACCAACCATTTTCGCAACAGGAATCTTTTGTAGCCGCGAGCATCCTCATTTGCTGCCGGCACTACTCTCCAGCATATCGGTGCAAATGCATGTGATAATCAGCAGTAGTAACGTATCTGGCAGAAAGTGGAATGCGATCTGGCCAGGGTCTGCATCTGACAGTCAACAGATCTCTATATCGAGATTCTAGTAGGGTCCAACGAAGCTCAGGTAAGGTACTAATCTGCTAACATAAGGGATACACTCATCCACCCCTGCAAATGCCAAATGCAGTGTGGGAGCGAAACCTTGTCAAGCGCATTCATGTTGGAGGACTGTTCTTGAGTTCTTAAGTATTTGACATGTCGAACATCCCTGAACTGTTGTTGCAAACATGAATCTTGTCATGTCCTCAAGATTCTGTACACAGATGTATGAAATATAGTACACGAACTACCACGCTTTGATCGACCCTCATCGGAGAGTGATCTCGCCATCCCACGCTCCTCGCGTTAGTCCCAAGGCACTCACCACATTCTGGAAGCGTGGTCCTCCTCGTTCTTTTCGTTCCAGATATCTTAGAAGCCGTTGCCGTCTATGTACTAGCAGTCGCAGATTCCGCTTGCCGTTCTTATCGTGCCGGCCTCTTGTTTCCTGGAAATCGGCCAGAGCTTTGATTTTCGCGGTCAAAATAGCTATCTGCACTTCACTGCTGCCCGTGTCTATTCCTACTCGTGGAATCTTCTCCTGCGGGATTGAACCGTTCTCTGGCAATGGTACGGCCGGTCGTGGTTCCAGCACCTGATCCGTGTTGTGTCTGCCGAAGATATTGATAATGCGTTGCGTGTTGATCCGATGTAAGTCTGCACTGCTTGCTAGCGACAGACTTGAGATTCGACGAAGGGCCTCTCTTGCGTTGTCGTGCTCTTCTTTCTGTCTAGCTTCCGTCTTTTCCGAGCCTTCATTGCTCAAGTGATCCCCATATATGGCTGAGGGATCTGGCGTGAAGATATACTCGCTATTCTCAATGCCCCGTTTCAAGTCTTGCTCATTGAGGAAAAAGTTGAGTCGGTCATCGGTATCGCGATCGGCAGTTGCTTGTGCTTGGTTGCCCACCGGCGGGCGCGCAGTGTCGAAAGATTGGACGAATGCGGTCGGGTTGCCGCGTACAGGATCCCCCAGAGATGCCTTCCGCTCTTTTTGCAAGACTTCCCGTCGGCTGATATTTGCTGCTTTCTTCGCTTTCGCTTGCGCAACCTGCCATGGCTCCTGATGCTTTCTTTTCTGGGGCGAGGATGTCTGCTGTTGGCTAGATGTGAAGCTGAATGTGCGACAAAGCTGCGAGGAAGAAGCTGTATCACATGAGTGTCAGTATACTGTAAAAGACTGAAGCTGAGCTGCGCACGCACCGTTCGAGCTCTTCAGACATTGTAATGCAGGTATTCGAGGTGGCATATTTGCAATTGCAATGACTCCAGCACGGAATCACATGCTTTGGTGACAGCAACATAGAGAAGATGTTGCGGAGCCAATGCCAAGCGCTCGGGGGACGGCAGTAGCCTCACCTGCCGAAAGAAGCCCCACGAATTTCGAAAGTCGAACTTCGCAAATTCCCCTCCACGACGAGTAGAGGAATATTCTTGATATCGACTTACGACCTCGACATCAACCACATCTCGCAATCATGGCCCCTTCCAACCTTCCCGCCGGCTTCAATGCCACCGCCCAAGACATCGAGATGCTGCTCGCAGCTCAGTGCCACCTCGGCGCAAAGAACTTGCAGGTTCACATGGAGCCATACCTATGGAAGACTCGCCCAGACGGTGTGAATGTGATCAACATTGGCAAGACCTGGTACGTGAAACAATATACACTGTCTTGGAAGATAGTAATCTGACAACATCACAACAGGGAGAAGATCGTTCTGGCTGCTCGTATCCTTGTTGCTATTGACAACCCTGCCGACATCGCAGTCATTTCTGCTCGCCCATACGGTCAACGTGCCGTGCTCAAGTTCGCTGCCCACACTGGTGCATCTGCGATCGCTGGTCGCTTCACGCCCGGTAACTTCACCAACTACATTACCCGTTCGTTCAAGGAGCCGCGCATCATCATCGTCACCGACCCTCGCACCGATGCCCAGGCCATCAAGGAGGCTTCCTACGTGAACATCCCAGTTATCGCGCTCTGCGACACCGACTCTCCTACCGAGTACGTCGACGTCGCCATCCCGACCAACAACAAGGGTCGCCACGCCATCGGTCTCGTCTGGTGGATGTTGGCACGTGAGGTTCTCCGTCTCCGCGGCACTCTTGCCAGCCGTGAAGCCGAATGGGACGTCATGACCGATTTGTACTTCTACCGCGACCCAGAGGCTGAGGAGAACAAGGACAGCGCTGGCCAGGACGAGGCCAAGGTGCCTGGCGCAGATGAGGTCGGAGCCGGTCCAGTCGACGCTGGTTTCACTCAAGATTGGGAGGTCTCCGGCGGTGCCGCAGGCCAATTCGCTGCCTCCTCCAACGTTGCTGGCGGAGCTGCCAACAGCTCATGGGATGCCGAGGGTGGTGACTGGGCCGCTTCTTCTGGTCCGGCCGAGACTGGCAACCAGGGATGGGCTGGCGAGACCGCTCCCGCCACTGAGGGCGCTCCAGCCGCTGCTGGGTGGTAGGCACGCAAGCCTCGATAAAGGCTTCACAGATGGTTTAGCATCGCCAAGAAAATCAAGCATCACCACATCTTCATCTGCGACTTTATGCTAGCTGCACTATTGGGGTTTGAAATGATGTGGCACTTGACGAGGGAAAGATACCTGTCTTGCTCTGGCAGGAGAGATGACAGGGGAAAGCCCTGTGCCGCTTCTTTCGATGGGTTGATGTAACAATCGCCTAGGCTCATGTAGTGCGAGCAAGCTTGTCCGATGAGTGTCTGTTCTGTGCCCCCTTTTCTCTTCGTGAAGTTCTCCTTTTCCTCATGAGCTGTCCCCCCCTTTGTGTATATTCGCGTGGCTACGTATATCGCTGGAGTGCTGCCGATTTTGGCTACAGTATCCTAGGCCGATCTAGTGCATCGATTGTGGGTTATCACCACGCCCTTCCATACGCCTAATCACCGCGCCTTAGATTTCATGTAGTAGAATCAAGCAGCTGTACAAGCTGAAGGTCTCACTGAGGGTAAGCATTCATATAGTAGCATTGGCATCACCACTAATGCGCATCAAAGACGAATGCACATTCAACGCTCAGGCTTCATCTGACATTATAATGTACATCTGCCAGTTTACAGCTCATGTTATACACCATCGACCAGACTAATCGTCCAAGAGCTGACCAACAGTCTCAGCACCCAATCTGAACTCCAACACCAGTCCATCGACTGCAGGAAGTCCCTGCCCCAAGTCGGTGTAAGCACCAGCCTTACGGTGACAATCTTGAGCCCCATTCAGTCGTCCGCCCTGCTCTCAAAGTCCAAAACACAGAAGATTATAGGAATCCTGACTCGCCGACTGACCATACCACGACCAACTTGCTCCGCACCTCGCCAGTCCCCTCTGCTCTCCCATCGACACTCCCATTTCTCTCTTCTTACCCATGATCCTCCCTTCTCACCGCTCCATGCCACCCGCATGCCCATACCCAGCGCCAAACCCATACGCCGCCGCGATATCCTCCTGGTTCATCAGCCGGATCTCCCGCATGTATTGCGTCTGGCTGAACGCCGCGCCGTTCGGTGCTCCGCTGTCGTCCGCCGTGTCGCGCACCGGCTCCACGCAGAACCGATGCATGATGGCGTAGGCGATGAAGATGGATAGGCCGGCGCCCAGGATGCAGATCAGGACGATCTCCTGGGGGCCGATCATCGTCGTGGGGATGATGGGGAGGAGTTGAGCTCGTGAGATGTTGGGTCGTTGACTGCCTGTCGCTCAGGGGAGGTGGCGTTGGATCTGATTGAGAGTCGAGAGCGCGATTCGATTGTGTTCATTAGGTCCCATGTAACAAGTGACGGTAGATTAGATGTGCCTGATTGTAGCCGAGGTGGTGCTCGTAGCAAGGTCCCGGGAATCGTTTTGTTGATTCGGGATGAAGTGATCAGACATACTGATTGCGAAGTGCTGCCCGTACTTACCTGTATGATGCACCTGTTGCTGTTTCCAATCGGACGAACGGTCGCGTCAAGCTCAAGTCACAACTGGAAGGAGTGGTCGATCTGGTTGATATAGGGAGAGTACATGTACGCAACACACGTACCGAAGCTCGTACGCTCTAGGCCCTGGTCCTTCATTGTGGGTGAGAGTTAACAACGATGAGTATGCAAGTGATCATGTTCAAGTTGGGAAGATATATTGTTCCAAAAACACGCGACTCCGATTTAACGCCTCGACATGACCATAGCGCCCTCGCTGTTATGCATTTGCGTCCTTTCGTAAGTTGCGACTAGCAATCTTGCTATCGGTATCGTATCTCTGTCGACTTGTGCCGACCTTCCAGAATCCATTGATCGGTCGACGGTTGCGCGCACTTCCACGCCTTGTCCTATCTGCGCTCAATCTTCCCAGCTCTTCTCTACTGTCTCTCGCACGCGCTTCGTGTACTCCTTCCTGTTGTCCTTGTAGAGGTTGCTGGCTTCAACATTCGCCGGACTCGATGTGTTTGGATCGTTCAACAAGCTGTATTGAATCGCTGGTCAGCCGGAGGATCTCTTACATGTTTGACCCACCACGGGTTACCCCAAGGAGCTACACATCGACATCTCTGACCAACTCACCTCTGAACACTCGTCAATATCGCTGCCACATCATATGTCGGACTCCACCTGTTCTGTAGAATATCCAAGCAAAGCTCTCCAGTGCCATACACGTTCGGGTGGAACATCTGAGAGATAAACTTGACACCCGGCGGCTTGTTCGGATACTGCTCCTCAAAGTGCATGACCAGGCGAAACGTGCCGTCCTCGAAAGGTGTGTCGGAGGGTCCGATGATGACGGCGTTCCTGTTCAGATGTAAGCAAGACTGCGGTCTGCAACGGAGCTGCGAGGAATGTACCAAGTCATGACATTATCAGCGATGGGACTTGCGCTCACGCCAGCTGGCGGGTCGGTCTGCATGCGCTTGAAGTCACGCATCAGCCTTCGCCTCGCCGCCGTCGACATGCTGAAAGATAGTGGCCTGCTTCCGAGATGCGGTGGAGATGAGTCTGTGAGGTGGGGGACCTTATCGTCACCGAGTGTGCGCGATCAGATACTGCTTGTTTCCGAGGATGATGATGAGCTCGATGTCACGTATTCGCTCAAGTAACAAGATATCGTGACATAGACAGCACGACACAATGATGGAGGCCGGTGGTTGCTGGCAGTGGGGGTGAATCACCTTGGCACGTGATCAGCTTCGTGGCGCCATGCAGGGTCCTGTTTGCTTAACTCCACGTCGATCTCCGTCTTCTGCACTGCATACATGGCGTCCAGATATACATGTGTGTTCTTTACCTTTAGTACTGCCCAAGTAGAACGTTTACTGTGTAATGTGACAGTCCAGACTTTTATATAAAAACAATTGACTATGGTCACTTGTGTCGGGTAGAGACAGAATCTGACATGGTTCGATTGATGGCATTAGGTCAACTGAGCCTCGTCTAAAACAAAAGAGTCCACGTCAGACCAATCTGCACCAAAAACGATCCGCAGCATCCCATTTTCTCTCATGGGCACATACAGCTACAGACCGTCTGAATGTGTGCTACTTCGGCAGGCAATCACCGTACTCCAGATCTTACGAGCTTCATCAGTGATGCGAGTCTTGCCATGGTGAAGGGATCATTCATAAATAAGATTTCGGTACCTTAAGAACAACGAGAACATGCACGTGAATTAGACAGAAGAGAGTTAAGTACCACTAAAGCCCCACAACAGTGCACCCAAGCCCAAGCCGCATAAAATGGGTATCGTCAGGTTGTCGTCCAAGCCAAGAATATCAATTGCTTCGCTAACGCTCGCGATCAAGCCGGAAAGCAGGGCCAGCACTGTCATCGCCAATGCACCGTCAATTGTAGCTTGCGATTTGCTGAGCCCCAGCATATCCCTTAGTTGTGTAGGAAGCGTGAGATGTCCGTTGAACGCAAAGCTGTTGATGCCCTCATCGTGTGTGCCTGATGTATTCGGCGCGATCATTCCCCAGAACATGATCGCAATGGCTACGCCAAACGCAAAAGCCGCCAAACTTCCAGCCAAGCTCTTTCCTCGCCGGATCCGAGGCGTGTATTTGCCGTATAATCTGCCAAACGTGCTGGCAGCCGTATCGCACCACGAGAGAAGCAGCACGCTCATGACCGCCACGTCCTTCCTGCAGAAGCGCATCGTGAACCATAGTCCGGCCAGATAGCTGATGACGCCGTTGAACCTATCATGCGCCTCACTTTCTCGCATCAAAGCCCCCATAACCCGGATATACACAGAGTTGAATGCTGGCCAACGAAAGCGAATCAAGTCGACCGTGAAGATCGGGATGAGCAACCCGAACAGGACGGGATGGATCTCAGTCGTCTGCACGTCGATGCAGTATAGGTATAATGTGACGAAGCCGATGCTGACATGGAGGACTTTGCGCGGGACTTCGTGTTTGTGGACGAATGTACGCCATTCGCGGTGGATTGGGATCAATCCAAAGGGGCTCGGACTACGAGAGAGACTTCGCCAATAACTAGCACCGAATCCTCGCTGCTCTGGTTGCAGTGCGCTTTCTGGCGAAAGCAAGTTGTTTGTCCCCTCATTCGTGGCTTCCGTGATAGTGCTTTCGCTCGTTGCAAGGCGCTTGCTCGGGACACCGGTCACGAGCTCCGCGCCAGAAGTAGCGCTTCCGTTCATGTTCGTCTGCTCTGTTGCTCTGCGGCTCAATTGTGGACTTCTACCTCTTTCTCCAGCGCGACTTGGCTCTATATCATGCTGTGGTTCGTTGTGCTTGTTATACGATCCGCTCTTTGCTTTCTGACCAGCTCTGGAGCGTGTAGTTGGAGCGAAGGAGCTGTCTCTTCCACTGGTATCAGAAGGTGTAGGAGAGGGAGCAATAACACGCGGTGTGGATGGGATTTGAGACGTGGAGGACATGTTCGCGTAGGTCAGCCGGACGCGGATGAGGACGGATACCGAGCACTAGCATCTCATTCTACTAGGTTCTGCGTGAATATGCGGATATGTAGATCCGGGGGGCATGAGGATGAAAGGATGTAATGGGAAGGAAGACTAAGACCATTAATGCGCGTGCGCATGAATGCGGTGTGCTGTCCGAGATCTACCACTGCATGTGTGCTTGCTGTTCACATATGACGTAGCTGGTCGACGGAGATTCGGATTTTGAGAACACACAGTGAGTTCATACCTCAGGATGCACGGCGACTCACCGTTCCAAAGCAGGAATCTCGCAATAGAGTCTTGGCTGAACTACAGTTCAAGCATAGGAAATATACCTACAGAACACGTCTCAGCAGAAGAAGCAGGGATTATTGGAAAGTACATGTACTCGATCACATGCCAAAGTGATTTGTGCTGACGTAACAGGGCGTCCACAGCGGTCTGGCTCGCGCGCAATTTTTGACTCTGCACAATCCAGAGGTCGGCTATGAGTAAGACCTCTTCTAACGATCGACATCCCCCAGATTGTGCTTTGCAAAGATGCCTTTCGATATAAACACGTGCGCTCGACCGAACATCTTAGCATTGGAACCATATCGGTGTGCCAGAGAGTGCGTTTGCCAAATCAATCGGACACGGTCGTGGCAATGGCTGATGATCGATTGTTTTGAAGTGACTACAAGGATGATGGAACCAACATTCTTCTCGATGCCAACGAGAATGCCTACGGCCCTGGACTAGATCTCAAGGCCGACGGCCAGCTAGTGAATGGCGCAGAGTCAAGTATCAAGATCGATCTCTTAGGCCTCAATCGCTATCCAGACCCCCATCAACACGAATTGAAGCAGATGCTGTGCAACCTTCGAAACACTCATGTCCACACTAAACGAGATATCACGCCAGAGAATCTCTTCGTTGGCGTCGGGAGTGATGAAGCAATCGACGCCCTACTTCGTGCATTCTGCAGGCCTGGCCAGGACAAGATACTAACGTGTCCACCCACCTACGGCATGTATGCGGTATCTGCGCAAGTCAACGATGTAGGTATTGTAAAAGTGCCGCTGAACGCGGATGACTCGTTCAACGCACAACCCGAGAAGATCAATGAACAACTCTCAGCAGATCCATCGATCAAGATGGTCTACCTCTGCTCACCTGGCAACCCCACGGCTAATCTCGTCCGGAAAGAAGACGTGCGGAAAGTTCTGGAGCACCCTACATGGAATGGCGTGGTGGTGCTCGATGAAGCGTATATTGATTTTGCGCCTGAAGGTTCATCACTGGCGGAGTGGGTAGCCGACTGGCCGAATCTCGTGGTGATGCAGACACTTTCCAAAGCGTTTGGACTTGCTGGCATCAGACTGGGCGCCGCTTTCACGTCACCGGAGATTGCGAGATTACTCAACAGTCTCAAGGCACCATATAACATCTCCAACCCTACAAGCCAGATCGCCATTCAAGCTCTGCAGCAACACAACCTTGGCGTCATGCAGCAGCATCTGCAGCAAATTCTTCAGCAGCGGGAACGACTGTTGGAGGAAATGCCCAAGATCGGCGGAGTGGGCAGATTCCTTGGTGGACGAGAGTCGAACTTCCTGCTAGTTGAAATGCTGGATGGTCCCGGGGGGAAGCCAAGCAATGAAGTTGCACTGCAAGTCTACGAGCGGCTTGCTGAGACCCGGGGAGTGGTGGTGAGATTCAGAGGTAAAGAGTTGGGGTGTTTCGGCTGTCTGCGAGTGACCGTGGGCACGTCAGACGAAGTCACGCGCTTCCTGGCTGAGTTGACGAGTGTGCTTGAGGATGTACACTCTGGGCGTACAAGCAAGGTGTCCAAAGAGGTAGAAGAAAAGAAAGAGCAGGAGGCGAACGGGGTGGTTGCATAGGGCACAGTATCCATCTCTGATAGACGGCATAGGATGTTGTAAAGTAGCATTGCAAATCACACAGCCGTGAGCTCCCTCAACGCCTTGTGCATAGCCATATCTCGAAGTGAACTTGAAGTTAAAATCTTTGATATGCCGTTGTAGTACCAGATCCTCCGAGGTGTCTTGCCCTCATCATTGGCAGGTCTAGGTGGTGGACTAATGGAAGTCTGAAACCGCACCCTGGCCAGTATAGCAATGTTAACGTGCATCTGCCGCCGGCGTAACGACGAGAACCACCCACCTCGCCGTCCCCGCCACCGCCGCCTCAGCACCAGCGTCCGACGACTGCCCTCGATTGGCATCACGGTCGCGGCAAGCTAATGGCAGTCCATCCTCGACCCCAGTCATAGTTCACGTGGACCATGGATATTGTTCCCCATAGTCTGGCCGTTGCGCCCAAACACACTATAGTCTGCTCACGGTATTGTACCTGCTCTGTGCTTCCTCTGCGAACGTCTGGCCCGCGGGGCGATCATCGAGAAGCCACAGAGGCGCCCGGCGACGACTGGCGCGCGCATGCTAGAAGACTACTGTAATGGGCGTGCGTTGATTAGTGAACCCGGTCGTCGTTGGATGTGTGACGGGTGGAGACGAGGCGGGTAACTTATAGTTCAAGTAGATGTCGTTGTTATCAATATCCGGGGGCGACTACACTGTACACTACACCACATGGAGCGCGGTTTGCGATCGGGAGGTGGCGGACGGATGAGATTCGGAGATCCAACGGCAGACATGGGATGATTCTGATGCAAGACATGACTATACCTTTCATGTGGCCTGATTCATGTTCTCAGTGTCTTGCGTCTTGCTCGATATGATATCCTCGATCACTTTCGTTACATCGTGCTCCATGCTCGACCCAGAGACCCGGTTGCGAACGAGATCTCCGCGATATCCGATGTTGTCCGATCTGAACAGCGAATCGCCGGGACAAGTTCTATAGAGCTAGAGAATCGATATCGCTCAGGTCGCGGAGGAGTCTCGGCGCAACATGCTGTCTCGATAAGAGGAATGCTAATAAGAAGACCATGAGGATCTCTACTGACGAGATGAGTGCTTCTGGGGTCCCCGGTCGATAGCCCAACAACATTCCCTGTCTGCCTGTTCTACAAGGACAACATCTCCCGCATCTTTTCCTGCTGAAGCTGTCAGCACGCCGCATCACGCGCAACCGATCTCGACACGTGCTACGGCGCTACCCTGGCTTTCACATGCCAAACGTCAAACATGGCACGAAAATTGTTCGGCAAGGACTCCGTGTCCATGATATCCAGCTCCCAACATGCAAGGCCCCCATGTCCTTGCGTGCTGACCATGTCACCTGCTATGGCAGTGGGAAGTACTTGCACTCACCTACCTTGCCATGATTGCGCACAGCTGTGCGACCCTCCCACTCCTTGACCTACTGATAAGGTCCGGTGTATGATTCTGCTCAATGAGTCGCTCACCATTCCTGGCAGCATTGAATACCACCATTGCTAGAGGCATCACACTACAGACTCGTAGTCTTCGACATACGCTCGCTCACCGCAACGATCATGGAGTCGACTGTGCACAACGACCAGGCGCTCGATAAGGCCGAGCTTTCTCCCGTGTCCACACTGTACACCATGCTGCCAGACGTCTTGCAGCGCCGAGTTGTACAGTTCCCCTCGTTTCGTCGTACCGTCAGCACATATGCCTCGACCGCCCCGACCACCCATCGTCGTACGTGGAGTTCCTTCAGCAACACGGACGATGTGCGGAGCTCCACGCCGCCCCCATCATATCATGCGTCGCAGCATCGGCCTCGACTCAGCTCGTGCCCAGAGCCCAGACCAGGTAGTGCCGGCCGAAGCACCGCACGACACGAGGAAGAACCGAGTGAGGATGACATACAATGGGACTATGCGCGTCAGGGTATCTTCATCTTATCACAGGCAGTCCAAGATCTCACGACCGAGGGTGGGAACCGCCGTCTGGGCCAGCAGCTGTACGTCGATGGGATAAAATACTGTCTGCAAGGTTTGCCGGAGGACCTCAGTGCCGCACAACTCGCAAGCTTGAGAAGTGCGCTGCCGAATGGCGTCCTACCTCCCGACAATCAAGAAGTCGTGGGTGTTGCAGTTGTGGAGCCACAGGCGGAATCTCCTGAGTCCATGTTGCACTTCATCACTGCGAAAGGTATGACTTGGGCTTGCCTCATGCTCGCTTTTGCCATCCCGATCTTGCAGACCATCTTTCTTGCTGGCTATCGCTTCGAACGCCGCCACCGACTTGGCGACAGGATGCTGGCGACCGGCTTCACAACTGCAGAGACTGTAAGCCGAGTTGGTGTGAACTGTCTGAGCCAACTGCTTAGCATGCACGAAGGACGTCTGAAGACGCTGATCGTTGCGTCGGTGATCTACTGCATGCGAGAGACCAGCGACGGGGTCTACGCAGGGCTGAGCGAAGGTCTGCAGCGGAGTGGCTTGAATCTCGAGTTGGAGAGAAGAGAACCGGGCAGGGTTGAGGAACGGAGAGCTGACGATGAACATGAGTGAACGACCACGACTTACGTTTGATGGCTATTGGAGCATTACAAGCGAACGGAGGCAGCGCTGTGTTTTGGCAAGAATTTACGAATCACGATTGGCGTATAACAAATTACCATGGCTAGATGTATAGCGACGCTCACGAGATGAGAACTACATCTCCACAACAGCGTAGAGCTGTGTCCTGCGTTTGTCCGTTCACGCTTACCAGCTTCTCTGATTGCTGAATTTCAAGATGCTATTCACGACGACTGATCTGCTGGCGTTGTTCGAAGCTCAGCCAGCCGAGCGTCAAAGACAGACAGCCTCATCGAGAACCTCACTTCACACTTCTACATACCTTCTTCCTCATCCGCGCACACTCCAAACCCATCACCGCAGCCTCTGCTCATCTTGTTCGGTGCTCGGGCGACATCATGCGTGGCCACGCGCATCAGGCACGATTCAGTAAGACAATCGCACAACCACACAGGTTTGTACTTCTCATGCTCCGATTGACTTGCATTCTGCTTGCTTCTCTGCGTCTATGCTACTTGCTTCAGGACAGCAGATACATCTATAGGGGAAGACATTCCGTCTTTGTCATCTCCTGCTTGTCTGCTCGCGGATAAAGTACGAGTGCAATTGAGGGGGCGCTTTCGCCGCAATGTGCGACTGCGCGCCTGACTGTCGAAACAGCTCAGCGGTCCTACCTGCGTACATGTGCCTACTTCGCGCTCCAACGGTCTTGACCATATCACAGTCGATGGTTCCTCACGACTCCTGGGCCGTATGGTGTTACACCTGGTCGCTGGCTCTCTGCATCCTGGTGATTTCTCGTCTCTGTTTCAAGCATCGATGTGGACAAGGTCTTAGGGTTAGCTCATAACGCCTTTCCCGCATCAATGGCGAAATACAAGTTCATGCTGGCGCTGTTGTTGGCATCCGTTCAACCGTCTGGAAGTATTGATACTAACTCAACACATCTGAGACCACCGCCCTACGATGCGGACCTTGACAACGGCACTTGGGGCACCTATCCAATCCGCACCTACGCCACAGCTCCCGGGATCACATCACCGCAAACAAATTTCGTCCAATGGAGTGAGGAATGCGAAGATGGACGATTCTATATGATCACACCGAGAGGGGAGGCTGTGTCGAACCCAGGCCCAATGATCCTCGACGCGCGTGGAGACCTGGTCTGGGCTGGTCGATTTGACAACGACTTCGGCGAACAGGCATATAACCTCATGATGCAGAAGTATCGAGGCGAAGACTATCTGACGTTGTGGCTCGGCGATGATGGGGTTCGTGGCCATGGATCAGGATACTATTATATGGTCTGCTGTGAGGTTTGAGCCGAGAGATCTTATCTGGTGCTGATGTGTCTACTAGTTGAACTCCTCATATGATGTTGTGTACAAGATGGGTGCTACCAACTCACAGTTCGCGGATCTGCATGAGTTCGTCATCACTCCAGAAGGAACTGCTCTTCTGACTGCGTACGAGGTGGTTCCGCACAATTTGTCAGAATTCCGGAGCTTCGATCCTGAGAACTCACTCGATCAAGATCCGCACTATATCTGGGATTGCTTGTTCCAGGAGATCGAGATTGACAGTGGCAAGCTCATCTTTGAGTGGAGGGCGTCCGAGCATGTAGCGCTGAACCAGACATATCACTCGATCGGATCGGGAGGCACGAAAGATGATGCGTTCGACTGGTTCCATATCAATAGCATCGAAAAAGATGTGTTTGGGAATTACCTTATCTCTGCTCGGTTCACACATTCAATCACATATATCGACGGCAGGACAGGTGATGTGCTCTGGACTTTGGGCGGCAAGGCAAACGATTTCATGGATATGGACGGCGGTCTTGCAATCAGCTTCGCATGGCAACATGACGCTCGACTACACTCACCAGACATGTTTCCCAGTGTCTACAAGGCCCCAAATTACCGACTAGGTCGCATGACGAGGCTCTTGACTCTTTTCGACAATGCGGCTGCGGACCAAGACTACAATTACGGAATGCCATTTTCTCGCGGCTTGCTTTTAGAGGTCAGTTATCCTGCGGTTTCTCACCACTCGAAGAAACGTCGCTACGTACTCGATACCGACAATTTGATCGGCGTCAATGCTCAGAAGATCTCGGAAACAAATAATTGGGCATCAGTCGACTACAGCGTGGCAGTCATCCAGTCCTGGAACAATTCAAATCGAGTCCGCTCTTCATCACAGGGAAGTCTACAGGTCTTGCTTCCTACCACAACTTCAGGTACCAAGGTTCTCGTCGGCTATGGGCTTAATGCGGTGTTCACCGAGTATGACGCGAATGGCACTGTCCTATGTGATGCTCACTTTGGCGCCAACACGTCTTGGGAGCATGGCGATATCCAGAGCTATCGTGCGTACAAGTTTGCATGGACTGGCCGACCTCGAACAAGTCCTAGCATCGTCATCACCGAGGACGAGACGTCGGTGCTCGTCTCCTGGAACGGAGCTACAGAAGTGGCAACATGGGTGGTGCAGAAGTCCGACTCCAACAGCGGGACTGCAGGTGCGTGGAAAGACATCGCCCGTCAGCCCAAGGCTAGCTTCGAGACCACCATCACGCTCCCACACGACAGCACCGCCACTTCGCACTACGTCCGAGTCCTCGCGCTCGATGCAGCCGGAGACGTGCTGCCTCACGGCATCAGTCCTGCCATCTACCGCAGTATCCTCGCCCAGTATCTCGCTCTCGCCAACCACCAGCTACCTGTTCATCTAAGGCACGCTTCGCCCCTGCTCGTCGCAAAATCAATCGTCGCGTTCATCGTCGCGCTCTACCTCGAGTTCGAACTCTATCGCTGGCTTCGTCGTCGCTGCCTGCTCCGGCGTGCGACCAGACCTGAAGGCGCAGGACTGTTGTGGCACGCGGAGAGGCAGGGTTTGTAGAGTGCTGGTTGCAAGGCATTGTCTGTGTTACGGATGGCTAATCGAGGGATCGGGGTACGTTGATCAAGCATTCAGATAATATGGGCAGAGTTGTATGCTGCGGGTAATGGAGTTGCCTACGTTTTATGTAGATGTAATGGGATAGGACTCGATCGTTTCGTCGTTTCATGGCAAGCGAGGAAGGATGAGAGATAGGTACCATCTAGAATGCCGCACGTACTTGCCAGAAGATATTCTCTGTAATAACGTGATCATGACTGCATGTGGTAATGTATCAGTGGCATGCTCTATACCTGATGTGCCATATTCGGGGAGAGAAGTTCAAGCATCAAGGCCTTGACCAGCAGCGTCCTTTATGGTATTGAAACATAGTCAAAGTTTGATGAGGTACTAAAGAAATGCGACGCTGAACGCAATCTACGAGGGTATCAATACATCATTTCTGCAGTCGAGCAGCTAGAGGTCCCGTCCCATCCATCTCATCCTCTTCCTCCTCACCCGGCAGCAAAATCTCATGCCCGGAGCCGTTGCGCACCCACCACGCCGCCACGCAGCCCGTCGCGGCGACGAACGCCGTCAGCCACCAGGCCATGCCCGCCACGCCGCGTTCGTACCAGGTGCCGTACCAGTACCCGGACAGCATGGGGCCGAGGGTGCGGAAGGTGGCGGAGCAGGCCTGGCCGACGCCGTGGATGGTGGCGAGCACGCTGGGGTGCGGGGAGCTGTTGTTCAGCAGGATGATGGAGGCGGGCAGCGCGAAGGTGCGGGCGGCGACCTGCAGCAGGAGGACGGCGGTGATGCCGAGCCAGAGCAGGATGCCGCTGGCGGGGAGCGGGGGCGGGGTGGCGGAGGGGAGCAGCGCGATGTAGGGCGCGAGGAAGTAGGCGAGCGGGAAAAGGATGAGGGAGATGCGGAAGCAACGCATCAGGCCGAAGCGCGCGTTGGCCCAGGGGTAGAGCAGGAACTGCAGGGCGACGCCGATGAAGCCGATGATGGCCATGGCGTAGCCGATGGTCTGGGGCGGGAAGGCGAGGCCGGCCGCGAACTTGAACATGCTGTGAGGGACGGAGGTGGCCGTGATATATTCACGCGGGGTGGCGAGGAAGATGATCCAGAGATTGGTGAAGGCGCCCAAGTGGAAGTCGAAGATGGCAATGCTCAGCAGAGTCCATAGTACGTTGGGCGTCCAGATGCGGGAGAATGGCAGTCGTCGTGCTGTGCGTTGTCCTGGTTTTTCGCTTGACCGGTCCATAGCGTCCAGTTCCACGGATGATTGACCTTCTTGATGCGTGAGAAGTCCATCTCGTTGTGTCTGATGGAGTGCGCGCAGTCCTCGGCTCTTCACCAGCCGCAGCTGATACTGTGCCGTTCGTAGAGCTCGAAGAGGATTGAGCTCGGCCAGACGCAGCGGCCGCTTCGTCGGCAGAGTCTCCTCCAGCCCAAAGTGTACCAGCAGCGCTTCACCAAAAAGCAACACTGTACTAAGCAGATTTGCCAAGGCGAACGGGTAGCTCTCCACCCAGTCAAGGTGACCAATTACTCCGTCCGCTCCAAATAGTCCGGGCAGGTTCTCGATGGGATTGACCAGCATACCCGCGAGAATCGGGCCTACCAAATTTGCCACATTGAAGGCCGCAGGCAGCAATAAGAACGCCCTTGGGTGCCAGGGTTTCGGAGTACGTTCTGCGAGCATCGTCCTGGCCGAGCCGACGGTACCGTTGATCGCCCCTGTCAGAAGTCTCCAGACCACCGCTTCATGATACGACGTGCTGAACCCGACACCAATACACCCGATTCCTGTCCCAATCAGGCCAATGTTGAGCACCAGCTTGCGTCCGATGGCTGGCTGGTCGGCGGCGCGGCCCCATAGAATACTGGTGAGGACCTGGGCAGCGGTGAAAGACCCCTGCAGGATGCCGGCTTGGTGTGAGATCGTGCTGTCCGGCAGACTGGGATCGAAGGATTTCAGTTGATGCACCATGAAAGTCTGCAGGGCGACCATCTGCACGAAATCGACGAATCGCGAGGCGGCGAGGATAGCGAGTTGACCCTTGTTGGGCATGTTCCGCCAGGTGGGCTGGACGAGTGAAGTTCTGCCATGTAGTGATTCTTGATCAGTAACGCTGGCTGGAGGTGTCGATGCCCCGGCAGGTAATGTGAGAGGTGGTGACATCGGCGCATTGCTCTTGTAGTGATGATCGGACGCCATTATCGGTGACTGAAGTGCTCCAGTTGGTGGACCATCTACCTGTCGATCTCCTGATCGAAATGAATTATGTTGTATCTCCCGTGTCCATTCCTCGGTGATATGGGAAGTTGCAATGTGCTCCGAAGTGGCATTCTCATCCACGCGCAGCTTCGACGAGCCATTCAAAGAAGTGGCCATCCTGGGCTCGGTGCGATTGACATTGGTCATACAAGTTTCGAAGCAACGCTCACGCGGTCACAGACCATCAACGAGATGACGTTGCGGCCTCCAAGGATGAATGCAACATAGCTCGAGAGTGTTGTTAGATGTCGACAGTATGTGAAATGAAGCCAAAAGCGAATCCACCGCACAGCCACGACCTCATTTGTTCAGCACACGACAACCGGTTCGTCGTGGATATCTCGGTAGTAGTCGACGCGTCTGCTGGCCAAGCATGTCCATCGTGCGACGCTGGTTGATGTCCTCGAATCGCCCAGACTAAAAGCGCTCCGCGAAAACTCAAGGCCACGCGCCAAGCCACAATGTCCGCGAAGCTTTTTGGCGCCCCGCTGGGCAAGGATGGCGAATGCGAGCCAGCGATTACGAGTACAGTCCAATGATCCTCCAACTTCAAAGAGCGGATGCATGATGGATCGCGCGCGCGGAAGAACTACTGGGTCAAGAAGCCACGTAATCGGACAAATCGGGGATTATTTGCGCGCAGGGGTTACGTCTTGGTTGTGCACAGGGTCGAGGCACTAGAGCACCGTGTGGAGAATGCCGGCAATAGTGCAATCTCTGCTGGGAAGGGGGAGATGTTGATCGTACGGAGAACACCAATGCATACAGTAGGTAGGATTGGAGGACAGACAATCAATAGACCATGTCGACGACACAGTGTACATGTATGAACCACGATTGCATTTGCGGCTTCGATCGTCCAAAATCATCAAACTTCCAAGTGTGACTTGATTATTAGCGGAGCTACAAAATGAAATAATGCATCGATGTTTTCAGACTGTGACAAGTGCAAATGCCGCTAATCATCCTCAGATCGCCAATCAACGCCGTTTGTACAAAAAGTGTGTGTGACACTGAGAATGGCCTGTTCGCTCCCTGGACGCCAACAAACAAAAAAGACGTCGCTAGATCTATCGGCGGCCAAAGAACCGTCTCCAGGTCATGGTACCACTGATGATGATGGCAGCCAGCGAGGTGCCGACCACAGTAGCGCGGAAGACCACGTTCAGCATCTGCATGTGGTTTCTCCGTCGGCAGCGCTCGACGAAGCCATCCGTGTCGTTGGTTCGCGGGAATTTCTTGTCCTTCGGGACGGGCACGTCGAGGAAGTCGCAAAGCGGCTTCCATCCTGCGCCCATCTTGTACTCCAGAAGGTTCTCCTTTGGTACGAGTGAGCGAATCTCCGCGTAATACTCCTCAAAACGACGTTTGCCGTTCTTCTCGAAGTCACCCTCCCAAAACTCAGTCCAGAATTCTATAAATGTTTATGTTAGATGTGTGCCGAAGTGAAATGCATTGCATGGTGTACTCACTTGAGAGCATGGGCTGATACATCCCTGCTGCCCAGTCAAACCGCGCCACGAACTTCAGCTCCGGGTCGGTGGCTCGCCAGTGCACCGTCTTCATCGTGCTGTCGAACCAAGTATCGACGTCGCGAGTGGTGACCAGGACTTTGGCGTCAGGATAGGCCTCGATGAGCTCCTTTGCAAAAGCAACGCACGGCCAATCGCAGATTGCTTGACAGTGACCGAATAGCTGATCCCACTGTTCTCGGCCAAAGGTCCCTTGGCCGTCATATTTGGCTGCCAGTGCATCCGACCACATCAGGCAATCTGGAGGGTTCTCCACAGAGGCAGACATCATGTGGTAGCAGTCGTCGAACCCTAACTCCTGGAGTGCGGTGCGCAGAGATGCTGTGCCAGTGCGTCCCAGTCCGAGGGCCAGTACTCGCATGGGGACTGTGCGTCGACATTCTCGTCGGTTGATGTCGGTGTCGGCGGAGGTGAAGACATCGGTCAATGGCTTGGGGGTGTACGGTCGGAACGCCATGGGGAAGAAGTGTGGAGTGGTGGAGTGGTTGCGACAGTGAAGAATTTGTGCTCTGGTCTATGGAGCCCGAGGAACAGACGTGAAGTACTTGATATCTTGCCGGCTTCGTGCTGTGTTGGAGTAGTGATTTGAGTGGAAATTGCCTTTGAGAGTCGAGACAGGTTGTTGTAGGATAAGGTACTGCCGACTCGTACTCTGGTAAGACCGATCGCAGGACTAGGAAGGACGCAATGGCCCGATGGAAATGCTACGCCGCCAAAGCGATGATGTGGCAGGGGCCATGATTTAGGGACGAGGTTGCGCAACCAATTCGAACATGAAACCGCATCCACTGACGCGGCGGCAGGCGATGAGAGGGCATGAGAGATGGCAGGTTACCGAGCTTATCGCATGGGTTGGCAGTCAACTGGGCAGCACCAGACGGGCGCATCTCGTTGGCCGCGGGACTGTAGTGCTGCTAAGGCCTAGTCTCACTTGTGTTGAGGACCGCGTAAGAATTCAGGTCAATGGCAGACGGCGATGCTCCGCGCCCAACGCTTTGGGACTTGGCGCTCCTAGGTGCGGGAGGATGACGACGACGCCCACGACGACGACCGCGATCCGCGAATGCCAGGGCAGTTAGTGTGTGAGGAGTAACGACTAAGTGCCGTGCCGTGACGCTCCCGCTTCAGGTGGCGCTTCATCCTGTGCCTCGATAGCCGAACCTGTCGCGCCCTGTACCGCCCCTGTGCGATGAACGTCTCTGCTGTCAATCAGAATACTGTTCGTCGACGGAACGCCTGGTGTTTGATAGAAGTAAAACTACACATATTGAAGCAGGTTGAGGTGCGGACTCATCAGGCCAGATATGATGCAGTCTCATCTTTTACCTAGGTATCTTTTCGACTCCTCCAGTAATCTCAGCAGCGGCACAGTAGCTGCTACTAGCGTATACATGAGTCGTGTAACCAAACGCAAAATTCGTACCTACACCGGCCCCAAATATCCCTGCCCTAAGACAGCACATGTAATACCTTCCGGAGAACGTGTCGGTCCTCTCATGGGGTCGAGATGCATCCAAATAGCTATCAGGCAAGACCGGAAGCCTTCTCTCTCCCGGTTTGAACCAGTCCAAGCCCTCACTTGAGCCCAAAGCCTTCGCTTTCATCGACGGCACGCCACAATTTGACCTCCAGCATCTCACGGCTCCCATATCGCCACAGAACCAGCATATTGAAGCACGTTCTGGCGATCGGGAAGCGAGCGCGCTCCTCTTCACCACCGCCGCCCCAGCCATCGCCACCCGCGACGATACGCAGGATCAGGCTCGTGGCGCCCACAGCCGGGATGCGATCGCTTCCAGTCATGAAAGCAAGGAGCTTGCGTTGTCGGTCTGGAGTCGCTTCTGCGAAGATCTGCCAGAACCAACTGATGACAGGCACGGTCTCGGCGGGGTTGGGTAGGGTAGTGTGCGGGAGCTCTGCTTGACGCCAGTTCTCGTAGACAGCAACGGCCGAGAGAGACTCCACGTCCAGGGCCTCATCACTGCCGCGGACCAGCAGCTCAATCTCTTCGGCCCGGAACAGGGACAGCGCATTGCCAGCGCAAACAGTGAAGAAGCCGCGCTTGAAGGGCTCGAACTGACGCGCTACAGACGTATCGAGTAGGTATCGGACGTAGGCGTCCACAAACTCGTGACGATTAGCGTTGGTCACGGGCATGGCCTCACCGTTGGACACGAGAGGTATGTTAGTGACCGTCCCATAGCGTTCGACCGGCGCTACGAAGTCGCGGCAAAATGTGGACTCGACATCACCGTCAAAGTCGAGCAATTTCTGTAGTCCCGCAGCAAGCGAAGGTCGGAACTCAGCAAGGTCCGCAATTGTATGCGTCATTTGACCCTTGGTTCCAGTCAGAGACGAGATGTTCGACGGGTTTGTTGCAGTCGATGGCGCAGCCGCGAGGAGCTTGCGAAAAGCGAAGGGAGGGAGTGCAACATCTAAGATGGTACTGTTGTAGATGGCTAGACCAAGGAGTGCGCCAACAAGGTAATACTGATCAGAGGTTTCGAATGAGTGCGGATTGAAGTAGCAGGCATGCGAGTCTTCATCGTACACGAATAGGCCATGGTTCGGATCGAAGATGTCGCGGATCAGCATCAGGAACCATTCCTTGCGTGGTCCGCCAGCGTCGACACCTTCTTCGCCCGTGAAATGAACTCGAAGTCCTTTCTTGAGTTCTTCTTGCCCCGCACCGACTGCTTGACTGATCTGTCGTAGACTGTCATCGACCAAGCAATCCCGCCGGACCCGTAGGTGAAATTGACCATCAATTGCTCGTTGACGAATGACTTGATCGAAGTAAGCTTCACGAGCTTTGACCTCCATCTGCCGCCGCGCATCATACTCCAGTATCTTGATCTTGGCTCCCATTGAGATGAACAAGGGATACTGACAGAACGCGAATTTCTCTCGCTTGGATTCCCAAACCTTGAAGTCCATGAGCAGGTCTTGATAGTCCAATAGAGAGTTGTAGAAGTAGGAGGTGTGTAGCAATTGGGAACTGCGTTTGATGGGCACCTTGAATGGAACATCAGTCCCCTCGGCTGACTCGGACGCAGCATTGGGTTTGACCAAATTGTCATTCTGGACTCTGCCATGCCAGTTGTTGTTGGCAGCGAAGAGCAAGGACATCAGCTTCGCAGCCGCCTTGATTTGCCAATCCGTGGCCCAGTCGGTTTCGGTCTCTCCAGTGGCATTGCGTTTCTTGACAGAACCGCTCAAGCCCATGGCTGCGAACAGCTGTGCCGAAGTGTTCATCGTGGAACCTGATAGATCCGGGATGAGCCCGCCATCATCGACTGCATCTCTGCTGCGAGGTCGGCTTGACGTACGTCGGGCGAGGCGATAGGTGACAAAGCTTGCTACTAGATCCGTTGTTCGTACGAAATGATTCTCGTCAAGCCGCGCGAACCAGTTAATCAAATAGCGGTGACAGTGGTCAGACGAATTAGCTAGCAGGCCAAATATCCTTTTCAACAGTCCGGTATGTTGACCCTCTTCCCGCTTACTCGATTTTGTGGGTGATGTCTGTGGTGCGTCGGACTGTGAGGCCCCCTCTTGCTTGTCGGAACTTGACCTTACTAAACTGGTGGTTTCATTGACGGTCGTCCTTGACTTTTTGCTTGCCGGATATAGGGATGGATTCGCGAGCAGGATCAAAAGGAACCGTATATCCTCTGGGTCCCTCAGGGCCTTAAGTGGACGTTTGAGTATGTTTTCCGTCGTCTTGAGCAAGGCACGAATTGCATGATTTCTGCCTTCCAGTATGTCCTCCTCGATCTCAGCTTCGATGGATTGTCCTTTGAGATTCGCCGTGGAATGATTCGAAGCAATGCATTTGAAATCGGTCAGTGAGTTACGCCATTCTATTCCAGCTGAATGGACGAGCGAATACCACTTGCCGAGCTCAACCCAGTCGATGTTCGGGGACCGGGATGAAACTGCTCTTTTCGAACCTTCTCCAACCTTCTTACGAGTGATAGGTGTGTCCGTCCCAAGACGATTTAGCTTTCCTGTCCACCAAGAGCTGTTCTCGCCTAATTCGCCTATCAGGAGTGCTTTCGCGTCCATCCCGGAAAGACCATCAAATGGTCCTGAATCCATCTCATGCTCGACTTTTGCAGCAGTATCCGGAGGGCGAATGTTGCTTTCACTTTTTGCACGATTGTAATGCGTTGGTCTTATGGTGCTGAATGCGATGTTCAGCCTCTCACGATCCCCAAATGTTGCGACAATATAGTTTTCAAGGGGTCGAAAAATTGCTTTTGCGCGATCAACTCGCCTGCGATGCTCCTCTTCGACCGAGTGAAAAGCTGGACTGGGAGCAATATCAGGGGTGTAGGTCATGTTTGGGGTGATTAAGCCCCCGGTGCGCGGCGTACTGTTGGTGGCTGATTCCCGCGATGCCAAACTCACTGGGGGTGGGGGAGGCCTGCGAGATGGTTTGGCGGGCTGCAGATTGCGTCCGTTGCCTGGCGACGGTGGTTGTGCATTGGTCGGACCTTGCTTGGGCTCTAATCTTGGACTGTCTGATCGTATGGCAGATTGAGCAATAGCGGCTTCTTTCGTGTCCGAGCGAGAGGGCAATCTAGGAATGGCGATGGACACGCCCAGTGCATCCGGGGGCGAAGACGACATAGGAGCATCGCTGAGCTGTCTGCCAGGCATTCGTTCGTTCCGTGGTCGAATAGGTAGGGCGTGACTTGGCAGAGCCTTCTGGGCAAGCGGCGACTGCGATTGTTCGGGTCTCGACAAAGCTGGAGGAGCAATACCATCTTGTCGTCTGCACCTGGTTTCGAAATATGCCGTCAAGCAATGATCGATGATGGCTCGGGTACGTTGTATGGACAACGGAACTACCTTGATATCTGGTGGCAACCCTCCTGGGAAGCTTCCTGTTCTGTTCACGCCCGGTCTATCCTGCTTAGCCTGATCCTCCCATTTCTGTCCGGCAGCGGGTGATTTCAGCTCGTTGATGGTCAAGCATGCCAAACAGCGGAACCTATCCAAGTCCTGCGGTACATTTACTTTCGAGTCGCAACACATGCATCTTTTGTTGACCTTCACGCTATCCTCATCCTTCTGGTTTCTGCCACTGAATACACGACTCCCTTTGATCGGTTCCTCGTCCAGGACAGGGACCAGGTCATCGTCCAACGGCACATCTGTATCATGATACAAGTGTTTCGTGCTCTTCTTTCGACCAAAGATTCTGGGCAATGGATGGCTCACAGATCGGTTGTGATTGTGCTTTCCGGCTGATGTCTGCGGCCGGTGCGGTGATGGCGCTGCTTGTTCGGGTCGGAGGGTTGGGGGCGAGTCAAACGCAAGCTGAAGCGGTGTTCGAGGCCGTGAGCGTTCGCGGTTCGCACTGCCACCAGGCTGAGTGAGGTGATTGCCGCTCGTCGGAGGACTGCTAGAGGAGCTTCCGGCACTCGAAAGGAGACGTGCGGACCACGACGAAGGCATGTGAAGGTTCGGTCATTGATGAAAACGTGTGCCAGTGGAAATCGAGACGTAATGGACGGCTGACTCTCGGCGATCTCGTCCGGTGGAGACTTTTGTGCCTGAATAGTGCCGTCAAGAGCCTTGCATAGCTTCAGGCGATATAGTTACTGAATGAAGCCGCTGTCGTAGACGTCTCGAGCGTGCAGCTCAGCGCTTGCCAGGTCCAGGGATTGGTTTGAGAAGCCCCAAACAGTCGATGAGGTGGGGTATAAGCAGCAAGGGCTTCCGATGAGCGTTGGCTGCCGGTGAATGATTGTCCTCCGCAAACAACGGCGATCGCATTCAGTGTCGGAGCGGTGCAAACACGAATGCACACGGATCGACCAGTAGACATCGTGATGAGGCTCCGGCGAGTCGTGCGTCTTCCTTGACCAGGACTTGCTGTTGCCAAGCGTGTCGAACACGAGGGGGAGACTGGAGAGAGTTTCCTACCAGACCCCAAACGTACAGAAGCACAGCGCTAGATCTGCAATGAGCCGATACACCCTTTGCACAGATCACATATTGGTGGTCTCTGAGCATCGACAGGGTATGTATGCCGCTGAGCGGTGCCTTTATGCTCGGCCACGGCGATGGGTCATGTTGGGCCATAGATTCACCATAGCTATTTCAGCATTGGAGTCGTTAAGAACAGAACATTGTATACACGCACTTGAATCGAATACGAATGCGAGTTTGGCAATGCTTTTGATTGTTCGGCTGTCTACTGTGGAATGCTTCAGGGCGTACTCCTTCGTGATCATGTCGAAGTCAACCATCATCTCCATCTCGAAGTCGTGCATATATAGGATGCCCACGGCACAGAAACCCAGGCACATACGCCGAGCGCCTTCAGCCAACATTCCTCTACCTGTATCGCCACAGTGAAAGGGTGTTTTGTTTCTTCCAGGTGTGTCTCCTTCCGGCGCGAGTGTTGTTGTAGCGATGGCCCTTGTTGAGACCTCTGCTCTTCTTGCCGGTAGCGGTGAGACCACGAGATTCGCGGTGCTTGTGCACAGGGTTGACGATCCAGTTGACGCGGGGATCGCGGCGGATGGCCTTGTGCTGTGGGTCGACGAGGATGACCTCGTAGTATTTGTAGGTGCTGTCCTGGTTAATCCAGTAGCTGTTCAGCACGCGCAAGTTGGCGCAGCGGCGGCCCACGCGCTCCTCGGCAGTGGACTTGAGAGATCGCTGGTACTTGAGCTGGTTGATACCCTGGTTGGTGGGCTTGCCTGCAGTCACCACGTCAGATCCATGTCCACTTCCTCTTACAGCTTCTCCAAAGCCCGGTCTTACCATAGGTGGCACCCTTGGGCGCAGGCCTCTTGCGGCCTCCACGACGGACGCGGGCGCGGTAGATAACGTAGCCTTGCTTGGCCTTGTATCCGAGACGGCGAGCCTTGTCGGGACGAGTAGGACGCGAGGCGCGGTGGATGACGTTCAACTGGCGGAGCTAAATTGATGTACTCTCAGCAAATGTTCAACGAGTACAGTCAAGGCACAGGCGAGTGGTTGCAAGCAGCCACTGCCATATGCCGCTCAGGTGGATGAGGAGTCGCATACCTCCCAGCAGCGAACACGAAGCAAGAAGCGCATGACATCGCTCTGCTTCTTCTTTGCGAACTCCTCGAGGTACTTGTGGGCGCCCATCTGTGGTGGCAGGAATTGTCAGCATCACTGGATCGAGGTGTGCTCAAGGGCATTGGAGAAGTGCATCGTATCCCGCATCCTCCAGTATCCAGTTCAGCACTCACCTTGTCGTTGGTATTTGTCGATGTGGGTTCTACGACCTGTGAAGTCTTTCTGACACTGAGGCTTCAATCGCGAAGAATTTGGATCGTGTGCTGGGCCTTGGCACCAACGCGGGTGAACCCGAGTAGCGTCATCCGTGCCGCAACCACCACTCTTCTCCTGTGCTGCTTGCTCTTGCTATCGATATCAGGCTGCACTCTATACACAAAGATATACATGTAGACGCAGCAATTGTTTCAAGCAGAGCTGTGATTGTCAGTCGTTTGACGTATCCTAGCTAGGTACGAGAATGGGCGGGGTGTGCTCTCAGATGAGGGCTACGAGAAGTCCCCAGCACACATGCGCTGCCAGATGTCTTGGTCACGTGCACCGCACGGTCGACAGGATCTCACACGTGCAGTCGAGCCCCGTGTGCCGAGAATGTGGAACTGCAGCATATGTCATGCAGTCCTGGCGAACATTCGTTCAATGCCTTCTGGCATGCTCGCCTGCGTTCCTCTGGTCATATTCGTACCCAAGCGAAACTGGGCGCCGCCACAATATTGATGTCGTGCCGGACGACAGGTACCTGTACATGTAGATCCACTCGTCTTCGCACCGACGACGGTACCGGCAGAATTCTGGAAATGCCGACATATGGCTGAGGAGCCGTGGCGGTGCGCGTCCGGATACTCCTCTTGGCCGAGCACCTCACGGCATCCGCCACGCCTGCACTCGTTGTAGTCTTTGTCTCACCCTAATCCACCATCGGTACGCATGTTCTAGCATCAGGTCGAGTCTAGGTGGTGACATTGTGATTGGGCACTTCCAATGTGCCTCGGGGAGTCTTTGGCCCGTCCTCGGCGAAGTGGTCTATGAGAGGTGCACAACTGCATCAAACCGATCGAGCTCACACACGACGACTCCAGCGACAAGAGGGTGGCCACTGAGGCTGTATCCTGCCGATATTGCGTCGGAGATTCATTCTTTATGGTTTACCGTGGCAGGCCATCTGCTGGTTGCGAAGGCTGCCGGAAGGCCAAGAAACGATGCGGTCTCGAGCAGCCGGCTTGCTTGAGATGCGTCAAGCTCAAGAAAGAGTGCTCAGGCTATCGAGACACGACGCAGCTTCAGATCCAAGATGAAAGTCAATCGGTCATCTTGAAGGTCACCAAGGCGAAGCTCAAGACCGCGCCAGCATCGCATGTACAGCCCTCACCAAGCACCTCCCTGGATTTCGGCATCCTCACGCCGAACTCTACTCACAATGACGATTCTGGTTCAAATTTCGACACTCCGGACTCATCAAGCCATGCATCATCGTCTGACGATGCGCGCGCAGACTTCCAGACTCATGCTCGGATGGATCTTGTGCCAACCGGAACTCATCGACAAGTGCCTATCGGTATAGCTCCGCGAGCTGACGACGTTGCCACTGGGTTCTTTCTCTCCCAATTCACTTCGGAAGGACACTGGAAATTTGTCCAGGACTATGTGGTGAAATCTGATATAGATCCATGCTTGATCTCTGCCATCAAGGCATGTGGAATGGCGGCACTGGACAATGTGTCGAACGTTTCGATCGGCAAGATCTACTCACGTTCGATGTACGTTGAGGCCTTGAGCATGCTGAATACTGCGTTGAGAGATCCGGTCAAGAGCAAATCAGATGATAGTCTGATGGCTGTAGTGATGCTGGGATATTTTGAGGTCAGAAACCCAGCTATTGAGACTGCCGTCAGCATATACTGACCTTGATGCAGAATCTGACATGTGAGTCAAGAGAGTCCATTCAATCGTGGAAAGCGCATACCCGAGGTGCGGCCCAGCTTCTCAAGCTTCGAGGCAAGGCCCAATTCCAGACAGAGACAGGACGACAGATCTTCCGAGAAACGCGAGCTCAAATTGTGCGACCATTGTTCCCATTCTTGCGTCACTTCGATTCGCTGACAAGCTCACTAGCTGACGAATGTGCTGTGGGATGACGAGGCTCCGCCCAAATTTCTTGACGCCTGGCAACAGGACTTGAGCAATACCTACCCGGAGCATCATGCCTACATGGCTGAATCTGTGGGACACCCGGCCCGGGTAACCTTCGCCTTCGCCAGTCTACGCTCTAAGATAAGACAAGGGACGATCTCCGAGGAAGCTGCAGCAGAAGAAGCTGCCGAGCTTGACAGGCTTTTGGTCACTTGGTCCGAGGAGCATGCGAGCTCGCCCATCTATCGTTATCATAATGTCGAAGTCCGCAGCTCGCCAAACGTCTGGCAACGGACCGTCAGCTCTTACAGCAGCTTCTTCGCACCATCGGTGTGGCAAGCCCATTACAGCCTTCGGATCATGATCTCTTATACCCTGGAAAATTTGCTTTGCGAGCGACTTGACCACCAATACACCGAGGCTCAACAACAAGCTCACCAACTTTATTTTCACCAGCTTCGCTGCGAGATGACCGACGCAATCTGCTACTCAATCCCTGCATCTCTTGGCCACGCATCACCGACCAACAACACCCCTTGCCTGCTTGTGAGTGCATACATGGGTATTTGGCCCTTATTCTTTGCGGGCACCTTTGCATTGGAGAACATTGGCAATGCGAAGGGGACCACGTCACAACCATCGAGCTTATTCCGCGCCGGTTCGTCAGCGCAAGCCGCATGGATCTTGGGCCGCATGCGGTATATTTCCCAGGTGCTTGGGCTGAAGTGGGCGATTGGCATCGCTTCGGTCTTGGAAGCAGGGTTTCGATATCATGAAGGTGAGCCGAGCGACCTAGAGTTGCCCTACGACACTCGCTTCTTATATCGAGCGGACCCCACGGAGGAATACGCTTCACCGTGATAGTAGTCCCAGATGCCACGTGTTGGAGAAAATGGATCTCTTGGACAGGATTATGGTGCCCATGAGCGGCAGATGTTGCAACGAGATGAGAAGTTGTGTGACAATATTGGGCGGTCGCGCTGCTCTGGTCGCCAAGTGATTTGGAACGAGAAACTTGAGCTACGAGGATATGATGTGACTGTGGTTATATATCTACAGTCTTCAGGATATGAAATTTTGAAATATTTGACTTGTGCTCTCCACTTCCTTGTGCATACTAGACAATGTACATCTATATATGTCGACATGCGATTTCGAAAAAGAGGTCAGACTCCCTATTGTACCATATAACACGCAGCTGTATTTTCTTTTGATCTCATCTGTACAAGTATGATGTTACATTCTATACAACACTCTATCCTCGTAGCTCTACACCTTCGTGAATCGTAGGTACGGCTTGACCTCCCGGACCTCACCAAACTTCTTACGAGCGTCCTCGGTCTTGACGCTCGGCGGCACAATCACATCGTCGCCACTCTGCCAGTCAATCGGGGTGGTGATGCCCTTCTTGTCGCCGAGCTGCAGACTATCGATGACCCGCAGCACCTCGGATGTGTTGCGCCCCGTCGATGCAGGATACATCATCGTCAGACGAATCTTGCGCGATGGGTCGATGACGAAGACGCTGCGGATGGTGAACGCGATGCCCTTCTCGTCCACGTTCTGCAAATCCTGCGCATCCACCATGTCGTACAGGAAGGCGATCTTGCGGTCCGCGTCCGCGATGATGGGGAATCGGAGCGAGGCGCCCGACAACTCGTCGATGTCCTTGATCCAGCCCTCGTGCGACGAGAGGTCATTCGCGCTCAGTCCAATCATCTTGACGTCGCGCGCTTCGAATTCGGAGCGGAGCTTGGAGAAAGCCCCGAGCTCGGTCGTGCACACGGGGGTGTAGTCGGCGGGATGCGAGAAGAGGATGGCCCATTTGCCATCGAGCCACTTGTGGAAGTCGATCTCGCCCTGAGTAGTCTGAGCCGTGAAGTTGGGCGCGATAGAGCCGAGCCGGAGACGTGGTTGCTCGGTTGTGGGTGTTGCTAGATACCGACGGAAAACGGGCGATGCGAGACGCGGAGTGCTGATGCGAGCGGGGATCGGACGAGCAGTGCGAAGGGCGGAGCTGGCGCGAAGAGCGGAACGGGGCAGGATGGAAGCCATGGTGAATAGATAGGTATGCTTGCAGTGACAAGGTGAGGTGCAAGTTTGCGTGGTCAATGGAGCGGGAGAAGGTGAAGAAGTCTATGGAGAATAATTGAAGCCAGCATGAAGTCCATGGGCTGATTAAGCTCGCATGCCGTCATCCGACGAAGAATTGTATACAGTAGAACTATACACAGCTCTAGTCTATCGATAAGCATCTACCTATCTTGCGGAGAGGTTGACATGGAGCACAAATGCACATGGACATCAGGAATTGCCATATTGACTGGCCGTAAAGAAGCCTTGAATCGATAGCTACAAAGTCCAGGAAATATGCAGTCCGGATCACTTCTATTTAGTCGATGCCGGTCGTGTGCAATTCGAAGATCTAACGGCGCATTGTTTGCGTAGAGAGAGCTTGCTGTACATCTGCTTCACGAACAAAAATACGGTACAAACAGAACTACACCTGAGCCAGCCACTCAAGAAGGCGAAGGCAACCAACGTAAACGAGAAACATCTAAAGTCCAATTTATGTATATATCGAGATCAATTGTATCAAAGCTAGGTGCATGTAGTACTTCCGTCGATCACGTGAAAAGAGCTTCTTCGTCTTCTAGATGCATTCCCGTTGTGCTCCTAGGCCGTTGTGATGACTTTCGAGAAGCACCGCTAGGTGCACGCAACCGTCCATGGCATTACAATTCCCTCCCTCATCAACGCCTCCATGAACTCGACATACATCTGCAAGTCCTGTCGCACGTCTCTTCGGAAGGTCGAGCGATCCGTAACACTTTACAATGCTTCTCCTTCTCGACGGCGGTATGTCCGACCAACGTTCGCGCCTAAACCTGTGTTCGACCTGAAGCACATCCGCCAGAATCCAGGACTGTACGAACAGAATTGCATAGATCGGAACTACGCGCAATATGCCAAGAATGGATGGAAGATCCTAAACCTGCACAACGACCTATTGCGACAACAGAAAGAGGTGGTCGGCTTGCGGCAGAGGGCCAATGTCATTGGGGGTGAGGTGAAACGGCTTGCTCGTGCTAGTAACGACGATGCCGCAGCCAAACCTTTCATCGAAGAGGCACGGCGGTTGAAAGAACAGATGAGCGAGTTTGACAGGAAGGAACGGGAGGCACAGGATATGATTGACAGTCTGGCCTCAGAACTGCCTAATCTTAGTAGTCTGTCCACGCCTTCCGGCTCAGCACCACAAATCATCCAGTACATCAATGAAGATCTCATACGTCCGCCAAGCAAAACAAGCCACGTAGAAATAGGTCGCGAGCTCGACATCCTCGACTTCGAGGCCAGCGCAACGACGAGCGGCTGGGGATGGTACTTTCTGAAGAACGAAGGCGCACTCTTGGAACAAGCATTGATCCAGTACACCCTCTCCGTCGCACGATCCTATGGCTGGACAATCATGACGCCGCCGAGCTTGGTCTATAGTCACATCGCAAGCGCTTGCGGCTTCCTCCCACGCGACCAAAACGGAGAAACGCAGATATACAGCCTCCAGTCCGAGGACTCGAGTAAACCGCGTCTGGTCCTGGCTGGGACTGCGGAGATTCCATTCGCCGGCTCACAAGCCCTCAAGACCATTCCCGCAGCATCTCTCCCGCTGAAAGTGATCGGGCCTTCACGCTGCTACCGTGCCGAGGCTGGTGCTCGCGGTGTGGACACGAAAGGTCTATACCGCGTCCACGAGTTCACCAAAGTGGAGATGTTCGCCTGGACCGCTCCGCCAGCTATCTCGGACATAAATCGCTTTGACGATGCCGATCTCGACGATGACGCCGATGCCGACATCAACACGTCCCCGCAGAGCGCGGCGGTCTTCAACGAGATGCTCACCATACAACGCGAGATCCTGCAATCGCTTCAGCTGCACGCACGCGTCCTCGAGATGCCCGCGACAGATCTCGGCGCGAGTGCGCAGCGTAAGATCGACATCGAAGCCTGGTTCCCCTCGCGGCAAGCCATCGATGACGGGTACGGCGAAGTCACCTCGACCAGCCTCTGCGGCGACTACCAGACGCGGCGGCTAGGCACGCGTGTCAAGGGTCTGGCGGATGGGCGGACTGGGTTCGCCCATACCGTCAATGGAACGGCCATGGCAGTGCCCCGAATACTGGCGGCGCTGCTGGAGAATGGCTGGGATGAGCAGCGAGGGGTTGTGGTCTTGCCGGAGGTGCTGAGGCGTTGGCTACCGGGGGATGCATGGGTCATCCAACGGAAGAAGACGTGAGAAGGAAGGAACTCAAGGGGTCACAGCCAGATTCTTAGGCATGATAAGCCGTCCTGCCATCAGTCATGTACAGATACCGTAATATCATGTATAGTATATCATGCTGCCAGCAATGGACACGTGAGCTTCATTTCAGCGATATAATGTATGTCTGACACAATTGCCATATTGAAGATAATGCGGACATCAAAGAAAACGACATGACCCAAATGAGAACTCCTCAAAACACCGCAATGTAGTTGCCGATACGGTCCTTTTGATTTTGCGCGATGCACTCGGCGATCCAGGTGATGTTACGGATTTCCTGTGATTATTAGAGTTAGTACGGGACGTCACATGCTTGCTCTCAGGTGGGTCTGTGATGGGAGCAGGATCGCAGACACAGAATGGTAAAGGAATGAATGCTGCTCACCTGTTCTCGTAGTTTGACCCACGCGTACACTATCGCGTGAGTGAACTGAAAAGTGAACGCAATCTTGCTCAATTCCATCTCCTTCTGATAGAACAAGTCTTCCAACGACTTGCCCTCGTTGTCCCCGCCACCCATACCACCGCTCTGATTGCCGACGCTGCCGCCTTGCCCACCGCTACCGCTCTGATCCATCATGGTCCGGTAGTCGTGGATTCCATCGACCGCGATGCGTACGCCTTCCGGGTCGTCCGCGCGCGAGAGCATCAATGTGCCTTCAGGGTACAGACGTCCAAAGCTGGGATAGAGCTTCTTGCGGTCGGCTTTGGACAGTTCCGTCCCGAACGAGTTGAGCGTGATGTTGATGCTCCGCCGGTCGGCTTCAAACTCGAGAACCTCGCTCATTACTTCCGCGGTGGGTGTGCCTCGAATCTCTGGGTTCTCGTTCACGAACCGGTGGAAATCCTCGAGGTAGTTCTTGTACAAAGTGTTGCGCACAATCTCAATATTCATCTCGTCCAAATCTTGATGTGACAGACTGCCTTTGAAGTATGGGGCGAGTGGAGTCTCGATGAGCACACTATTGTACAGCTCTTCGATGTTGGTAGCGACGCACAGCACCGGCATGGTCTCGAACCAGCCGAGAGGATGACAGCGGTCGAGGAGATCGCGGGTGTCGCGTTCGTGTAGTGTGCCAGTGATGAGGAGCGCAACGTTGTCGATCATGTAGCTGTACGTCAAGTAATCCATGAACTTGCTGAGTGACCCGGTCGCATTGGCCTGAATGTAGCGGAACTCGGCGACGAGCTTGTCGAGGGCGCGGTCGGCGAGAGCAGAGGTCGATGGGTTGGGAGGGAGGGAGGCGAGGAAATCGCCATATGCGGGACCGAGTTGGAGTTTGACATCTGGAAAGAGATAGCAATTGGTCAGTATGCTGGACAGGATCTTCGGGAAACGAGCAGAGCGCTGGGAGAGCCAAGTATGGGGCTCGCGCGTGTCCATCGTGACAGCATACCGTCAATAGTCTCGCACTGGGTCAAGTTGCTGTAGCTCTGGCCAGTGAGCAGGGTATTCCGGTATCCGCGCACGATGCCCTCGATGTAGCCACTGCTGACATTGTAGAAGCAGCCTTCCATGTTGACGTTGCGATCGACTGTATCGCTCTGGTGGAACAAGGCGAGAGCGATCCGTGTATGAGGTGGTGTCTGAACAAATGTTCAATCTGCAGATAGATGGTCGATGTCGAGGTTGTACTGCAAGTACAGGCCGAAGCTTGAGCCACTCAGCGTCGAGCACATGCACTGGCGTCACCATCAGTCAACGCCGCGTCTACATGTACTTCAACATCTGTTCATATTGTCTCCTTTTATGTCTAATTTAGGAGGGTAAAAGTGCACAAAGACTATCTATGCGTAGTGGAACGCATAGGGACGGTCATGACAGATGACAGAGCAAATGCATCGACGGCAGAAACAGGGAAAGCTGATCTGCCTTGCTATCTCCGCACGACATATCACCAAGTTGAGACGCGAATCGATTTCACGTACAGATGGAACGGCATGGTATCACGAGCAAAACCATTGTGGAGACCATGTAGCTATCATTTCATCATACAGACGGCGCCATCATTGTCTTGTGTCGGTGACGACAGCGGCCTGCTATGCTGTGCAACCAGTGCATATAGCACGCCACCAAAGATCATTTAGCAAGAATGGAGGTCATTCTTTTGTCTCCTTCTGCTCATGAGCTGGTCTTTGAAGCCACCCAATGACTGCAACTGAGCTCAAATCATGCACGGACTTTTATACTGTGCAAATGCTTCGATTATTCAATCGAGCTCCATCGAATGCGCAGCACATCCGCTGGTGTGCTCGAACACTAGACTCTTATCATCCAGTGCAGTCGCACCGTCTTGGCCAATCCACTGATCTGAACGGCGACCAACGTCGGTAGACGCATCTTGAGGCACGGATACCGGATCTGTCTCGGCATGGATTTGACCACCAGGAGCAGCAAGGTGGAGCGCTGGCAACATTTGCAGCCTTGGGACAAGCTGCGAGGCTTCGGTCGTAACCATTCGGGCTTCGGTCAGATCATGGCTGAAGATGTACCAACCTTGTTGAGCGGTATATGAGTTGATGGCCCACACAAGATAGCCTGGAATGGCCGAGTTCTCAAACCAAATGCTGACATCTTTCAGGCGCGGATAGTACTTCTGGATCCATTTCTGGTATGCTGCTTGGTTGATACGGAGTGCTTCGGTTGAGTCCATGCGGGCCCATGAGATACCAAGGATACGTGTAGCTTCATCGATCAACGGCTCAGTAGTCGCTTCGCGCATAGATGATGGCAGCACAAGCTGTGCGAGGTTATCCTGTCCCGATACGCTGATGTTGGTACGTTGCGACTTGCGACTTGACATGGACGGACGTTTCATGTGTGACGCAGTGAGCGTCGGTCGATCGCCATTGGATCCCGAGAATGTCGTGCTTTGAATTGCGCTTGTAGCAGCATCACTGTCACCGTTCATGGCCATTGGGGCATCGTTGTTGAAGACTCTCGTCGAATCACCGGTCTGCAGATCAAACGATGTAGACGTTGATGCGTCTTCAATGTCATCGTCAGGAGCGGTAATGTCGCCTCGCGATCGTTTGCGCCCTGCCAGCGAGGATGTGAGATCAACTTGGTGCGATGCGCCGGGCTGAGCCGATGCAGCAAACGTATTTGCGCTTCCATTGGAGAACGTAGAATAATGACTGCCGACATACTGGGCTGGTTGTGTTGAAGGAAGCACAACAGTTGGCGAGGAGGCATAAAAGTCGGGTAACGCCATTGCAGCGATGTTAGGGTGCTGAGATATAGAACGATGATGCTTGCCGATCACCGCTCCTCTTGACGCTCGACTTGGGAACGATCACGTTCGTGTTGGAATGTCTTTATGTGCCACTCGTATTGACAGGTCTCTGGAGGCCGTTTGCGCCAGCGGTTTCGAGCGGCAAGCTAGCGGGCTGGTGATGTGCAGAAGTCAATGCCCAAAAATAAGGTTGAAAGATTGAAAAAACAATCCGATATCATGTGTTCAGCTGTTAGAAGACGACGGTTCGAATTTGTAGTGGAGGAGAATCGGGCAGAGGAACAATGTTTCGAGACCAACAGTAAAGAGGATGTAGTGTGGAAGTGGAAGAAGGAACAGAAGACAAAAGGCAGGCTGAAGGATGTGGTTGGACGAGGCGAGCGGGAGCCGGCTCACTACATCAGCGGCCCCACAGCGTAAGACGGGCCGGGCCTCGAGGCGAGCGGGCTGCTTATGTTATCAGAATGGTCACCGCATCGGCGTGCCTGGTCAGAGGTGCGCATCGGCATACATATGTACAGCATGAGAGGAGACATGATACTGTTCGAACAGGTTTGGGTAGCTAACATCTTATCTGCGCAATCTGCAGCCATGGCTTGATGTATGCGCAGCGTTCGCGGTGCTGGTCCACTTCTGCGCGGTCATGCATGAACTCTGCGCTTATCAGGGTCTCGGCGTGCCCGGATCTGGGCCCTGCATGGCCACCACCAGTGCTCGAGGGAAGAAGTCTATCGTTCCCTCATCTCACCCAAAGGGCGAGTCGATTGGCGCCGGGGCTGAGAAGCATCTCTGGAGCAGACTGCACTTTTTGTAGCGCGTGCTGAACTTCTGGAGGACTCGGCCAAGTTCCGCAACGCGGAAGACCAAGTATGCCCGCGATTTCTATACCGTTTGAGCGGTGAGGATATCGCCGTTCTAATTTGTGGTTGCTGTGCTGCATGCTGGAGGTTCTTTCAGTCTTCAGGCGAAACCTCGTCAACGGAGACGGCAATTGCGTGTTTCGACGGAGGGTCATCTTCGCGAATCTGCAACTGGCTCCAGCATGCGCGAGACAACTCATCCATCCTTCGTTCCTCCTCAAGCTGAATCTTCAGCTGCCGTCGAGCCATCTTGCTGCGCTTGATACGCATACCGGGTTGCGCACCAGTGGGCACGAGAACTGGAGTGGTGGGCTGTGATGCCTCGGGGGACGAGATGTTGGACGTGGGTGGGGATTGGCTGATGAGTCCGTCCAGCTCCAGACTTTGATGGATAAGCTCCTCGATCCCGTCGCGCGTCGCTACGGCTTTTGGTTTGATGTGCTCGTAGAAGTCCAGACCCCATAGTTCATCTCTCTCCAATGCTCGTTCCAGCGACTCCAAGAAGAACATGAAGCTCGGTAAAGTGGGACCTTCGAAGGTGAATGGATAATGCACATCACTAAGCAGACATGCAGCATGCAGCAGTCGGATACTGAACTCCGAATCAAGCGTGTGATCGACGACGCAAGCTGGACATCCTACGGTATAACACCAGTCCCGTTCCTCGGGCGATGACAAGAAGCATTGCAGCCACAAGAATGCTGTGCGGGCTTGGTCGGTGAAGGCGTACTCCAGGTCTCCAAGTTTGGTGGCGTTGGTGAACTGTGCAGCCACAGAGCATGCTTTGTCAAAGAGCTCCACGACTGGAACGAGGAGCGCGTGCAAGATGTCACGAACGAGGAATAGAGATGTGAACTCTTCTTCGTGGGCACTGCGGTGTGCATCGCAGAGTCTGGCCGCGGATCAGCCGGATGCACTTTTGCGGACGGTGCACGGAGAAACGACTCACTCGTATGTGTAGTGCTCCGCCAAGTGCGCTCTCAATATCGTGAAACCTTCCGACTGCAACAGCCCTTCCACGTCGTCGGCGCGCAGCAGGAACGGTGATATGCTGTTGGCCATGGCTGTTGTGGTATCTTTCCTGCTGTGAGTGCCGTCCGATCCTGCACTGGGATAGTATCGCAAGGCGTCTCACTGTCGACCACGACAGGGCAGAGCACCTATTATAGCTGGGAGCTGTGCACGCCAGTCCACGTCCCACCAAGGGTTCTAGCGTGTGAATTGCATGGTAATCGGCGCGAATACGCAATGGAAATTTGCAGCGTGGCTCAGCACGGCCGGCGTTGTTGTCGCACGAGTAGGGCTCCGAGGAAGCTCTTTCGACGGAGAGGGCCAGAGGCAGGAGAAGACGTATATATACGGAAACGAGACAGTGAAGGCCGGGAGGAGGAGATTGGCGACAGACCTACCGTGGGCGAATGTATATGCAACGGACTACTGTGGCTGGATGGCGGGTGCACGCGTGGAGGTCGGCGCGGGGGGCCTGTATACTCAAGCGTGGGTGGCAGAAGTGAGAGGTGAGGGGAGAGGAGCGGGAGTGGAATCTGGTCACGATTAGCTCGCAGCTGAAGAAATCAGGACTATTGAGCTAGTTGGCAGTGGTGGTCGCAGAGAAGAAGCATGTGACAGAGGAAACGTTGGCACACACAGCGCACATGATCGGGCCCGGTGGTTGCACGGGCGAGACTGGCCGGGGGTCTACGCCAGTTCATTTCATTTCTTTCCTCTCTTCTAGCTCTTCTTCTGCTTGCTTTTCCATCCACACGTATACAGTGCCATCAGACCTACCGAAAGCTCATGCTGATTAGGTATGTTTCGAGTTCCGCGGGACGATGTGAGAACCTGTCACATCTGCAACGAATCCGGTCGTGGTGGTGGCGGCCATCACATGCCTGCGATTTGCGCGGGCTCGACCTATGGCGTGCGCAAGATTATACGCGGCTTTCGGCAGATCTGCTCAGCTTCGTGGTGCTAGACGCCGCTTCGGCCGAGCCGGATCACAGTCGTCAAGTTGGTCCAGGCGGCGGCGCAATTCTACCATAGAGAGACCGAGGGCAGAGCACGCAGCGACTCGTCTTGTGGTTCGCATTCATGGTCGTGTTTCGCGGCAGAAGAAAATTCCGGGTCATTGATGCTGAAGCATAGAGGAGAAGATCGGCGTAATTGTCATGCTTCTCACCGCCACTAACTACCTTTTAGCCAGGCTGTCCAAACGGGATACTGTATGCGGAACTTATTATAGTGTTGCGAGCGTTGCATAAAAGTATCTACTTTCTGTGGACGGAACTATAACGACTCTTCCGTCCACAGCCGCCTGTTAGGTTGGGCCTTCAACGAATGAAGCAGGGTTTTCGTTGCCATACGCACTGGAGCTGGAGTGCCGTCCAAGAGGGTGGACGTCGGCAAAAAGTTCAGTTGTGTCGAGCGACCAACCACATTTCTTGCCCCTGCAAAAAATAAATCAGCCCAGAGTCCTGTCCATGATATGGAACCAGTTCAAGGCGAACGACATGACTCTGTGACATTGCAGCAGCGATTTGCCATACGTGATTGATCATTGAGGCTCGTGGTCATTGGAGCAGCATTTGTGATTCACTATTCCACGCATCACTAGTGTTCGAGGCCGGAGTATCAGGTAACAACAGCAGTACCGCGTGTAAGGGCAAGTCCGACATGTCCAGCAGGAGTTTCAAGCCTCCGCCCTTTTCGTTGTGTAGGCTACCACCTTCGACTGCGTAGAAAGATGGCTGCGTTCGGTCAGCCCGGCTTGATATCGAATAGAAAGGCAGTCGTGACATCCAGTGCATCAGTCTACAAATGAACAAGAGCAGAGTCCAGTGCAGCCATACTAGAAGATGCTGCACACAGGCGCAAAAATCCGATTCCAATGCTCGCGTTGCACAAATGGGTTTGTGCCAAATATCGGCCGCTCTTCTTCGGTTGTTCCTTTGAGGTTCGCTGGCTGGATTTGATTGGGTTACAGAAGGGACTGCACGATAGATACAGATGCTTCACTCCCGACCATCTTCGAACCACGCAGAGGTTTGCCGACTCGCATTTCTAAGCTCGACCTGCAGCGCTGCACTCTCACTCCATCGGGCGTACAGGTTTCCTTCATCATCGGTATGTCATTCAGCCTTCTCGGATACTGGGTTCTGAACGGCCTAGGCGCTCAATTTGTGACTCATTATTGCATATTAGATCGTTACACGAGCAAGAAGTAACATGAAGCCGCACGTTGTCATCACGATGATTCCACCACCCCCGGAAACCTTCCAACCCAGTTCTGCAGGGATCATCATGATTCGTCCGGGGAGTTGCCTAAGGGTACTGCGAGATGATATCCAAGTGCTTACGGCACTTGTAGCATTGTGTACAGCGCCTCGTTACATACCTTAGGTACCTTAGGTATATTTGATCCAGGCGATAGGAGTGTTCCTACCTTGTTTCGGCGAACGGTGTCTAGACGAGACCCGTCTCGTTGTCGATGGCTCATGTACTTCACATATTGACGTGTCTGAGATTCACAGGTCGTCAGGGCGCACCCGTGGACAGCATCGGCGTGTGAATGGCGGAGGCGGACGTGAGCGGATGCTTACATGATTGGATCGTCAGGGATTGAATTGACAACTTCGGTGTGAGATTGATGTTCACTACTTGCGCTGCTATCATTGATATATCAGTACTGAGCAGGGTGCTGAATGAACACAGCGAGCCGCACGGCGTATAGAAAGGAAGGTAAGCACTAAGGTAGGTAGACTGTATCTTAGAAAAGCGACTCACACGTTTGCCGCAACGATCTGTTTCATGACTCGTGCATGGATCAAGCGGCACATTATGATTTCTTGTGCCGAAACATCACTGCCCTAGTAAAGCGGACGAGTCTCGTCCGCCGGACTGCTAGAATGTCTTCGTTATGGCCTGCTTCTCGCTGATCTTCGTGATGTCCTCGAGCTACTCGCCGAGCACAACGCTTCACGGATAAGTTAGTCCGCGGACGAAGGTCATGACGCCGAGGATCTCATTCGTCCGGGACTAGTGGATGCCGACGTCGACTCATCGGACACCGTAATCCCAAAAGAGTCCCCGGCGGCCGGGAAGCTTCTCACGTTCAACGCTGGATAGAGATTCACGGCATTCGGCATTGGATATTGCAGTGGTTGCACGCAAGAATGATGCTAGAATGGCAGGATGGCGGCAAGGTGCGATGGTGGGGCTGCTGAGCAATAAATTATATTAAAGAGGAACGGAATCCACATCACTGGTGACATTATTCAGCGTTGCGCTACTTCACCTGCTTAACTGCGACTGCTAACGCCGGCTCATGTGCCTCGCGTCATTGGTGGTATTTCCGTCCTCTGCCGTTCACGAGTATCTAGGTTTGCTCTGATCCATCCCGTTCCACCCCATTTGACTCTCCTTGTCGTTCGCTCATCTTTGTTCTTCGGTCGCAAACTTCCCTGGCTTGTTACTCGCTTCAAATCTGCCGCATCTAAGACCTCCTCTTGTTGCTGGATCTACAAGCTTACCATGTGGGGGCTGTCGCTGGACGAGACACGATTGCGCCATGCGGACGGCGAACAAGAAAACCAATGGCACAGAGGTGATACCCAGCCTGACGCCGATCGCATTCACCAGACCCACCCCACCGAGGAGGTAGAGGAAGCATCATCAGATCGCGCAGCAGAAGATGGAACCTGGGGCGAGCGAGATGTTGGAGGGTTTAGTTCGACGAGCGCCCGCGAAGACTACCAGAGTCTGAGGAAGGAGCTCACACAACTTTCAAAGACGCGCTCCAGGGATACCGAAGTTTCAGGTCGAAGTCGCTCGAGACGTCGACCGAACACAGGTCGTGCCAGCCCGACACACTCACGCGCGGAGACCGAACCCGAAGCACTAGAGGCCGGCGAAGCACAAGAGGAGGAAGTGGAGGAGGAGGAAGATGAGCCGGAATTTGAGCTTGGGGAATTCATGAAGGAAGGCCACTTCGAAAAGCGCAGCGACGAGGGTTCCGCTAAGAAAGTTGGTGTCATCTACAAGGATCTCACCGTGAAAGGAATTGGATCCACAGCGACACTCGTTCGAACCCTGCCTGACGCGATCATCGGAACGTTCGGACCAGACCTCTACCGCATTCTCTGCGGGTTCTTCCCCAAGTTGGCCGGCAAACAGAAGACGCGCAACTTGCTGAATGGCTTCACGGGCTGTGTTCGCGATGGCGAAATGATGCTGGTGCTTGGTCGACCAGGAGCCGGATGCAGCACGTTTCTGAAGGCCATCAGCAACAAGCGCGAGTCATATGCTGAAGTCACGGGCCAAGTGTCGTATGGCGGCATTGCTGCCAACACACAAAAGAAGAACTACCGTGGCGAGGTCACCTACAATCCCGAAGATGACGTCCATTTCGCCACGCTTAATGTGTGGCAGACTTTCACCTTTGCTTTGATGAACAAGACGCGGAAACGCGCACAAGCAGAGATTCCAGTAATTGCAAATGCCCTAATGAAAATATTTGGCATCACTCACACCAAGTACACTCTCGTTGGAGACGAGTATGTCCGTGGCGTGAGTGGAGGTGAGAGAAAACGAGTGTCCATCGCCGAAACTCTGGCATCAAAGTCCACGATTGTCTGCTGGGACAACTCCACCCGTGGCCTTGACGCATCCAATGCTCTCGACTACGCCAAATCACTCCGTATCATGACTGATATCTCAAATCGCACCACGCTTGTCACCCTGTACCAAGCTGGCGAGGGTATCTATGAGCTCATGGACAAAGTGCTAGTCATTCACGAGGGACGCGAGATCTTCATGGGTAAGCGCGAAGAGGCTCGCCAATACTTCATCGATTTGGGATTCTCCAGTCCTGATCGCCAAACCACGGCAGACTTCTTGACTGCGGTCACAGATCCTGTGGAACGTCGATTTAGAGAAGGATGTGAAGATAGCACCCCGAAGACCCCAGAGGAGCTTGAACGCGCATTCCGAAATTCTCCATACTACCAAAAAGTGCTCGACGACATCAAAGACTACGAAACATATCTTGAGGGGTCGAACTATCGAGACGCCAACACCTTCAAGAACGCAGTCGCAGAGAGTCAATCCAAGCGCGTATCGAAGAAATCTTCGTATACCGTCAGCTTCCCCCGTCAAGTGCTCGCTTGCACCAAGCGCGAGTTCTGGCTCTTGTTTGGTGACACCACTACCTTGTGGTTCAAGTTTGGCATCATCATCTCCAACGGTCTGATTGTCGGCTCACTCTTCTATGGCGAACCTCTCGACACCGAAGGCGCCTTTTCTCGTGGTGGCGCTTTGTTCTTCTCAATCCTTTTCCTTGGTTGGCTCCAGCTCGCAGAACTTATGAAAGCGGTCAGTGGCAGAGCTGTGGTTGCTCGGCATAGAGACTACGCCTTCTACCGGCCATCTGCTGTCAGCATCGCGCGTGTCATTACAGACCTCCCAGTGATTGCTGTCCAAGTCTGCATCTTTGGTGTCATCATGTACTTCATGACCAATCTGGACGTCAACGCTGGCAAATTCTGGATCTACATGCTGTTTGTCTACATCACCACGATCCTGCTCACGGCATTGTATCGCTTGTTCGCCAGCTTGAGCCCGGAAATCGACACTGCCGTGCGATTCTCTGGTATCGCTCTCAACCTGCTCGTCATCTACACTGGTTACGTTATCCCCAAGCCGCAGCTTCTTGAAAAGTATATCTGGTTCGGTTGGATATACTGGATCAATCCGCTCGCGTACTCCTTTGAAGCCGTTCAAACTAATGAGTTCCACGGCCGCACTATGCAATGTGCTGAAGCTCAGCTCGTCCCTCGAGGTGAAGGCATCGACCCGCAATACCAAGGATGTGCGATAACTGGCGCAGCTGTTGGCAGCACCTCCGTTTCTGGCGACACATATGTTGAGACGGCCTACGACTATTCTCGCAGCAACCTCTGGCGCAACTTTGGTGTTGTCATTGCTTTCACGGTTCTGTACATCATCATCACTGCTATTGCGACCGAGCTTTTCGACTTCAACAAAGAGGGCGGTGGCGCTCTTGTCTTCAAGAAATCCAAAAGGTCCAAGAAGATCGCGAAAGAAGCTGCCAAGCCCAATGACGAGGAGAAAGCTGTCGCAGTCTCCAACGGAGGCGATAGTGATAGCTCAGTCAAGCGAGAACAAAGTCTAGGCGACTCTGCCGAGGAAGAGAAGGAAGATGAGGCTCTCGATTCCATCGTGAAGAGTGAGTCTATCTTCACGTGGCGGAACGTTGAATACACTGTCCCTTACCTCGGCGGCGAACGCAAACTGCTCAATCAAGTCAACGGCTATGCCAAACCTGGTCTGATGGTTGCTCTTATGGGCGCGTCTGGTGCTGGTAAAACGACATTGCTGAACACACTCGCACAACGTCAGAATATGGGCGTTGTCAGTGGCGAAATGTTCGTCGATGGCCGCCCACTTGGAAAAGAGTTTCAACGAAACACTGGCTTCTGTTTGCAAGGTGATATTCACGACGGTACTGCGACGATCCGTGAAGCTCTGGAGTTCTCAGCGATTCTTCGACAAGAGGCCAGCGTCCCGCGCGAGGACAAGATTGCATATGTCGACAAAATCCTCGACCTCCTCGAACTCAACGACATGCAAGATGCCATCATCAGCAGCCTAGGCGTGGAACAACGCAAACGTCTTACGATTGGTGTTGAATTGGCTGCAAAGCCGTCTCTGCTACTCTTCTTGGATGAACCCACCTCCGGGCTGGACTCGCAGAGTGCCTACAACATTGTTCGCTTCTTGAAGAAACTCGCCCAGGCAGGTCAGGCGATTGTATGTACCATTCATCAACCTAGCTCTGTTCTGATCCAGCAGTTCGACATGATCTTGGCTCTCAACCCAGGCGGAAACACTTTCTACTTCGGCCCGGTGGGAGAGAATGGCAACGCTGTGATCAAGTACTTCGCAGACCGAGGTGTTCACTGTCCCCCTGCAAAGAACGTCGCCGAATTCATCCTGGAGACGGCGGCTAAACCAGTAAAGCGCAGTGATGGCACAAAGATCAACTGGAACGAAGAATGGAAGAAATCTCCGGAGGCTGCGGATGTCATCGAGGAGATCGAGGGCTTGAAACTGACGCGCAGCAAGACCATTCCTGAAGCCGTCCGTAAGGAGCAGGAAAAGGAATTCGCGGCAGCCATCTGGACCCAGACTTTTGAGTTGACCAAACGCACATTCAAACAATACTGGCGTGACCCCAGCTACATCTACGGCAAATTGTTCGTGTCCGTCATCGTTGGTATCTTCAATGGCTTCACCTTCTGGCAACTCGGCAACAGCACTCAAGACATGAACAATCGCATGTTCACGGCCTTCTTGATTCTGACCATACCACCAACGGTCGTTAATGCCGTGGTGCCCAAATTCTACACCAACCTCGCACTCTGGCAGGCTCGCGAATATCCGTCTCGTATCTATGGCTGGTTCGCCTTTACGACTGCACAAGTCGTTGCCGAGATCCCGCCCGCTGTGGTCAGTGCCGTCCTGTATTTCCTGTTCTGGTACTTCCCAACAGGTCTACCTTCAGAAAGCTCAGTCTCCGGTTACGTCTTCCTCATGACCCTGCTCTTTTTTCTGTTCCAGGCTTCCTGGGGTCAGTGGATCACGGCATTTGCACCAAGCTTCACGGTCATCGCCAATGTGCTACCATTCTTCTTCGTCATGTTCTCACTTTTCAACGGTGTCGTCCGACCCTACAGTATGTTGCCAGTTTTCTGGAGATATTGGATGTACTGGGTCAACCCTGCCACTTGGTGGATCGCCGGTGTTCTCGCTGCGACCCTGCAAGGTATCCCGGTCGTGTGTACACTGGAAGAGATGGCGCAGTTCAACCCTCCCCCTGGTCAATCGTGCGGTGCATATGCAGGCGAGTTCGCATCAACGAGCGGCGGTAACCTGACCAACCCCAACGACATGTCGGACTGCCGATACTGCCCATACACGGTCGGCGACCAATATCTTTCCACGCTCAACATCGACTCATCGCAAAAGTGGCGCGACTTTGGCGTCTTCCTCGTTTTCGTCTGCACAAACTACATGCTCGTCTACTTTCTCATGTGGTCCGTCCGTGTCAAGGGTTGGTCGTTTGGGTTCGGCTACCTATTTGGCGGTCTCGACAAACTCCTCGGTCTGATCAAGAAGCCCTTCACTAAACTCTTCTCCAAGAAGGATGTCAAGAAGTCGGAGGATTAGAGGGACAGAAATTGTGTCCTGAGCGAAGTCGCACACGCTACAATCAAACATGCTAATAATTAGATTCGTTATGCCCTTTCATATACATTGCAACTAAGGAGCGTAATAACCTGCCAGTTCCTTACCATATATAAATACTTCGGGTGGCTTTGCCCTTGCAACAGTGGTGGTTGTCTTCAGTGACATGGTCATGTTAGATTACATTCTTGATAGAACACATCTTGCCACCTTAGCTGGCCTAATATGTTTATAAATCCCACGAACACACGACTGTCTTCTGACGTTTGCGACGGCTACTATGTTTCCCTAAATGCTACAACTACACAATCTCAATAAATTTGGACAGGTGAGGCCAAAGTGCCTACGCAATGATAGTAAAACTTTGTCAGAGGACACTCATAGAGTTTGATCAGGATATACATCCAATGCCATGACTCCAATTGTCCAGACGCAAGTCCAAAAAAGGTATGTCGCCCTTCAGAATGCTAAGGTAAGGTAGGTAATGTTTCTAGCTCAGCAGTGAGGCCATAGCCCATGGGCAGATGCACCTGCACGATGATGCGACACTCATTCGTCATGTTCACCGCTGAAGCAGTAAATATGCTCTATTGCAACATCTTCCAGAGGTGGCGTTACAAAACAGCAATCAGGCGAGAAGGCACACCTTGTCCTCAAACGTAGGCGAGTTCCACGATTCAGTACTCCCTCAGTCCGCAACCCTAGTGATTGAGGAGATGTGAGTGATGGGGCAGAGCATTCGCCGCTCGTGTTACTGCTGGGACGATCTGACACGGCCACCATGACGCGCGTAAGGACACTTTTGCATGTGAAAGATGGACCTGTCAGATGATTCCAAAAGGCAAACGTAGTAGCAATCCTTGTGCAGTTCTCTACGTGTATAGGTTGTAGTGACCGAAGGTAAGCAGCAAGGCGCATGGCGTTCCGACTAGGCTGCATAGGTAGCTCCCGACTTCATCCTCGACGGCTTGTGTACCGTTGCATGGTTATTCTTCTCTGACTACCCGGACACTGTGGCAGACTGCTTCCTCGCTTTCGCCCTTTGCTTTCGAGGGGGCTTGTCAGTCATCCACCTCAAGCAACGACGGTGGCAGTGCTGACCTTGAGACGTTTCTGCCTTAATGTTGCTGAGGCCGCTCTCATAGCGCGGTCGACAGGACGTTGCCTTCTGCCCGCCCGCACCTCGAACCAAGTCTGGATACTTTCCATCATCGTACATACCGTGGTGAAGGTATTGTCGGAAGGGTAACGCAGGTATCTGCCAATCACATACATGATCGCCCATGAGAGCGAGGCCAGCACTTCACGCTAATCGTCCGAACTGCGTACCCAGGAGTAATTCGACGCTGCACTACTGGGTTGCTTCCAACCTAAGGCAATAATGACCTCCTTGAACCACACTCAATTGCTGCCCATCCCAGGTTCCATCGATGTGGCGTTAGAGGCTTGTCGAAGATTTCAGGGTGTAATAGGGGGCTCAGCATATCATGAGCATCGCCCACCATGCCGCCGAGTCCTCCTCAGGCAAACCACGCCATACCTAGAGAGGCCGGACGCCATTCTCCCAGGCTTTCAGGCTTTCACGTTACCTGTCCAATCTGGCCCTTGCTCCCCACCGAACGTCTATGCCGGCAGTGCGATTGCTGGGCTCCGACCCATGTGGTCGATCTGGCATGTAATTTGCCCGTACCACCCATCGGTCCGGCCATAGATCACCCTAAGGAACCCGATGCGCTATATACTGTCTCGACCTCCCCTGCTTCCTGAAAGGGAGAATTGTGACTCCGAGTACTCATCGCCTTCGCGCTGGCAAGCAGAGGCCTCCTCCCATGGTGTTCATCCCGTCCGTCGCACATCTCATTCGTCCAATGACCGTAATTGCTGCCCAGGACGTGTCGACTGCCTTTACATGGCGGAGTAAATCGTCGCCCGCTATGTCGCCCATGGTGGCGACTCAACGAGCCTATTGTGCTTGCGCAGTGCAGATACCTATTACCGCGAATGGTGAGAAGTGCCAGCTACGTGTGTCTTGCAAGTATGGTTTGCCTTGCAGTGCAGCACCTTTTATATAACGATCTGGTATCTTCACCAAGGGACGAGATCACTTGTTATCCAGACATCTGCGTCAATACTCTCATACATACTGCATCATACACTTGTTGAGCATTCTAGTGAATCAGCATTACCGCACAAAGTCAAGATATTCGTTGACCCTCACAACGGACTCGAACATACCTACAACAGCTGGTCCATAGCTGAAAAGGACTGAACCTCAAGCCTACTTCGAGCGAACACAGTGAAGAGCTCGTCTTGGACAAAGACCACTGTCACACTTGAAGGCAATCCATATCATTTCACGCTGAATGATGGCCCGGACCCTGGCTTTCTGCGACGCCGGCCCATGTCTGGCTAGCTCTCAGCCCAAACCTCCTCCACCTCCTCCAAAGCCATGGCCTCGAGATACTGGGATGCACAAGTCATAGGAGGGACTCAAGCAAACGCTGGAGCAAGCTTTGGGTTAGGTGGCGGACCAAGGTACACACAGGGCATCCTCGATGTTGCAATGTGCAGGCCCAGCTGACCAGATTTGAGAATAGGAGTTGGGTGATTACTGCTTTGGAGACAATCGTAGATAGTGATATGTTATCGGGGAAGTTCGTAAGCTGAGCGTGCGAGTTTTGCGCTTTGGAAATCTGCTATTTGGTGAGACGTGGAAGAGGTGAATGGTTTCGTCGATCATCTTGTACACTTTCAGACCCCCTTTTGACATGTATCGAAGATTCGAGTTGCTATTGCATGTTGGTGCGCGTTGAGTACTGTTCATATCCGTCATGACTGTATACAAGTAGCCTTGCACTTCCATACCTTGGGTTCAGCACTTGCTCAATAGAGTCATCACCGTAGCTTCCACTTCGCGGCGTGCATGGAGAAGAGACTGAATCCATCGCGGCAAGATCCACGCCAACATCAGAACAAGTCTGTCATGGCACCATGACTCGCGTCGCCGACCAATTTGGCGTACTTTGCCAAGACACCTCTCGTCACGGTCGGCTTGGGGGCTGTCCAGCTTGCGAATCGTTTCTGAATTTCGGCATCATCGACATCCATGTCGATCCGATTCTTGTCAGCGTCGATTGTGATTGTGTCGCCATCTTGCACAATGGCAATTGGACCGCCTAACGTGGTTGAACGTTAGCATAATCAGAGTGTTATATGGAGAGGTGCGAGACGATGACATACCAACAGCAGCTTCTGGACAGATATGGCCAACGATGAACCCATGCGAGGCGCCGCTGTAGCGTCCGTCGGTGATCAGAGCCACATTCTTCAGGGAGGCTCCCACGATCGCCGCAGATGCCTTGAGCTGTTCTGGCATGCCAGGACCTCCCTTTGGTCCTTCATACCGTACGATCAGGACCAGGTTCTCGTTGCGTGGGATCAAGCCTTTATTCAACGCTTCGTCCAGCTCGTGCTCTTTGTTAAATACGCGTGCTTTACCCACAAAGCGCATGCCTTCTTTGCCGGTGATCTTCGCCACGGCTCCCTTCGGCGCGAGGTTTCCATACAGAATCTCGATGTGACCGGTAGTCTTGATGGGGTTGGATAGAGAGCGGATAATCTCTTGTCCTTGCTTTAACGATGGCCAGCTTTCAACGTTCTCGGCCAGTGTGTTGCCCGTCACGGTGATCGTGGTTCCATCCAGCAAACCCGCAGCAATCAGCAATTTCTGCACAGAAGGAACGCCACCGATGTCGTAGAGATCAGCCATAAGGTACTTACCCGATGGCGCTAGATCGGCAATGAAGGGTATGCGGTCGCTGACCCGTTGAAAGTCGTCCAACGTGAGATCTACACCAGCCGTTCCGGCCATGGCAAGGAGATGAAGAACACCGTTTGTCGATCCACCTAGAGCCATCATCATGACCAACGCATTTTCGAAAGATTTCTTCGTTAAGCAATGAGATGGCAGTATTTGTCTCTCCATACAGATCTTAAGCGCTGCCGCGACTTTGTTGCATTCCCGCATTTTCGCAGGACTGGTAGCAGGCGTGGACGCAGATCCAGGCAGCGTCAGGCCGAGGGTCTCTATTGCTGTTGCGAGCGTATTAGCCGTGAACATGCCGCCACAAGCGCCAACGCCATTGCAAGCATTCTTTTCTAGATCGGTAAGAATTTCATCTTTGGTCTGACTTGGATCATCGGGATTTTTCAGGTTGTCGTAGATGTACGCTCCGTGAGCCTCCAGAGCCGATGTGATATTGATAGGCTTCTTTAGCGTCTTCGAGTAGCCGGGCATGATACTGCCGCCGTAGATCATGATAGAAGGCCTGTTCACCCTCGTCATTCCCATAACGACACCGGGCATGTTCTTGTCGCAGCCTGGGAGAGTCACGCAAGCATCCATGTGACCTGCTGAAAGAACGGTCTCCACGGAGTCGGCAATGATCTCTCTGGATTGCAGAGAAAATCTCATGCCTTCGCCGCCCATCGTGATGCCGTCGCTGACTCCGATGGTGTTGTGCTGCCAGCCCAGCATATCCTGTCCTTGGACTGCGTGCTTTACTGCCTTGCCGAGATCGAGGAGATGCGTATTGCAAGGGTTGCCCTCCCACCAGACAGAAACAATTGCCACATGAGGAAACGTCTTCATGGTATGCTCATCGGGAACCCCCGCAGCATAGAGCATTGCCTGAGCAGCCGGAAAGTCATGTTCTCTAGTCAGAGTCGAGGAGAACTTGTTCAGTCCTGATCCAGGTTTGCTGTGTGGAAAGTCAAGGTATCGTGGTGCCTCAGGCTGACTCTGCTTCGCGGCGTTGGAAGGCTCCATGATAGGAATGTAGATGTTTCAGCGCAATCGTGGCGTAATAACAGGTCAGGTTAAAGAAGAGCTATGATTCTAGGGCGCGACGAGAATCTGATGCGAAGTCTTGTTTCTAGCTCCGGCTCCGTGTTGAATGATGATTGTACCTTCAGGCTTGGTAAGATGACCGCTGAAGCTGAGAAATTCCCAGAAGTCTTAACAGGATAGCGATGCGATGGCTTCGGATGAAGACGAAGCTGACCATTGACATGTGCCTGATTGCTGATTAAGTAGTATACATTTGTCCGTGGAGACGCCGTAGATGTCAGTATATGAATCGTCGATCAACCCCGCCATTTCGCGTCTTCAGTACCCGATTCGCGTCAATTGCCGCGAGCGGTAACATGAAATGACATTATCGAAGGACCTGATTCTGCCGAAGCTTTGCATGAGAAGACACACATCACAGTTAATATTACGACCTGAATCATATCGCAAAAGCAGCGTCATCCCATAGCAAAATCGTGGAATCAGATACGAGACAGTCTTTACTTCCCAGGGTTGCTCTGCCATTCCGCAGCGCTATTACCACCCTCCTGCGCCGAAGCTTCGTCCAGATCACTGGTGGGACTGGGTTCTTTATGCGCTTGGCTGGATGCTCCGTCTTTTGCTGGAGGTGGAGGAGCATCAGCGTCGTCGTCGAAGTCATCATCTTCGAACTGTGCCGGGTCTGCAATGACATGCGTGCCCCTCCCATCTTGTCCGTCGGCTGGCAGAGTATCGTCTGCGCTGACAGATATGCCTCTCACACCCCAACTCCTCCCGCTGCGAGGCACCGGCGCGTGAATCACTCCAATCTCTTGATCTCCCAGTGTAGCATTTTCTTCGTCATCAACCGCATCATCGTTCGCATTGCGTCTTTCAATAAACCTTTTCACAATAAAGCTCTTGCTCAGGTCATCGCCATCGACCAATCCACCACCCCTCAACTTGACACGTTGCCGCGTCCAATATACCCAGGCAAAGTCGACATAGAGTAAAGTTTGAATGATCCCAAAGAGTATGCTGGTCGGCTGATAAAATTGCTCCTCCGTCGCAGAGCGCACGACCCAGTTGAGTTCGTAGAAGAAGCGGTAGATCCCTAGAGTGACAAGGTAGAAGGAGTCGAGGACGGTGGGAACGGATGTTTGGCGAAGCAATAGCAATTGCGGCAAGACACAGACGGATTCCAACTCGATCGAGAAAGTCCATACCATCTGAGGTTGAGGGTCGTGTCAGCATCCATACCACGAAATGACACGCAGAAGAGTGTAAGCCTAATCTTCCCTTACCTCAAACAATGTTGCGCCGGACCATCCCTGGAACAAGATGGCCACGATGGGAGCACTTAACAAGCATGCGCCCAGACTCCAGCTGGCCAGTTTCCATGCGTACTCTCGTTCTCTCGTTCGTGCGAACACTCGCATCATGATGAACACGATATACAGCGAGCTACAGATGTAGAAGATCTTGAACACGAAGTTCCAGAACGTATCCGATGGCGGCACCCAGAAGAGGTCGACATAGCGGGTACAGAAGACGACACAGTAGAGCAGCTGGGTGAGGAGCGAGACTCCTTCAGCAGAGCGATTGCGGTGGATAGCCCAGATCAGAATGCATTTCGACGCTGCATGCGAGAGATCGGCGAGGATGCGGAAGATGTTCATGGCGGCTGCGGCATGCGATAAGGATTTCTGTTCCTTGGTGATCCTCCCTCGACAGAAAGAGAGAAGGGCAGTGGACACCAAAGAAAAGGCAATTCACAATGATAGCCCAGTGTATGTAACGAGTTCAGGATGCCTCATAAGTAGATAGTGATGTGTTGCTAGCGACAACGTGAAGAGCAGCTCAGCTGACGTAGCGTGGCCTGACGCGTGTGCTCCGCGAATGCTGCAGCAAGGGTCATGCGATGTACATGATACAGTTTATGTTCAATTACCAAAAATACCTTATCAAGGTAGATAGTGAGACAACTTATTCATGTACACTTCAAACACCCATAATCTTGCAGAGGTCTCGTGAAGCAGGTGAGTGTCCGTCTCGGTCATGTCGGCATATGCATACCCATCACCACCGACGGGCCCTGACGGAATAATGCTCCCTTGCGCTTGTTCAGGCCGACCGGCACTACTGTAGAATCTAGTCCGATCATCCTGTAACCATGTAACGGTACCGCCAAAGGAAATATATAAGGTGGGCAGATCTTCTGGCGAGGCTCAATACCAGCCACTCCTGCGTTGCATCTTCTCCATCATCGGGTAGCTAGGACTACCTTGCTCGTACAGACTTTCACCATGAAGCCACAATGCTTTCTATCAGCGATTCTCCCTCTGCTCTTCAGCTTTGCCCAAGCCAACACCCGCCAAGCAGATCCAGGCCTGGTCAATGACACTCTTTGCACCTTTGATGTTCTAGCATTGGTCCCGAAGTCCAACCTGCTTAACAACACCCTCTTGCTCTGGCCGAAGGGCTCATGCTGCACGACCACCGACTGCAGTCTGCAGAACTTCAGCTGCCCCAGCAATTCCGCGCACACTGGAAGCGGTGGAGACATTTGCTGTCTCAAAGCAGATGGGAACGCGGCGAAGGCGGGGATATGTGAATGTGGCATCGATCGATACCCCCAAGGAAGCTGTTTCTGATCGCAGAGACGAAAGACGTCTCCATGAAAACTACGACTCTGTTGGCTGGGAGAAGCTCGCCCGTGTGCAATCATGGCATCCATACAGCACATCATGTATAATAGTGATGTGACGGTCGGGGCCAGACCGCACGTTTGTGCTGAGACTTGTGCAATATCTGAATGCAGAATAGATCGAAGCATCTACCTATGTAGTCCATCGGTACATCAAAAGACGTGTCGGTGACATTCTATTTCGCACTACACTAAAGATCGAAGTCACAGGAGCATCGGGATTCGATCTCTCGTCTAATGATGTAGGGACATAGAATACAGGAAGCTGATTGAAGGTTCCAGAAATGGACGACACGAGGCATGTGTGAGACGCGAAGACTGCCTTGGCATCTGAAAAGTGACACTCCCACAGGGTGATTATCCATGAAAAATATGCTCGACCCCAGTCTGAACACTGATCTTATGCCCTCCGCCAAGTCGCCCGCGTCAAACTATCTCGCACATGTCTTCTTCACAAGTGGGATCATTTCACGGCTCAAGGTGGACAAGCCGAGCGGCAGACCTCCTGTTGCAAGAAGTCGCTCATCGTCTCAAACCTTGACTCTGACTTCATCGAGGAGTCTCTGCGGCAATCTTCTTTCCTTCCACATTCTCGAGATAGTAGACATGCTCAAGATTTGGAGCCGTGTGGTAATGGTCTCCTTTCCTTCTGACGGCTTCGAACCCGAAGCCACCATTCAAGCAGGCCACGATGACAACCTTGCCAACCTCGCCGGGAGGCCAAGCATGATGCAAGCTATCATGCGGTGTACCACTAATACGGAGAGAAGCATGACATCGCTGTTAGCCGTCGTAGTTTCGTGATCATGTCATTAGCCGGAAAGGTGAAGCATACTAGTCGTGGTGTCGACCTGGGGACAGTTGGATCCTCCTTCGGCATGAGAGGCCCCATCCCGATTGCGGGCATACCCTACCATGCCTTGCTGTCCGATCTGAATGATCGTATTGTTGGCTCGAACCGATGTAGAAACGGCGCTTGTGCTCGTGTGTGTGCCCGAGACTCACAAAAGGTCCTGGAAAGAGAGATTGCTGGCCAGCAACATATCGATTTGGCCCATGGTGTAACACTCAATCTAAATGATCTGACAGTACGAGCTGAAAGCTAGATCAATGTGCATCGGCTTTGATATAGCGACTTCTCTCTCTCAGCTTGGGCCCGATGATGTAGAATACCCAGGGAATTGGCGTCATCGCTAAACTGATGAAACCGAGGAGACTGGTGGCCCAACCAGTGCCCAGGGCCTTGTACATTTGAACCGCAAAGAGCGGAAAAGCTGCCCCGAGGGTGTAACGGGTCAGCGCGCTGGCACCATTGGCGCTTGCACCGTACGAGGGTCCGTAGAAGTCTATCATGTATAATGATGCGGACATGAAGATGAGCAGATTTCCGCAGCCGAAGACTGCTTCGGCGATGACCGGGCAGATCCAGTGAACGCGAGCTTGAGCTGACCATCCGAACCAGAACAACGAAACTGGTAGGCATATGGACCCAATCATGGCGAGGTAGAGCCGTTTCTCAGGCGCAACCTTACCACCATAACCAAGTTCCTTTGATCGGATGACTTGAGGCCGAAAAACGAGGCGAGAGAACAGGATGGAAAGGAGACAGCCGATCAGCGAGCCGACTCCAAGTCCAAGAAAGGTGAGGCCAGTGGATGCAATGCCGAAACCATACGCTTGAGCGAAGACATAAGGGAAAGCGGCGAAGAACCCTGTTAAGACGGATTTAGCATATCTCATGGAAATGAAAGTCATCGAACATACCGTAACACATTCCGAAGTTGATTGCTATATATGAGGTAAAGCACCCGACGACGGGCTCGACCAGGGCCATATGCATTGGGCGTGTTAGAAGCTTTGTAACGAACTGATGTGTTGCTTGAAGCTTTGTGTGCTCTGACCGAGGCAGCTCTATACCTCTGATCTTGGCCCTGCGGCGTAGAATTGCGGGTTTAAAGGTCTCTTTCATCCATAGAGTCGGCAAAAGACCGGCGATAGTGAAGAAAAGTAGGGCCCACTGTGTCCAGCGCCAACCCCGGAAATCCACAACGAAACCACCGACGAGAGGTCTGTGATAGACGTTAGCACAAAAAGGAGTGTCGTGTGTTCTCATATCATGACATACCCAACGGCGGGTCCGAGGAATGGTGTCATTACATAAATAGCAAACGGAATGGCTCTTTCAGCTGGAGTCCAGACATCGCTCAACGTCGCACCTCCAATGGTCAAGCCCGGGCTGCCGAATATGCCAGCCAGGAACCTGCATACCGTCAGAGAGGCGATGTTCTGCGAAAATCCAGCTCCAAGGATGAAAAGCGCAAAGATCGGAATGCAGATTAGATAGACCGCTCGTCTGCCGAAATGCTCGCTGCATGGGCCAGCAAGCAGCGGTCCACATGCAAGCCCCAGCACATACAGGACGAACGGCAGCAGCGAGACTTCGGCCGAGACGCCTAATTGTCGCTGAATGTCGTCTACGCCGGGAGTGATGATCGACGAAGCGAGGGTGCACACAAATGCTATCACGGAAGGGATGAAGGTGTGGTAGATTTTCCAAGGTCGTGACCAATTCTGTGGGTTCGACGGGTCATCTGGTCCATCCCAGTCGAGTGCTTGTTTGGCATCTGCAGACTTCTGTGACTGGTTGGCTGGGGCAGAAGAGGCCAATTCCTCGTCCTGCTGAGATGAATCTGACGTGGACTTGCTGGTTTCCTCATTGCAGTCGCCTAGCTCAGGATCTTTCTCCTCATCGAAGGAACTTTTGTGACTCGATAGTCGGTTTTCGGAGTGCATCATTGATACAAAGATAAGGAGTGGTGACCGATGTCTAGCATGGATTGGACAAGCATTAAATCAAAAAAACTCCAGGAAGTAAGAAAAAGGCCTTTCCACAGGGAGATCGACATCATGATCTCAACGACTTGATTACTGCCGGGAATCTGTTTGAAACCATAGGGTTTTAGGTGGCCATCACCCTTTCGAGGCGCTTTTTAGGTTACAGGATGGTCGTCCGGTACGCTATGATGACACGGTCCTGGCGGTCGGCACACGTATGGATGCATCATCTGCATCATCTGAGGCGAGTGGACAGGTTCCTATCAGCGTTCTGGACAACGCGCAAGCTAAGTGGAAATAGATTCGACGTTGAGATCTCAGTAGCACAGGATCGCTGATCAGCTACCACAAACGGACAATGCACAAGGCGCCACGTCTGTTGAGCCTTGACACCATCCCGTACCGTACATTGCGAACATGTCCTTTTTGCATTCCATATGACGCGTCTGGGCGGGATGCTCGACTGACTACAGTATCCCAATCCATCAACGATTCATCAGTCTCCAGTATGAGCCAGGAAGTACGTTCAGCGTTGCTTGGAGATTTCAAAGGCTTCCAAGCGAAGCCAAGGATGTTGAGCACACATGAAGTGTCAAATTCTGGAAGGTGCACCGAGTGCATCACCAATATAATAATGCTTCATGTCCTTACCTCCGCACAGATGCGAACAACACAATCTCTGACGCATATCACAAATGATAGCTAGATATACAGCAATCTACAGGCCGAAATGTTGCAAGATAGACAGTCTTGGTGTAAACATAGAGAATCAACATTGATTCAGGAGGGTCGGATAGAGAATGCCTTGAGCGCAAATATGCGAGACTAAGGCATTCCGTAGTAGCGTGAGAAGTGTCAGGTATAGGGAGGGAAGAGACATCGATTGGAAAGTGTGCGTTACTCGGCTTGATATGCTCGAGCGGCTACTCAATTGCGCCATCTAACCCACCCAACGCCATGCCATGCTTTTGGAAAGTATCTTCTTTCGTCATCGCGACAGTAGCACTTACTCGTCATCCTCATCCTCCTCTTCCTCGGCCTCCATGGTGGTTTGAGCGATACGGTCCAAATCTCTTTGGCCGGACTGTGTGATTCTCCTGCCACCCTTCTCCTCGTCGGTCTCGAGCACACCGATCTTCTCCAGTGCCTGCATGATCTTACGGTCGACAGAGCCGGAAGCGTCGACGTGGTGCGATGGGCGCATACCACGGTTCTTGGTGCCACCGTGTACCTTGCGCAGGCGACCTACACCGACGGTCTTGCGGAGGTAAACGTGACGGGCAACACCAGCGGCGCGGACATAGAACCTGCGAAATATAAGTATCAAGCGGCGGGAGGTGAACAATGCAGCCAGTCTCACCAGTCGATGGATTGAGGAGGCAATTCCTTGGAATGCGAAGTCTTAACAGTGTCACTCCAACCTGTAGACTCAGTCAGCAACTGCAATGCAATGCCAACATGAAGTCCCCCGTCCCGCACGGGATTCAGGCATCTCTATTCCTGATAGATCTTCCCAGATATCCTGATTCCATCTCTTGCTGCGGAAGGTGGAGCGCATGTTGCTAAGGTTTGAGTCCTCACGAACCAGGAATTGGGAGCTTTCCCTGACGCTTCAAGAAAGCAGCGTATGAGTTGATGAACTTGTCCGCAGGGACATCGCGAACGGAGACGCCAGGCATGTTGGCTGTGTGGATCGAGGTTGATCGTTGGTTGATTGTGCGGAAGAGTCGTGGTGAAAGTTCGATACCACATTCGCACGTCGCAAATTCGTGCGCGGGACATAAGGTTTCGCTTGCTGGCCTTGGCGTTGGGCTAGCCATGAATGGATGATCAAGTCACATGTCGGTCTTAAGATGCACCACGACCACGTGCATTGCACACCGTTCCTTACTGCGCAAACATCTACGTGACCTGAAAGGTCTATGCAGCGCATATACATGTACCTGCTCTGACGTGCGACGACTGTGAGTTGCTTGCACCACGATCATGCGAGTCAGCGGCGTCAATAGCTGTGATACCATGCTATAGGTCTACATCTTGCAAGGATCTGAATTCACTTCGGACCACGCCCGTCAGCATCACTGAAGATCGTTTAGTTCTCTCTTGCCAGTCCATGGTCATGAGCACATCCCTGGTTTCGCAGCTGCGGGAGAAATTGCAGATTATTCTGCAGTCTCATCCGCTTGTGCAATGGACGACATCTGGCTTACTAGGAGCGCTTCTTACGCTGACCGTAATCCGCTACTATGATATCAAGGTCACTTCGCATACGTCTACATCGCCCAGGAAAGAAGGTAAAGACATTATCTAGGTACGCTTTCGGCTGTTGACCTCAACTCACACAAAATGCGCAGAGGACTCGGAGCCGGGTTTGTTCAAGAAGCATTCCAGCTTCGAAAGTTTCACAACACCGTCCGGAGTTACATATGATAAGGTTCGAATATTGTATCATGCGCATGCACAAGGTTCCAAATTGCCCAAAGACATACCGCTTCTGGTCTTTCTGCATGGATTGGGTGGCAATGCTACGCAGTTCTCCCCGCTGTTGACCTCCATGATCAACATAGGTCCTTGTTTGGCCATTGACTTGCCCGGGTGCGGTCTCTCTGCTCTGAGTCCAAAGGATGCATCGGCATATACACCATATGCGCTGGCTGAGTTGTTGTTCAGCGCCATTGATCGATATCGCGACAGGAGTTGCCACCAGAAGGTTGTGATCATCGCACACAGCATGGGCTGCGCTATTGCCGCTCTTTTGGTCTCTTCTGCTTCAAAGTTGTGTAAGCTTCTTGCTGGCGATATTGTCGGGATGGTCGCAATTACTCCCCGATCGTCACCTCTAACATCAAGCGAGGTCGCTAGCGTACAGCGTCTCAGATATGTTCCTACGGCGGTTTTCGACTTCTTGCGGTTTCTGGATCGTCAGGGTGGTCTTCAAAGTAAAAGTATTACTCGTGTGGTCGGCGAAGGTGCAGAAGAGGAAACACGAAAATTACAAGCAAAGTACAATTCTCAATCCAGATCCGAAACCTTTCTTCGCATCGTAATTGGCTTCTTACCGAAGACTCACGGAGGTCTGACAGATGGCTATCCAACACAAGACGTCTGGGCAGGAATCAAAGTGCCTCTCTTTCTTATTGCCGGTCAATCAGACCGTTTGACTCCGCCATCCGAAGTCGAACAGATCGCCCAGTGGTTGATGCGGCCAGCATCTCAGGCTGCTAACAAGGAATCAAGCCACACAGTGGAAGATGTCGCGCCGGATACCTTTGTGATGGGCTCTAACGACGGCCTATCTCCCGGCACCATCCCGGCCACAGCAGGTGATGCACAGCTGGCGGAATCTCAACTGAGCCGAGATACTACTCATATGTCGCAATCACCCTTGGACGCGACCTCGGACACCATCAGAGAGTCTTCCCAAAAGACCGCCCACTCCCTAACATTGAAAGTCACGGTGTTTCCAGCGCCTGCGGCACATGGGCTTATGTACGCTACTAGTACCGTGCGCATCCTTTCTGGTCTGGTCGAGTCGTTCCTTGCAAGTCACGTTGACAAACGCCTATCCCTCGGCTGGCAACTCCAGCACCTTACTACTAGCGGCAAGTGGGATGTTAAGAATCTCGAAAAATGGAGCAAGGTTGACCCGTGCTCAGAGCCTATCGCTGGAGTATTCAGAGCAATGAAGACCATGCGAGAAGTGGATGCGAGCCATTGTCCGAAAGAGTTCGTCAAGCATCACAGCAGCGCTGTCATGCGTAACGGCGTAGCAATGGTTGTTGATATCTCTCATGAAAGCCCTGTGTACAATCCTCAGGGCTTGGAAGAGGGTGGCGTGGAGTATCATAAATTCCCGTGTGTCTCCAAACTTCCGCCGAACGCAGAAGAAGTCGAGCACTTCATCTCGCTCATTGATGAGCTTCGTCGATCACCGCGACTCGAGCAAAGAGATGGCCATCGCCCGACCATAGGCATACATTGCCATTATGGTTTCAACAGGACCGGATTCTTCATCGTCTGCTACATGGTAGAGCGACTTGAGTATAGACTTCAGGATGCAGTCGAGGAGTTTGCAAACAAGAGGCCACCAGGTATCAAGCATGAGCATTTTGTCAACGAGCTTTTCGTGAGATACGCAGTCAAGATGGAGCGCAGAGGTACTATTATTGGATGACATGAGGGATGGCTTGGTCTGACACGACCGTGGCCCCTCTTAGAGTGGATCTATCGACTGCCAACGGTGATGGAGATCAGATGTGGCTGTGTTTGAAATCTATGTATCGTGCCAAACGAAGTAGCTGAAGCAGAACTTGCACGGTTCCCGAACAACATAGAAGCATTCAAGCATTACGAGCCTTGTTGTCAGCCCGTTGCCAGGATTTGTCTCATCCAAATAAAGATATTTACGATGAGCGGTACAGGAAATGGCAAATGATGAAGGGCAACCATCGCTTTGGAATGCTGAAACATCTCCAGCACTAGCCCATGTGTAGCGAGACTTATCAACTTGTCGGAGCATAGCAAGCATCCTGAAATCGTGCCTCCGATTCGAGCCATACGCCATACACGCATTTTAGTGACCACGGACCTGCGTAGCCAGTGTCTCTCCGTTCAAGACTCGCAAGTGGGGTGCCTTAATCTCCATCTGTGGTTGACCGACTGCTGCTCATGGCTTCGCGGAACATATTCCACGGCTTTTATAATCCGGCTGGGTAAGCCGAAACACAGGCAAGACGACATGAATTCGACATGTCCAAACGACATTCTTGCTTGTTGTACGTGTTCTATCAAATGCCATCTGCACCTACAAGCTGCGCGAAGAGTCTCTTGCCGGAAAGTCAATTTGTGCGATTCGTATCAGAGGCGCCCGAACCAGTTGAATCAATGTACTTCGGGTTTCGCGTACGAGGAAGCATTGAGGCATTGACACCCGATTCCATCACCCAACAGAGCCATCATCGCACCGAGCTGAGTCGCTAGAGCAGTGTCTGTATTCACACAAGCGTGAGGCTTGTTGTTAACTGCCTTAGTGGAAGACTATCGTTTTTGCAGCTGCTGCAGCATCGCAACAAACCAGGAATGTTCATGCAAAGTGCCAGCTGCCCCCGATAGATCAGATGGAGAAGCCCATGCAGGACGTCGAGCCCGACAGAGCGCCCTCCGGACCAGAGCACTCCCGCTCAACGCACAGTCATCGCGACATATCCGAGCCATCGCAAGCTATTTCTCTGCCGCGCGAGATTCTAGTGATCGCGCTCATCTGTCTTGCGCAATTCATGACCCAGGTTGCTCTGGGCCAAGTCCTCTCTATCCTGCATGTCATTGGCGACAGTTTTGAGATATCGGACCCTGGTATTCTGAGCTGGTTAGTCGCTGGCTACAGCCTCACAGTCGGAACATTCATCCTTCTTTCGGGGCGGCTAGGAGATATCTATGGCTACAAGCGTATGCTGATCGTTGGATATACGTGGTTCGCGCTGTGGTCTCTGGTTTCTGGACTCAGCGTGTACTCGAACTATGTCCTGTTCATCTTTTCGCGCGTTCTAGTCGGTATCGGGCCTTCGATATGTTTGCCCAATGCGATTGCTCTTCTAGGGATCTTGTACGAGCCCGGAATGAAAAAGAACATGGCATTTGCAATGTTTGGTGCCACTGCTCCCGGCGGTTCCATCGTTGGTTCTGTTTTTGCTGGAATATTTGCGCTGGCGTGGTGGCCTTGTGAGTCCTGCCTGTGATCTCCGCGAGAATTCAGTACTGATTGTGACAGGGGCATTCTGGAGCACGTCCATCACTCTCGTGGTCATTGCTATTGCCATACAATGGATCGTGCCTGACCCACAGGTCTTACCAAAAGCTCCGAAGACCGTGGCAGCGCTTATTAGAGATCTTGATCTTCTCGCAGCTACGGCAGGAATCACTGCCCTGATCCTCTTCAACTTCGCATGGAACCAAGCACCAATTGCTGGGTGGCAGTCCCCATATGTGATCGTGACGTTGATCCTTGGTGTGATCTTGTCCCCGGTGTTCTTCTATCTAGAAGTCTACGTCTCACAGGATCCACTCATACCGTTCAGTGTGCTCACCAGTACCAATGCATTTGTTCTTGGATGCGTAGCATGCGGCTGGGCCAATTTTGGCGTGTTTGTGTTCTACCTTTGGCAGATCATGGAAGTGCTTCGAGAATCCTCCCCGTTGCTGGCGTCGGCATACCTGTCACCTCTTGCGATCGCTGGTGGGGTAGCTTCGATCGTGACAGGTTTTCTGCTCGGTCGTCTACGAGCGGCATGGGTCATGGTCTTCGCTATGGCAGCTTTCCTTGCGGGGAACCTGCTCGTTGCAACTCTCCCGCCACATCAGATCTATTGGATCCAGATCTTTCTTTTCGCTTGCATCGCACCGATAGGTATGGACATGAGCTTTCCGGCCGCAACCATCTGCTTGAGTAATTCCATCGAGAAAGAGCGCCAAGGTGTGGCTGCTAGTCTGGTCAGCACGTATGTTAAGTCCTTGCTCAGTATTCGTCGTTTGATCCAACTGACGAAATTGGTGCAGCATTGTGAATTACAGCATCTCCCTCGGACTTGGCTTCGGTGGAACCGTGCAAGTGCATGTTGATAATGGAGGTCGGACACCCGAGGAAACGCTGCAAGGATATCGTGGTGCACTATACATGGGCACCGGCCTGGCTGGCATGGGTCTGGCACTGAGTGTTGCGTTCGTCTGCAAGACTTACTGGGACGACCACAAATCACGACGCACCACGGAAGACGGCGGATGCGAACTGAATCAAGGACAGAGCCCAGAATCTCGATAGAACTTGCACACTCGTGTGGAAGTACTGATCGCGCATTTGCTTTATGTTGATCCGCATCATCACATGTGATTTTAATGTACCAGGCGAAGCTAATAAGCTTTCCCCGCAATTCTACCCAGGTACATGCATGGGTCGCGTGGAAGTCGTGATGTAAAACAGCGGTATGATGACTCGGTGGTGCACATCAACGAGTGCTGTGATAGGAGATTCGAGAGGGGATGACAGCTTGATCATGCTCACGCGAAGGTCATTATAGCATACATTAAGATGGCCGCTGGAGCAGACAGTATCTTGGTGTGCTGTCTGTCAAGCTCGCCAGGACGGACATTTCGCAGCCATCGACCTTTACGCAGCCAGAGATATTGATTGACCACCCGATCACCCTTCCATACAGCATCACCGAGAAAATGTCATCGCCTACTTCCAACTGGTCTGATCGTCGAGGCATGTTTCAGAGAGGCAAGGAGGTTCATGAGCCCGCTGTTCGACGTCCTTCGCAGGAAGGCTCGGGCATTGTAGGTGCTGTCCGCCGCACATCGATTCCTGGAGTCGACAAGCTCGACAAGACGTTGTCGAGCAGTCCCGCTCCTGTTACCACAACCTCATCGCAGAGACGACGTGTATGTCCCCAACTTACCATGTCTTACCTCACGACGATGATCAGCACTGACCAACAGTCATCATTAGTCCTCTCAGGGGATGTTCGGGAACCTCTCGCACCACAAAAGAGGAAGCGAAGACTATGCGGAGCGGCGAGCATCGCATAGCGACCAAGCCTTAGCAGGCGGAGCAGTCTCGAGTTGGTGGGACACGACGTTTCGAGGATACACGAAAACCCTTCCAGAGCCACTCCAGCCAGCGAAGGCACAAAGTGGTGGGGATCGGAAGAGGGGAGTTATGGAGTAATCCGCGACGATAGGAGCTGCGTCCTATGTTTCTCCAATGTGCAAATTGTGCCGAACTAATTCAAGGATTACCAAGTCGATCATTCCGCACATATATGGAGTGACCGTGGAGCAAATGGCACATTGTACCGTGGCAGTAGATATAGTAAACCCACATCAATCATTCTTTCGTGCTATCCCATAGACGACTCTCGTCGCGCTGATACTGGAGTAGAGGTCGAAAGACACCAAGATGTGTGCATGTACTACTCTCAAGGGTCAAGACGCAGCTGAACGGCCTCATTCCGCCCTGCGCGCTCCGCGCACGCCGAGCATTTATCTCCCTCACCACCCCGATAGTGTAGCGGCATCATACTCTGAGTCATGGATGAGACCATCTCTTCGGCGGAAGAAACTCGAGAGGGTTCTAATGCCGCATCGAGTGTGTCAACATCCGCGGCACTACGAGCAGTGAGCTTCATGTAGCCCTCCTATACAGCGAACGAGGTTGCTAATGTATTTGTAGTGCGATGAGTGTCGCGGTAGGAAGATCAGATGCGACAGGAAGCGACCATGTGGCCATTGCCGCACAGCCAGCTTGGGTAGGTTGAGAATGATCATCAGTTGCTTGAGACCGATGGCTGAGCAGAGGATCAGCATGTCGCACCACGGTGCACCGTCCGGAACAGCGATCGAGGGTAATGGTGACGAAGCAGTAGTATGTATTGTATCGATCTTGACCTCGAAGAAACCGACGTACTGAAATGCACAGCGAAAACAAGATCGACAAGATCTCTGACCGTCTCGCAAGCATCGAGCAGTTGCTGCGAAACAGCACGGGTGTCAATCTTCATTCGCCAGTTGCCGACAAACCCACCACTGTACCCGTCTTGACAAGCAGCGGAACACCAGATGACATGCCGCCTGTAACCCACTCCGTAGGCTATACTGGGCCTACCGCGGAGACTATTGCGGCCAAAGATGTGCTGGAGCAGACCATAGAGAGTAATCCAATCATCCAGCAAGACCATCAGCTCGAAACAGCGCTTGCCGCTCTACACAATATCGTAGGACGCCTGGACTTTGATGCCGAAGCTTACGTACATCAGGTTGATCAGTACAGACCAACAAATACTGTGCTTCCATCTTGGGTGCAAGTTGAGAATATTTTATCAGACGTAAAAGGTATGTACTGACCATCGTCTTCTTCACCCTTGTCAAGAAGGCTTAGAGGTGAGCAGGTATGAACTGTCTGACATTCAAGCTCTGCATACCGGGCTTGACTCTTGGTCAATTCCGCTCGTTGTCGGAGGAGTACTACGACAATCCCGAGAGCAGTACCCCGATACGTCGTCTACTCATCAATTCCGGGCTATTCGCGGCTTGTACAGAACTAAGTGCTGTCTGCTCTGGAGAGGCACCTGCATACTATCATGATATGATGAAGGTTTTCCAACAAAAAGTCATGACTGCAGTGAGGGACCTGCCACTCGTGATACCGTCAACCAAAGAGGCTGTAGATGCTCTTTTAGCTGCGGTGAGCGATTTGTGCCTTCTCATGTCGTCGCCACATTCATAACTAACTTTGCTAGTCGTCCATCGCGATTGACATGTGCAGGCCTACCCTTTCTTGGTATCTGTCTTATGCAGCAGCGGGAGTCTGCCAGACTCTTGGCTATAATCGACTCCCAGTAGCATCGGACGATGATCCAGAAGAACGGAAACAGAAGGTCGCGCTGTTCTGGATGGTATATGTGATGGATAGAAGTAATTCTCTACGCCTTGGACGTGCACCTGCAATACAAGACTCATACATATCACTGTCCAAACCGACCGTCTCCCTGCAATTTGGCAAACCCATCATACACTTATTCCATTTCTGGATCGAGGTGGCTTCAATACAAGGCAAAGTTTGCGAACAGCTCTATAGCCCGCTCGCCTTGGCACAAGCTCCAACCAAGCGAAAACACATCGCCGAAACGCTTGCGAATGAGTTGAGGGACGTATACAAAACAAGAGTGGCAGTGAGTACTTCGATCGTGATAGAGAGGAAGTTGCTTACGTTCTCAAGGCAGATGACGAAATTAAACCACTCCTGGAGACATCTATGGGTGACCTAGCTCACATGATTGCTGGCGGTGACAACATTATGTTCTATAGTATCCTGTAAGACCTCACATCTTCTGAGGATACATGATATGTATCTCTGACTTGGCTCAATGTAGGACCCTAATACTGCGAGCCATACCAACGAGCCACAGTGCGCCTTCGCCCGCTCTTGAGGCCGCGAGACAATGCCTGCGAATCAGCCGGGATCTTGCGACCCAGAGTGGTCGTAATGTGTACTGCTGGACAATACATTGTCATTGGTGAGTATCTCGGACCACTCGAACTCGCAGCAAGCACTGCGGACTCTTCTAATGTGTCCTTAGGGTCACCCTGAATACCCCACTCACCCCGTTCACCGTACTCTTCTGTCATATCATTGCGAACCATCAGAAAGTACCAGAGGATCTGAATCTGATCCGAGATTACGTGGTGTCTCTTCGACCCGCTTGTCAGCTTTCCGTGGGGATCGAGAAGTTCTACCGTATGTGCTCGGTCTTCTGGAAAGTCGCCGAAGCCTATGTCTCCGCCAAACAAAGCGAGGAGATCAATCGCCTGCAGGATGTCCCCAGTACCACGCAAAACTTGGAATCTGTGATGGGAGAATTCGACGGCTATTTGTCCTCGCTTGGTTTCGCACCGGTTCCCCCGGCTATCAACATCGATGACCCGGATATGGGCGCTGCAGATGCGGACGTATCTTCGTACTTATACGATTGGTATTCGGGCAATGCCTCGTTGTACGGTCTGCTCGATCAAAACCTCGATGGCATGGACATCCCCGGCTTCGATATTATGCCGGCAGCTCATGGTAATGGCAGTAATCTCAGCTGAAGGCAGCTTGGTTTGAAGCTGTCGAATTATTTCGTCCACCCCGTCTGCACGCGAAAATGCTATCACTTCCCACTACAACGAGGGTTGTAGAACATTAACTCGGATTCGTGTCACCGTGCGATTGGTATGGATAACTTGATCTTCATCGATCGAAATGGTCGTATCGTTAGGCATTCGTGATATTGGATCGAAGGTTGCATGCGTGAATATCATGGAATCTTGGTCAGATGTGTACTCCAGCGAGCAGTGCCCATTCAATGATTATCCGCCGGAACGCCTTCGCTAAAGTGCTACTCATAAAACAAACGTAGTCGTTACCGCCCTATAATCAACTCAGCCAACCGACGAAGACTTTTGCTCACGGTCTACATAATGATCTGCTCCACGGGTTCCTGGCTTTCACCCCATCGTCTTCCTCCCGCTGACTTGGAAGCACTCCAGAATCGCACATTCTTCATTGTGGTAGTGGCAGTACCGGTGACCGGATCAATGACTCTGGTTCTCAGCGCAGAGGGAACAACAGCTGGGGTTGCATCAGGATCCGGCGCATCGAAACCACCAGCACGTAGCTTCCGCGCGAAAGCTGTGACGTAAGGCGTAGAATCATGTTGCTTTGGCAAAGCTGAAGCTTCTGTGCTTCGCGAGAGTGAGCCGCCGTGAAGATTCTCCCAATTCGCCTCAAATTGATCCTTGTCCAGCACATTTGAGGATACTCTCACGTCTGCTGCATCAAAATGAAAAGGCGTCAAGGGCACAGGAGTAGGAAGAATCATACGGAAACGTCCAGATTTTCGTGATCTGGATGGCGTGCGCAGATATGCTGGGGTAGTCGTCTCTCGAACTACAGGCGAGTCAACGACAGTATGCTGTACGGATCGCGAAGCCGCACGACTGGCTTGCCGCAACGAAGGCGATTCTGGCTCCCGTGCTTCATGATCATAAGGCTGTGTTGTTCTGTGCGTAGCGCGGGCGGCGGCTTGAGTGTGCCAAACTCTAATCATCCGCTTGATATGCGAGTCCCGGTTCCTTATCCATAAAGCCTCGGCGCTCTCTTTGCGTCGTGCTGCACTTTGCGCAACTGAGAAAGAGATCCATTGCATCTTTTTGAAGGTGCCGCCAAGGAGGTCAAGGTTTGCTTCCTGGCGCGCCTCCTCTGCCTTCAATTCCAAGGCATCGAGACTGCCCAGGCGCAAAGCTAGTGCAGCGAAAGAGGAGCCTATGAGTCGCTGATGATTAAGTGAGTCCGCCGTCTGTCTCATGTCGTCTATGCGATGAGCAGCTTGATGCCAGATAGCCAGGCTTACTTTTCCGCGCAGAGAAAGCTTTGCCTGGGAGACAGAGTAACCTTGCCGGTGAAGAGTATCCACATGAGCCAAACGCTCGTGCATACAGGCAAGACAAGAGCGTGCTATTCGGATTTTGATTCTTGCTCGAATCTGGCCGTATGCTTGGCGCCGCCTCTCTATTCTGTGCTCTCCAGTCTTATCTTGCCACAGCTTGATGTGTTTGGCCGTCAGATTGAAGAATCTCGAGTCCGTCGCCCATCTCTGTAAGGTACGACCATGGTACATTTTCTTGCTCCATCGAGCGAGCACGAAGGGCATCACACGGCGGTTGGCAAATTCGATCGCACATTTTTCAGCATTCTCCCGCCGACGAACCGCAGCGTGTAGATGGTGCATGCTCAAGACGATGCGTCGTCTGCATTGACGTTCTGCGAAGACACGCTCAGTGTCTGCCAATAACTGCCGCGTGTGTTTCAAGCTTCCGCTCAAAACTGACAACACATTTTGCGCAATCCGCTGATCCTTTGAACGGCGAAACAAGCGACATCTCTCCTCCAAAACCCATCGATAGAGATTCTCGACAAGGACCCTTTCGTTCGTCTTCTGTGCGAGGACCCGACATCGAAGGGAATCATTCCATGTTGACCAAGCAGCTTGTAATACTCTGCTATGGTCAAAAGTAGCAGCTTGACGGAGAGAAGTGAAGCGCAGAAGCATGATATTCAGAGCCTTCCGCTGCATATCAGACTTCAGTCGTAGATTGAGACTGTCTGCAAGCGGTATGTGGCTGGCCTGAACTTGTCGCACATGACCTAAATGTCGCCGTAGCATGTTGACTCCGGAAGCTTTGACGTGAGAGACATAACGACCAGTAGCTATGTCGTTACGCCAAGCACAGTCATGGACAGCATTTCTCCATGTATCGAGGCTCAATTTCGCTTTACCCTTTCTCCAGTACAAGACCTTGCGCTCCAAGTATTGCCAATACCAAGCTCGATACGCATTTCTCAACCTTGAAATTCTCTGAAAGATTTCGGCTTGTTCAACATTCAGCCGCGTTCTTGCTACCTGGTCTTGCCACACCGCCAGCACTTTGCGAGTCAGAATCGCGCGCGATTTCCTGAGGTTAGTCTCCGTAATGGACTTCCATCGCTGAAAATATCGTAAGAGCAGTAAACTCTGCCAAGCTTGAGCAGTGACTTCTGACTGCCAGTCGCTCGACTGCTTCCACTTCACGAGCTTCTTGATCAGGATTGATCGTCTGTAGGTGTCCTCTGCGCAGATTTCCATGCCCTCCGTCCGGATACGCTGTAATTCTTTCTCCCGAACTGATGCCAGTCGCTCTCTCCAGGCCGCTACTACTGCCTTCAGCAGTGCTTTTTCATAAGTCTCAGTGGCTATCGTTTCCAGCTGTACCTGATCTCCCGAGCGCGACAGCATAGCAGTATGCCAAACTGCGAGACACCTCCGAGCGAGGCGCAACTCCGACGTATAGCCAAATGCTTCCGCATCACTCTCCAGATTTGCCCGAGATCGATCCAATAATAACGCGGGTTGCAGAGGAGCCGTCGTCACAGGTCGCCATGAACTCGATGGCTGTGTATGTAAGGATAAATCATGATGACTGCTGAGTGATGCTCGTCGTTGGGGCATGCTTGACTTAGGTCGTCGCGGGGGCAAGCGTAGCAAGCCTTCGTGGGAAGATTCACGATCCAGCTCATTCTCCAACAACCAGGTCTCCTCCAGCCTCGCATCATCAAAAGATACACGCCGCTTGTCCATTTTGTGCTCTTCTGTCAAGCCGTTTGTAACGGGTGCGAGTTCAACTTTAGGTTCGGAGTCCCTCCTCTCGACCGTGTCCGAGGGCACGCTCTTGCTGTACTCTTCGTCGTCATCATCGATAATCGAGATATTGTTCACGACAAGCAGTCTCTTGAAGGCTGTCAGAGGATCAATGGGGAGCCCAGCTGACCGCGTCTCTCGGCCAATGGGGATCAAAACCCTGAAGATGGTGGCATCGTGTTCCAGAGCGCGTCCATTCTCGGCCAAGACTTCAGAATATGCCTCAAACAGAGCTTTGTAGGGTGGTGCATCCAAGAGAGATGCTCGCTTGCAAATTTCGTACAGCAGCTCGACTTCTGTGTATGAACCGTCAGTGCGTGCGCTCAGTCTCTTGGCTGACTTCAACCATGATGAAGGTCGCACAGTATCAATGATGATGCCGCCTCCTGGGTCCCTTTCTTCGTGTCATAGAAACACACCTTCGTCTTTCACACGCGCCAGCTCATTCTGGTCGGTATCGCCATTCATGGATGCGACGTTTCGCGACTTTGCGGCGCACACGCTTTGAATATCGCCGGATCATCTGGTAAGTCGTGGAGACTGCGAAGACATAGAGTGATAGCTTTGTTGGAAAATACGGCTGTAGGATGGTGAGTTGTGCTGGAAGTATAGGTGCCCATGAAATCATGTACTCATGGATGTATGTCACGGCGCGTCTGGACAGCTTCGTCACGCGCTTGGTCGTCGCGAACTTTCGGCTACTCCCGCCAAACAACGACTTCTATGCAGGTCCTTGACATTTCACCTCAGTAGATGCTTTCATCGCCTTTTCACCCATGATGATTCGAAGTGAGGATGAGGAACAATGGACAACTCCCGGTCACGCTTCATGTTCATGTATAGCCGACATACAAATAATCATCACAGAGGAGGTGTGTGGTAATACTGACTTCTCGCCTCAGTAACAGATTGTGAGGATAGAACCCAACCATGCAAGGAACAGACGATGCTGGCATGACCTGCGAGGACAGACCAATGATCACGGCCCATCGACACTTCAGATAAGGTAATGCAATGTTACCTGTATATCCTCTTCGCCCTCTCAAACAAGACATCGTCTGCTTATTCGAAGCACAAGATCAGCCCTCTGGATCGGAATGAAGTGTCACCAGATCGGAGAAGGTGTCGTCCTCGATTTCATCGTAGCCACGATCCGAAGAATGATTGGAGCTTACTCTCGTATCGCTCGTGGACTGGACGACTTTCTGCACTTCCCTCTGAATCTCAACTGCGATCATGCGCCCCAAATCTGTTGCGAAGGAATTGTCTTCACGAAGAAGCGCCATCGTACCAGGTCGGTGGATGAGGCTAGTGACAGTAGAAGCAATAGAATCGAAGCACGATTTCTGGCGCTCTGACTTTGGCGCTCGTCGGTGTGCGAACGAAGAGCAGTCCGACATCGTTGTAGGTGTAGAGCCACTGCGGTAGCGATTCCTTATCGTTCGCTCGTCTGCTTCTCCCATCTCGAGAATTTGCTCGATGCCTCTTCCCGGTAGACCCAGCTCCTGCTCAGCAGCGCGGATTCTGGCGTTGTATCTGGAGGCACCTCTCTCTAGTTCCTTCGACCAAGGATCACTTTCGGTCCCTCTCCCTCTTCCACCATCCTGTCTTCCAGTCGGTGGTATTTGCCAAGCTGGCGTTGTCGGAACTGGCCCACCAGTCGATTGCGGCGTTTCTGTATGGCGACTACGACGCGGAGCATATACACCATCTGCTATGTCTTCTTTGATGGTGTCATATGCATCCACGAGCTGCGTGGAGAAGTTAGTGGACTATCAAACGCAAATGAATCGGCCTAACCACTGTACCCGTTGATAACTAGTGAATACCTCTGGGTCCTGGCCCTGTGCATCGGAGTACATATCGCGAGTAAGCATTTCATATCTTTGTTCCAGCTCATACTGAGACGTTGGGCGCGAGAGCCCAAGAACACTATAGCAGTCGTGCAGAGAGCTCATTTTTCTGCGTGCCGACCGGTAGGCTGTGCAAAGGGACATGCGCGAAGAAGCGCGAAGTGCAGGTTTCATGAGCACCGGGCGTTATACGAAGCAGCAAACATCCATATCACAAGGTACATTTCAACAAACGATCGCACAGGACTACGCCAGACACGTAGAGCTTGCTCAGGTCATGTTGACATCTGGAAGCACCGAATGTACATCGATGCGCGACACCTAATAATGTGGTAAGCAGGATGAGTCTTGTCGTACTTTTGAGAGACATATATTGAGACGGACGCTTCCAGGAAACTCTTCCATACTGCTGGAATGCCTCCGGGGCTCAATATTCGATGCGGAATGTTACACCGTCGGACCCCGTGGATAGAGCACAGCACAGCTAGCCTTGGACAGCAGCAAACTGAGTATATCGCTGCTTTCCTCCACCGTACTTCCATGGTCGTGTCGTGAAAGATGAAAAGGTAGGTACATCGACTTGTATCACTGGTCTGCAAGCGGCAACAATCCGGCCTCATCTGCGCATGTCCAGAATCTGCTGCAGGGAGGCACCTTGGGGCCGCCTTAGGTTTGCTCAAGGTGGCAGCCTGAACTCAGCGCGTACAATACTCGATGGGGGTAAGTGTATACAATTACACTCATGTCAGTACGAAACTCAGCACATTCTCCTCGTAACGACGGTCTCATCGAAGACGTCGACGTCAAAATGTCCTCGGTGAAGGAACGGCACTGCTGCAATGATTTGCCACCACCTGCGCTGAATGTGATGATGTGACAGGGACCACAAGGTACATGACTGGAGGATTTCTTAGTTCTCGTGATGTGCGTGTGAGGCAACATCCGAGGTACATGACGTAGATACCTAGTTTGCGCATCCAATCTCTGGCTCGAAGCAGCGCCTGTGGCCCACGGGTTCATGTTATGGACCACGCTACAAACATCCTGCTCTCGTGGGTCGATTGCAGCGAGGTGATGGTGCGTGATGTACAACTGTGCGGCGATGAATACTCGTGTCAAGCCCACTCTTGTCAAGTGTTTCGAGGATACTGTACATCTCTCTTCTTCGCACGTTTTGTTGGAGTGCCAATGGTATGGTCAAGAATGCTGCTGCCTGCCGCCAGGGAGGTCGCAAAAGTACCTTAGTCGATGCAAATCTCGTTCTTTCCAATGTGGGCGAAACCTAGATCTCCGCTGTTGCGTGAACCGATAATCATCTCTGTGCGCAGCCAAACACCCTCGTCACAGGGTAGACTGAGCATCCACTCATTTGTGGACAGACGGTCATGACAAAGTTCTAGAACGTCCGCCAGGCAATCACCAAGCGATACTCTACGCCACCTTGAAGTTGCTTCTCGAATGCAAAGCTTGCGAATTTGATGTAAATGTAGTATGATTCAAGTCTCTGTAGTCTAGTACGGCTGCGACAGCAGAACAGGGTATGATTTCCAAAACAAAAAGGTCATGGGCATAAGGCCAATAAACGATCGCTAGTTCGACAACTATTGACGAAATGTTGATGATACAGGATAAGCAGCACGCGCCAACGAAATCCGCTCGCTACCACAATCTCTTGTTCGTCTATCGCCGCGGAGCAGATTGCGAACTCTGCCTATTTGCCCTTCGTCAAAACGAATGACTAGAATGCGCGCATCTCACACGAAGATTTGCTCGCTCAAAACCATTGCAGAGTTGCTGCCTGGCTGTAATCGATGTTCTCAGGCAGCGTCTCGTACCTCTCGTGGCATGTGCCAAAGGCTCGGTCCCACAGGCGAGTCTGCTTGCCGTAGTTGTGGCTTTTCTTCCACCCCTTGCGGTGATGAAGATCATGATCCTCTGTAACCAACTCAGCATCAAAGAGCTTCAACAGCGGAGTCGCTGTCGTTGGGGGAGTGACGAGCAATCGCAGGCCACTGTGACCCCACAGCTCGGTGAACACAATATACTGGTGACATAGCCACCAATCGTAGAAGCCCATTGGGAATCCCATCAGTCTCATGGTAGCCCAGGTCATGAATGGAATGACAGCAATGTCGAACATCTCCTGTTCGGTGTCCGCATACAGCGTGAGCAGCGGGTTGGGGTGCTTGGTGAGGTGATGTGTGCGGTGGAAGTGCCACAGGGAGTCGTTGGCATGCATGACCCGATGGTACCAGTAAAACCAGAAGTCCAGCACGACAGCGTAAACGCCAATCTCAACTGGCATCCACCAGTTCAGCGCTGCAAGAGGTGTATCGCCTTTGTGGTAAGTGAGCAGCGCAGACATGGCCGGACGGAAGCTCACGGTCATCAACAGCGACAAGCCAATGTTGAGAGCCTTGAACTCGGGAATGGCGTCGCGCGCATGCTTGTCACCGTCCAGAAAGCCGTACTTCGCACCCATTTCCGCGATCATGCTGACCTCGCGAGTGCCATTCAGCAGCATCGACACGAAGTAGAAGAGGATCAGGGTGATGTAACCCATGTGTTTCCCGGTGTAGGAGGTGTAGAGCTGTTGGACGACCATCGGCCAGAGTGCGTGAATGAGTACCCAACGGTGGGCTTGCCAGTGTGGAAGGTATGGCATTTTGTCGGTTTTGGCGAATGTCGGTACAACCGGTCCACTGCTGATCTTGTTGTTCATGCGCATATCGATTCTCCTCTGCAGCCGCTCCATGATTTTGCCCCCCGCAGGAGGGGCGGGCTTGCTCGCTGTCGCGGGGTTGGTCTCTGAGGCAGTCATGTTGTGTGTGAAAGACTCGGAACCTGTGCTTCGAAGAAAGAAACATAGAAGAGAATGGCCGATGCAAGTATACATATATCGTCATGTTTCGCCACCGACCAGATCGAGGGGCAGTGCCTCGGCCGCATCAGGAACGAGAAAGCATGCATGCATGAAGATCACGCTATCTGCATCTCGCTGCCGATTCGCTCGACACCGTTCGAAACCGACGGGATGTTTCGAGTCGTACTAGAATATACCGAGCGCGCGGGAATACTTCGGCATGCGGCGCGGGGCGTTCCGCACTACGAGCGATACGAGCGTACTATAGTATACGCCTAGTAGGCGCATTTCTAGGTATAGCGGTATCTCTAATTCTTCTAGAAAGATATAGAATTATAGTTAGAAGTCTTTTATAGAGTATAATAATAGATAATATAGCTTAGAAGAGAAGTATTTATAGAATAGAAGTAAAGATTTCTATAATCTTATAGATCTAATTCTAATATTAAGAGTTATTTAAAGTAAAAGCTTTTATTAGATATTCTAAATAGAGTATAGATAAAGCTTAATAAAGTAAGAGATCTTATATTTTAATTATTAAAGTTAAATAATAAATTATATATAATTCTAACTAACCTAAACTAGCTATATTATATATATAAAAGAATTATAGATATAGTAATAAGTAATAATATATATTATACTAGTTTATATAAACCCTTTATTACTTATATAGAAGTAATAAAGTTACTTTATTAGCTAATCTTCCTAGCTTAAACTATAATACTAATATATAGAATACTTAAACTTATAGTATAGTATTATAAAGGTAGGTTGGCGGAGCCGAGATTTAGTGTATAGGAGTTTTATATAAGACAAGTTAAGAGAAGGGGTTTGTAATAGTTAAGGCGATTAGTAACCTAGGGTAAAGATTATAATATAAATTAAGTACGAACTCCTAACTACCTATAAAAGATTATCCGTTATATATAAAGGAGATACGTAGTTGCTCTACGCGCTCTTAGTAATCTTTCCTAGATTACCGAGAGTAGTAAGAGCACTTATAGTCTGCTCCGTGCTAAGCCCTGCTTAGTTACTTAGAGCAGACCGGGAACTACTACGGTTAGGTGTAGCTTATATTATCTTCGTAATACTAGCTCCCCTCTTTAAGGGCCTTATCCTAAGGTCTATCGTCCTTCGAACAATATAGCTTCCTCTATCTTAAAGTTCCTTCCTACTAAAAGCTCCTATCCTAAACAAAAGAAAGCCTCTTCTAATAGCACTAACCGTCGCGAAACCCTCGCGACTTTTATTAAGAAGCACAGAGATGTAATGCCCCGAGCCTACTCTAAGTGTCGCGAGTATTGTCGGGTATACCGAGTTTATATACGCTCTAGTCGCTACGGCTAGTACAATCTGCACAACTCGAAATACGATATCCGGATAACCGAAAGCGAGTAGAAGCGTTTAGGGGAAGAGAGGCGTAAATTAATAGATACCTTAGAAGTCGTAAGGGATAAGACCTCGCGTACTATAGTAAAGGAAAGGCGTCTTCTCGCCTAACTAGACCTAGTTATTAAGGGCGTCTAGGTAGAGGCTCTTATTAGATATTCTAAATAGAGGACGGTTAAAGCTAGCGAGGTAGGAGATCTTATATTCTAATTACTAAGGTTAAATAATAAGTTGTACACGATTCTAACTAATAAAACTAGCTACGCTATATATATAAAAGAATCGTAAGTAATCTATATAATCTATATAATCTATATAATCTGTAGAGGACGATAGGTTAGACAGATTACGGAGGTTATATAAGCTCGGAACTTATTCCGCGCTCTATAATATAGAGTGCTCGTGCTTAGCGTGCCTTCCTGTACGCTCGTAATAACTAGCCCCTCCTCTAGTGTTTATACCCTTATAAACTATTATCCTTCGACTAACTATACTAAAGGCACTAGTACGTACGAGTACGTAACAACGACTAGACAGGGCTAATCTAATTAACACCTTCGGAACCGATATACTAACGAAATGTTCTTACTATAAGGTAAATAAGACTATGTGTTGTATACATATTTAGTTAGGCCTCTATAGTAAATGTAATCGTCGTAATAGTAAGGATTGCGACATTATAATTACTGCGGTAGAGTAGCAATCGCTAAGTTCCGAGAAGAGGAAATTAGATAAGCAAATCGAGGACGCGCGGATAGTAGCTTAAGAGGCGAGCTAAGTAGTATTACTTACTTATAAGAAGGCTATATCGGCGTATATAAAAGAGCGTCGGTTATAGTAGCAACTAGAGTTCCTAAACAGTCGTGTGAATAACGCGTTAGCCTTCGAGGAGGCGTCTATCTAATAGTAAGAGTTAGCCGAGGCTATAGCGTTATTAGATTTCCCTCCTAAGATGTCGACTAGGTGTTACGGGTACGTACGTACACGACCTACGCCTAGCCGCCCGCACTAATAGGCAGCACCCGCTAATAGAGCTTACTCTAGTAAGAGTAAGCACACCCTAGCACATCTTACTTGCTTACTCGTAAACAAGTAAGCTTACGAATGCTTATAGTAAGTATCTACGATTCTCCTATGTATATAGCGTAGCTAGTTTTATTAGCTAGAATCGTGTACAACTTATTGTTTAACCTTAGTAATTAGAATACAAGATCTCCTGCCTCGTTAGCTTTAACCGTCCTCTATTTAGAATATCTAATAAGAGCCCCTACCTTAGACGCCCTTAACAACTTTGTATACCCTTAAGATAAGTAATAACCGAAGTATTCGTAGGACTCCCGCTCCTAGCGAAGTAGGAAGCTCGTAGCGCTACCGACTAACGACTACCTCGTCCGATATAACTATAACCGATACCCCCGATATAGGTAACGCCCTTAAGTTACTCGTCGCTAAACCTGACCTCTACTATAGAGACTGCGATAAGCTTAAAGACTTTATTAACTAGATGTCGATATACTTTAAGTTTAACCGTGTGGACGAACGACAGCAATCCCTATTCGCTACGACGTTTCTCTGTAGAAGGGCCTAATACTTCGTTAAGCCCTACTTAACTTAACACCTTATAGGTAAAGACGACGACTAGGATGTAGTCTAAATGTTCTCGAGATTCGCCGGTTTTAAAGACAAGATGCGAACCGTATTTAGTATTAGTAACGAATAGGCTAATACTGTGCGAATAATCTAAGTCCTAACTTAGAAGACTTTAGCCGCCGACTACGCTGCTAAGTTCTAGGAGTATAGACAGATTACTAGATAGGACGACGACGCCCTAATTGTAATGTATAAGAGAGGACTAAAAGATTTAGTAAAAGACGAACTTATACGTATCCCCGTACAACCTAATACGTTGACAGGAATAATCGAGCGCACGATTACCCTTAACGACAGACTGTACGAAAGAAGCATAGAAAGAGGACGTAGACTAAGAGGATCTAGTACGCTAAGGACCTACTATTTTAATAAGAACGCTAGACGTTCTAACTATAGCTACTATAGTAATCCGATAGATCTTAGTACTACTACTCCGATTCGACGTAAAGGCGCTAGACCTAAGAAAGGGTTTAAGAGTAATAACGCAGGAAAACTAACTTACTACGCCTATAGCAAAGAAGGCTACATAGTAAGGGACTGTTACTCGAAGGGGTAATAGGGGAATGTGTAACCCCGATAGTTTAATGCTATTACACAGAAGGTATAATTCAACGCTATAATCCCCGTAATTAAGGAGGAAAGCGATAAGGAATAGTAATAGGAATAACCTTACTATAGTAGCTAAGTCTAGGCCGTCTATAAGAAAGACGACTACTAGGAGTACTACGAGATAAAGGAATTGTTCGAAATATTCCTAAACAAGACGAACTAACAGGAGGTTCGCAACAACGTACTAGACTTTATCGACAGCCTCTAGAATGAACTAACTAAGCTTTTAGAGCTACTAAGAGAAGGACTAACTAACGAGATCCGAAGCAATATCACCTCGTGTAGCTACTTAATTACTCGAAACTAGTACGTTATCGATACTATTAACGACCTTAGGATAAATAAGCTAGTTACCTTCGCTACTACGACGGTGCTCTATAAAGACAACAACGCTTTTATTAGCTATAATAATAGAGCCTCTATAGATAAAGAAGTACTAGAAAGTAATAACAAAGACGACTTAGATAAGTATAAGAGCGACGAGGAAAGTGATAGAGACGACGGATTCTTAACATTCCGTATCTACACCGCTACCGAAATCAAGAAACTCGTCTTACTTATAGCTAAATCCGCCGATTAGATTATGCTAATTGTAGGAGGAAGGAGATTCCTTAACTTATAGAAGTTCGACTAAATGCTGTTCGACTTTAGGAGGAAGGTTTAGAGCATGTAACAAGTACCGATAACCCTAAACTTTAAATCCTTTATCTAGGAATTCCTACTAATCGGCAGTACCTTCCGACGAGACGGAAGTTATAAAGTAAACGGATTTAGGGTTACTAAGGAGATAAGAGCCGCTACTACTAGGCTTAAGGAAGCATATAAGCTTATAGAAGAAGACTAACGAAAAGCTAAGTAAGCTAGTAGGACATCGTTCGAAGAAGTATATAAGCAGGACCTTACTCGTAAAGCTTACTATCGAAGAATAGGACAATTTATTTCGCTACTACTATTACCCTACTAGGGAAAAGGGAAAGCTCCTGCTTAGGAAGTTATAGTATAGAGCTTAACAACATAAAAACTTTAAAGTTAGTAGTTTTCTATATAATAGTTACTGTATAAGGACGTACTACTGCAGCTATAATAGACTCTAGCGCGGGTAGAAACTTCGTTTCTAGCAGTTTTGTGAAACGTTAAAGGATCGCTACTAATAATAAAGGAAACGTAGGATACCTAGTAATCGCTATAGACGGCTTATTACTACCTAGCGTAAGTAAGGAGACAGTACCCTTATAAATAATCGTTTAGAAGCACTAGGAGGAAATTATATTCGATGTTATCGATATAGCTAATTATAACATCGTACTTAGTATGCCTTAGCTGAAACGACACAATCCGACTATTCTATAGACGTTAGGGATAATTAGATTTAAGCAGTACGGTTGCGTAAACCGCGCTTACCCTACATAGCGACAGAGTACGCTAGTAGATAAGACAAGGGAGTTTAATATAGTAGAGGACTAGAACCTATAGTCGTAACGATAGACTAACAAAATAGATCTATAAACATAATAGGCACGACAGTAGGATAACATCGACAAGCGATATAACAAACTACAGGACAACGCCGGCTAACTAAACGTTAGTGTAGTAAAGGAGAATTACGAACCTTCTAGAATCCCTAAAGAGTACTAACAATTTAAGTAGCTCTTTTAGGAAGAGGAATCGTTAAAGACGTTACCTAAACATTAGCTATAGGATCACAAAATACTACTTAAACTAGAGAAGTAACCTACGTATAGTCTACTCTATACTTGTTCTACGAAAGAGCTTTATACTATTAAAGAGTATCTAGATAAGTACCTAGCACGAGGGTAGATTAGGAAATCGACATCCCCTACAGGATACCCTATAATATTCGTTCTAAAGAAAAACAGGAAATTACGAATAGTTATCAACTACCGAAAACTCAACAAAATCACGATTAAGAACAGATATCTACTACTAAATATAGAAGAACTATAGACACAGTTCTCTAGAGCAAAATAGTATATAGCTATCGACCTATAGGAAGCCTACTATCTTATACATATAGCTAAGGGAGAAGAATAGAAGACAGCGTTCAAAACACGCTATAGACTCTATAAATACCTTGTTATGCCTTTTAGATTAACTAACGCACTAGCGTCAATGCAAGAACTTATTAACGATATACTTAGAGAGTACCTCGACGTGTTCGTAGTTACGTATCTTAACGACATTATAGTCTATACCGACGGTATACTCGAACAACATAAGGAACATATTAAGAAAGTATTCGTAAAGCTCGCTTCTCGGAACCTTAAAGTTAGTATCGACAAATATGAATTCTACAAAAAGGAAGTCAAATTCCTTAGATTTATTGTCGGAATAAACGGTATCAAACTAGACCCGGATAAGATTAAGTCTATTAAAGAATAGCCTACGCCTAGCAACGTTAAGGAAATACAATCGTTCCTAGGGCTAGCTAATTACAACCGGAAATTCATTAAAGACTACTCGAAGATCGCGACACTACTTACCGAACTTACCTAAAAGGACAAGCCTTTTAAATAGGAAGCACGACAAGAATTAGCATTTAAGGCACTAAAGAAAGCCTATATAGAACAACCTATACTATAGATATTTAATACGATGAAACCAATTCAACTCGAAACCGATATATTAGACATAGCTATAGGCGCCTGTCTTACACAGATAACTAATAGCAAATAACACCTAATAGCATACTTCTTAAAGAAGATATTACTAGCGGAACAGAACTACGATATCTACGACAAGGAACTTCTTACGATTATCGTAGCCTTATAATACTAGAGGATTTACGCCGAAGGAGCTCTATAGCTTACGATCTACTCCGATTACAAGAACCTGCTATACTTTACAACTACTAAGGTCTTAAATCGAAGGTAGACCTATTAGTCGGAACTCTTAGGACAGTATAAGTTCACTATCTAGTACACACTAGGTAAGGACAACAGCAGAGCGGACGTACTTAGCCGAAGGAGTAACTATATAAGTTAAAAAGAAAACATAGAACAATAGATTCTTTAGATAAACGCTAATAGAAGTCTTAGTAGCTACGCTTAGGAATTTAACGCGATTCTACGCATAGCACAAGACACTAAAGAATAGTTCCTAATATCGAAAGGAAAATATAAGATTACATCTCCTAATAAGATACTAGAATATATCTAACGACATTACGCGGACCCCTTATAAGGACACCCTAGTATTACTCGAACTATTAAAAGAATACAACGACACTTTATAATTAAACATATACAGAAATATGTAGAGAAATACATTAAGAAATGTATAGAATGTTAACAAGACAAATCTTCGCGCTATATAAAGTACGGAAATATACAGTTCAGATTACTACTAACAGAGCTATAGTCAGAAGTCACAATAGACTTTATTATTAAGCTACTAAAATCTAAGGATAGAACTTTTAGAGTAACCTACGACTCGATACTAGTTATCGTCGATAGACTAACGAAGTACTCTTACTTTATTCCCTATTAAGAATCGATAAATGTAGTATAGTTCGTATTCCTTGTTATCGACAGACTTGTGCGATTATATAGAATCCCTTACGTAATTATTACTAACCGAGGAACGCTCTTCACTTCGAATTATTAGAAGACGTTAATAACACAACTCGGAATACGACACAAACTGTCTACTGTATTTTATCCTACAACAGATAGACAAACAGAAAGAATGAATTAGAGTTTAGAAACGTATATACGATACTACGTTAACTATAATTAAGACAATTAGGTAAGCTTACTACCTCTAGTATAGCTTGTACTTAACGACAGTGTGTCTAAAACAACCTAATTCTTACTATTCTACGCGAACTATAGAAGGTTACCGAACAACTTTATAACTAGGTTCGACAGACTATTAGTAGCTTAGGCTGTTACAACAGTCGACTAACTAAAAGATGTGTTTATAATAGCATAACAAAACATTATCAAATTATAACAGGCAATAACATCCTGAATAGATAAGAAAAACAAAAATATACCTTAGCTTAAAAAGGGGGATAAAGTATACCTTCTTACAAAAAACTTTAAGACAAAGAGACCTTTTAAGAAACTTAACGCAGTTAAAGTCGGTCTATTTTTAATTAAAGAAGTACAAGGACCTGTTAACTACCTCCTCGAACTACCTAAAGATATAGGACGAATTTACCCTATATTCTATATATCCTTACTCGAACTAGTAGACCTAGAAACGCTATTATAAACGACCTTCTATTACTAAACCGACATAGGCGAATACGTTGTTAAGAAAATCCTAAAGAAACAAGGTTAGCGATACCTAGTTAAATAGGAAGGATACCTAGAATCGGAAAATACCTAGGAACTAAGAGAAAACCTTACGAATTGCTAGAACCTTCTACGATAATTTCACTAGCGTCTAATACTAAATTAATAAGATCTAGCGATTCCTATACCGCTAGCAACACTATAGAACTAATTACAGTAGTAGGACAATCTTCTACGAGATCTAATTTACTAGACTCCTCTATTTCTATAGTAAGATAGAGAGCCTTCTTTTTCGCTCTCTTATCTGCCTAACAAAGCAGTTTCTTTTTATATAATAACCGCACTATAACTTTTAATAACTCTTCCTTATCTTCGTCGATTTCTCTTTAGAGCTAATCCCGTGTTCTATTAAGCGATAACTAGGATATGTTAATATAAGGGCAACCGATTCGAATACATTCGGAATACTTTAGTCTTACGCGACCTTCTATAATGATGTACTTGTAGCCGTTAAGGAAACAGCGATCGTAAGCAAATTCTACTAGATAGCCGTGTTTAGTAATTTCGGATGTAAGACAGAGACAGTTTATAGAGGAAGAGGACGACATCGCTACCCTACTTATAAAGAGGGACATACACAGTTATAAAGTAATTACTACGTAACTACTAGGATACTAGTCTAAGTAGGGGGGATAGTTGTTACGGGTACGTACGTACACGACCTACGCCTAGCCGCCCGTACTAATAGGCAGCACCCGCTAATAGAGCTTACTCTAGTAAGAGTAAGTATACCCTAGCACATCTTACTTACTTACTTATAAATAAGTAAGCTTATGAATGCTTATAGTAAGCATCTACGATTCTCCTATATATATAGCGTAGCTAGTTTTATTAGCTAGAATCGTATACAACTTATTGTTTAACCTTAGTGATTAGAATATAAGATCTCCTACCTCGTTAGCTTTAACCGTCCTCTATTTAGAATATCTAATAAGAGCCTCTGCCCTAGACGCCCTTAACATAAGGCCTTACCTACCTTACTTAGTACGCCCTATACTTTAACTTTTTACTACTAGTTAGATAAAGTAGATAACTCTACCTCTAGATTGTAGTAGAGAGTAGTATATAGAATTCCTCGTATATAGCGAGCGTAAAACGCGGCGATCCTCGTTCTACATACCCTAACTTTAACTACGTAGTCGACAACTATAGCACCTCTGCTTATAAGCGCGATATAAGGACAATAGCAAACATTTATATATATACGGACTTTTGTGTTATATAATTAAGGGTAGCGCTCTTTAAATAGGTAGGTAGTGTAGACTAGGTATAGTCGTAGTGTGTTAGAGCTTAGTATAATAGGTACAATACGTAACTAGTTGTACAGGTATTGCCTATACGCCTAATAGATATAACAAACTTTAACAACTATATTAGCTTTTAAGGCGACGAGTTTACGCGTAGGCGTAAGACTATATATAGTAACTTATATTTAGATAAATTACTCTAGTAGATGTAAGAGGTTTAAGCATATACATTACTAAGTACGTGCTGCGTTATTTAGGCTGTCCCTATAGTCTTCGTAATAATAGACTGTTTACAAATTCGAGGTCTACGCGCGCCTTAGGCTCTATATAGCAAATCTAAAGAAGACAGTGTCTTCCTTGCCTGTATATATAGTAGACTAATTATAGAATTGTTACGCTCGCTAATAGGACTAATTACAAAATTGTTACGCTTAAAAGCTACGCTATACTAGATCTAGAGGTATTGTTACACACTTTAGCGCCCGCTATATAGCATATTAAATATTATTATCTTACGTAACACTTTATATAACAATAAGATGTAATACAGAAATTCTAAAGAGACAGTTTAACAGGAAATATCAAACTCTATCGATTGTATTTAGAACAATAATTTTTTAGCCCTAGAAATTCATTACCTTAAGCTGATCTCGCCTTATATACTCGCTAATGCCGACGTAGAGCATAGTTTGTCTAAGCGTCGCGCAGTTACTAGCCTTAGGGATCCCCGCTCTACAATAATCCTACGCGCTAGTCTAGCTCAGATCCTAGGAAAGAGAAAATAACGTGCGTGTATATAAGCACGAGGCTAACTTTAAATAAGTGTTAGCGTGAGCAGCTAATAGTACTATCTAATTCTCGATTAAGCCTATACCCTCTCTATCTTTTTCTCTTATTCTCTTCCTATATCCTTCGTACGATCTTCTTACGCTATAAACGGACCTCGAAAGCTCGGACATGCTACGAAGATAGATACTCTAAGATCGGGTCCTCTGTTACTGCTAACGGAAATACTAGTGCGAATCTATAGATATACAGCCCGATCCGAATATATTATATTAGTGATAGACTCCTCCCTATATAAGTTGTTCTAGAGGTTGAATCGACAATATCGAAATATTGCCCTCTACTAGTTGTCGACATATTAACTAGAGATTAAGCTAGAGCGAACGGAAGGGCTTTTAGGAATTTCCACGTAGATTACGCGGATAAGAACAATCTATTTCAAATTTGTCTACGAGGATTACCGCGAGCTTTATCCCGTTGTACATAAGATCGCAAAGATGTTAAAGGCGACCAAATCTGTAAAGCCTTCCTATGTGCTCGTAACCTTGCCTCGGCTTAGTAAAGACTTACCTAATATACTTCCGTCGCAAGTAAGGACGATCTACGTAGACGAACTCCTCTCTCTGCTATAGAGTAAGAAAATCATCCTCGAAGTAGTAGGTTAAGAATACTAATAGAGTATCTGTATAGACACTAAAGACTCTGCTAGATCTTTATCTAACAACAGCGATAAATGTCGAGATACACTCGTATAGGCAGCGAAAATTAGTAGCTTAAGCATCTTTAAGTTGCTAATCGCGACAGTCGAAGAATCGCGCGAGTATAGTTATCGACGTAATATAAGTTTCGATCCTACTAGGGACTACTAAATACTAAGGAATGCAGCGCGTTCCGGGAATAGGGCAATAATAGAAATTCTTATTTCACGCGACATGTTTCGCCCTACTTAAAGAGCCTATAGCTTCGATGCTTTATATGATGCCGTAGGCTATAGGCACGTAGGTATAGTAGAGTTGTTACTTACGTACCCGCTCTAGTTCTGTCTTGCACACTCCCTAGGACATATAACTCCTATGTTATATATAGTAGAGTACGGACATATTAGTGTGATAAAGTGCCTGCTTGCTAACGCCTTAGGACGAAAATTCATTAATTCTAGTACTTAAGATAGTTCTCCCCTTTACGTTGTATCGAGAATCGGCAATATAGAGGCTGTACGACTCCTTCTCGAGAAAGAAGACATCTATCGACTAGAAACAGACGAGGATAATCGTAACGCGCTTAACCTAGTATATAATAAAGGATATACAGAGATCGTAAGACTGCTTTAAGCGGGATTTTAAACAGATATTGTACTGTTGTCTTACGAGGTTAAGGCTAGCTTTGTAGTGCTAAATAGTAAGCAGGAACAATACTACTTTACACTATTAACACTCTATAAACTCCCGAAGGTAACCCTTTGTATATTGTGTGTACGTATAGAGGAAAGTTTTCTTACTAAGTGTGAATCTCTCCTTCTCGAGGCAATCCTCGTTAATTTCTTTTCCTCCGCTTATTAATATGCTTAATTTTAGCCTTACGTGTAGCGCGTAGCTAACTATATGTACTTGTAAGAAGAGCGCTTCGAGAGTGATACTAACTATCCGCGCTAGCTTGCTAAGTACGGCTTTCTCGTCTATAGCATTTATAGCTTCGCTATGCGCATTTCGAGTACGCCGTAGCAAATCTCCTGTATTAAAGCCCTTCCTAGGTCCTCGAGTTACTAGTGTATAAGGTTATCGATAAAAATGCTAGACGTATTATTGTTATAATGCAATCTCGATGAACCCTAACCTACTCTTCTGTTATCTACTGTCTTATTCGTAGGAATTAGCCGTTGTAGTAAGGTACGCGAGATTACACCCGAGGTAATCTAGGTAAGCCTTATATAGCCTAAGGCTAAGGGTACTAGAGCAAGCTTAAAGAAGCTAGGAAATGCAAATACGGTGAAATCTTAACGATTACGCTTCGATTAGTAGCTATCTTACTCTCTACTTAATAGCCTCGAATCGTAAGGAGAAATGCAACGGCTATACCTCGATTGTAGCTAATCGAGCATAACGATCTCTATGTTCCCGACTCGAAGTAGCGGATATATTCGTCGCAATACCTTAAATGATTTTCGAAGCCGTATAGAATCTTAGTTCGGTACGCGTTAGCTCTCTACCTGTAGAAACTACGGGATATCTAGTAAAGTAAACCTTTAGGGCTATGTTTCTAGCATAGTACGAGGAAGATATTATACTATTCTATTTGTAAGAAAATATATATAGAGTATAGAAGCTAATTTCCCCCTAGATAGGCCCTACCTCGAGCTACGAGTTAGGCTTTAATACAGACCTAAATCGAGGCGCGAGGAGTAGAATACCGGATACTATAAGACAAGTTAGGTCAGGCGTGTCTCTAAAAGGCTTTAGATTGACATACGCCTCTACGCGCCTATATCTATGTGGAACTATTATATAACTAGATACCTACTAGCTATCCTTGCTTAGTACTATCCGAGATAGTTAGCCTAGAGACTGTAGCTAGATCTAAGCAAGCTTACTTTCGATTGCAGCTACAACCCGAGTTAAGCAAAAGTAAGCAATCGAAGCTTAGAACACGTCACGACTACGCGCTGATTAATAAAAGGGCAGAGAGCCCGTAAGGATTTATCCTTAGATCTTCCTTCTTAACCTACAAAGAGATTTAGATATTCCGAACTACTACCTACACTATATAACTTAGCGTATAAGATGTTCGATAGGGAAAACTTAGGACTAGAGAGTCTTAATGCTAGTACGAGCACCGGATCGAATTAGTATAATGATAATAAAGATATAACCTCTTCGAAATTATTAGTGAAATTACAGCGCGAAGTCGAACTCCTAGTAGAGCTCGTTAGAGAGTATAGTACATTATCTATTATAGAGCGTACTAATAAGTTAACCACGTAAATAAGACGTGCAGTTAAGACTAAGAAGCCGGAATTCGGAAAGAGAGGGTACAGAGCTAGAGTCCCTTTATTTAAGAGACTATGTACGCTTAGGAATTTAATATTAGGACAAGAAACTCCGGCAAGGACCTATCGAGAGACGATGTAATTATCTTATAGGAAAGCTACATCCGTTTAGTAGAGTCTCAATCCTCTACTCGGGAATCGCGACTTACGGAATTAAAATAGTTACGCTAGCCTAGATCTAAAATCATCGCAAGAAAAGCGTTCCTTACGATAATAAAGCGCTATAAACACTATATAGTCGAAAATTTACCTGCTAACGACTCCGACAAGATATCTCCTCGAATCGTAATTAGGCTTCCGTAGATACCTCTTCTAGATATAGTTAACGTAACTAGACTAATTGCCGTTGTTAGTATCTAAAAGTAAGGTATAGAAGATTGTGTAATAGATAGAGTCTAAAGTTAGGATTAGCAAAACCCTATTAACATCCGCTTTATATATAGCTATAATCCGCTCTTAGAATAGATCGTCTACGAGTTCTCGCCTAGGACGGAGGAGCTACTCGTTCAATACTAGTACCGACAAGACAAATAAGGCGGGACGCTGCGCTTAACTAAGTACTTACCGCTGTTAGGATTACTACGCCTCGATCTCTCGGATTTAAATCGTGCCAAGTTGTATCTCGATCTCGCGCTATAGCGAGAATACCTACATAGCTTCGGATCGAAGTGTTTTTAAGAAGAGTCTTAGACTAACGAGTTCTAAGCTACGATACTCTAGTCCCTATACGATCTATACCTAGAAAGTAAAGACAACGAACTGCGAATGCTGCTCTAAAAAGTCATCTGTATAATAGCTATTACCTATATTATATACTACACCCTTACTATTAATTGATAGACCTATAATACGATCCGTCGGGACGCGCCGTTACAACATATCCAATTCATCGTAGCCGAACGCTATAGACTCGGTATTAGAGACGTGCTGCTCGTTTCGTATGCTTAAGTGTACTACCTATTTTACGACGTAGCACAGGATGGCTACGCTTCTAAGCCGACTAAAATATGCTGTTATGTTAACCGTTTTGCTGTTTAGGAGAGGCGTAACATCGTAGTTATAAGATCCGCCTAACTAAATAGTGAAATAACGTCTATCCCCGCGTCGTAGGACACCCTGCGTAATAGGACATAAATATAAGTTTAGCAACATATTTTACTCTACACACTTTGTCTAATCTAGGCTGTAATAAGAAGTTTAGTCTTTGATCTATTACGCATCTTCTCTAATTAACCTTATGTTAAACGACCTACGCAGTAGATATATATCTGCTGTTAAAATAGGCGACTAGATTAGCGCAAAATCTTTATTAGATGCTAGTGCACGGTACGAATTAGATATGCCGGACGAAACGCCCTATGCTAGCACACGGCTAGAATTTAGAATAAGGAAGCAGGCATCCGCTCTGTAAAATAGTTCGGATTGAAAGCGAGGCCTATACGGCTTCACAATCCGAACTTTTTTATAGAGCGGATAGTAGGTACACATCGTATACATAATAGATGCGGCGCTACGAGAAATAGCAGCGTGTCTAAAGAACCTTCTAGAAGCATCTGCCTTTAGCTATATTTATCGCAAAGACGAAAGATATAGGCCGAGGTCGGCGACAAAGGTTGCTAGCTTCCTATCGATAGCGATACTCGGCTAAGTAACGCTATCGATAGTACTTTATTATCCGAAGTATCCGAGCTTAGCCTCTCGTAAATACCTTGCGATTACTTTTCTCCCCTATAACACTACTAGCAACACTAACGTTAAATAGAGTATTAGGTATTATCTGTAGCTTATAAGTTACGTTATCTATAGATAGGTGTTTTAGCTATGCGTTTGCTTACGAACAGGTGACAATATGTAGCAAAAGATTTAGTATAAAGTCTAATATGCACTTCTGAAACATCTATAAGAAGACAACGTATAGTTTAAGCATAAAAGCAGGCGAGATAAGTACGCGAGAAGTAGAAGATTATTTTATTTACTAATACGAAGACAGGAAAATGAATGTGTAGTAAGATATCTTAGAAAACTTGTATTAGTGTCCTATAACGTAGGGTGTCCTACTACGTAGGGATAGACGTTACTAACTAGCTACTTCATCGGCTTCAGTCGAGTCGCTTCTACGGTCCTTATCCGTCGTCTACGAGTTTGTCTTAATATCCTTAAGAGCTGTCCGCAGTGTATTATAGAGCTGCTCTATTTCTAGTAGAGAGCGTTATATAGCAAGGCATTAGTCTTCGGTGAGCTCAGCTATATTTAAAGGTCGTTGCGAAAGTAGTGTAAGTGGGAGAGAGAATGCTTCATAATGGCAAAGAAGAGACGAAGCAGCGTAGGTGGTGACTGGTGACGCGGACCGGTCCGCTGATGATCCGCCGTGAGCGCGCACGCACCATGAGCGCTTACGCCTCTTTGAGCCTTCCCTTAGCTGAACTGTAGAGCGTGTACAAACCAGCAAAAGTTCTATGAAGACGAGTGTGTCCTCTGCGATATTAGGTAGTCTTCCAAGATGGCATGCGTATGTCTCAAGTTATCGACCACCTACATTACCCGCCACCTCCCTCATCACTTCGCATCGGTCGGCGGCGTCCGAAACTAGTGTCAGTACAGATTCAACGGCAGACTCCACTGGTACTGGGAGATCAAGGGCGAAAAGCCCAGTGAAACATCCTTCTGATTTTCTGATGGCAGAGCGCCCTGTACGACGTGTGAAGTCAACAGTGGACTTGCCTAGGGATGTCGTTGAGCTCGATGACTTCCTACAATCATTCCCGGAAGAATCAGTGCCTCTCACGCTCTGTCGCAGCGTATCAAGGTACGGCCTTTTCACATCGATCGGACTTGCACGAGGGATCTGTCAGATCTCGAGCGCGAGATGCAAGAGCTGTTGGAGATATGCGAGGCTACAGTGGATTGTGCACACGAGGGTGGCTCGGAAGCAATGTGGAATGACGAATGGAAGGCCGCGCGCTGCGCTGCACAGAAGAAGCAAGCGGGCCGGGCGAGCGATGTTCGACTCCAGGTCGGACTGCCAGCCACTCACACGCCGCCGAATGACCACACCCTCCTCACCTCACTTCGGCAGCGATCTCTCAATGTCACCTTCCGCTTTGCGCTTAAAGAGATCTAAAGTCCGCTCACATACTGGAATGCATCGGGCCATCCTGACATCGTTATGACGCCGGCGCACACACCCAGTACACGCACATGCTCTCCTACTTCTGCGTGTTGTAGAGTGACCAACCTCGGGCTCCACCCCCACGCCAGTATTGCGGTGTTCTCGCCGGCATCGCTTTAACCACCTCGCTCGCTTCAGACGGATCTTCAGACTTTATGCACCGCATTTCTGGCCACCAGACAGCGGAGTGCTAGGCTGTGTGTGCGTGCCAGGCGGAAGAACATCTCGAATTCGTAGCATGGGAAGTGGGGCAAAATACAAGGACATCACGGCCACAGGCTCATGATCTACAGGATGAGGACAGTGTGGAGACAGGAAATGCATGTCCGTCCAAAAATACTTTCCAATTGACGAAGTACGGGAAGTAAGTTATCGGTGCATCTCCTGAATCTGCACGTTTCCATTCCATCTGAGAATCCGTGTCTCACGATTTCCGGTCTTCCGGCTCACAGCACATTTCACCTTGGAACATCCCATTGACCCTCTTATCATGCTATTCCATCCACCTGGAATGACGCCACGGTTGTTCCAAGAGTAATTGGGTAGCAATAATCCGTTTGCGTGATGGAGTCGAGCAAGTTGCCACATGCGTCGTCGGTGAATAGATGAAGAAGTTGGCCGTCGGGTAGGTCGGTGACCAAGATGGATTCGCTCTGATCACTCGTGAATTGGACACACTGGTCTTGCGGACCATCCATGATGCCGAGGGATTCGCCCGCGCACTCTTGTCCAAGATAGCCTTCGACTTGAGCGTCTCCAGCAACGATAGGCAGTGCCACCATAGCGATTGATAGGAGTTGTGCGAGCATGTTGGTGAATGATCGAGGTGCGTAATAACTTGCTGTTGCGAAAGTTGTATGAGGATGGTTTGGTCGAGAGCGACAGTCGATGGACTACAATCGTGGCCAAGAAGCGGAGTGAAGGGACGTTGGGTACTATGTGGTGAAGGAATGAGCTCGAGATACCACTTCTGTCTTTCGTACCTGTCCTTCGTGCCTGTCTTCCGTGCCTGTCTCCTATGCCTGTCCTTCGTGCCTGTCCTTCGTGCCTGTCCTTCGTGCCTGTCCTTCGTGCCTGTCCTTCGTGCCTGTCCTTCGTGCCTGTCCTTCGTGCCTGTCCTTCGTGCCTGTCCTTCGTGCCTGTCCTTCGTGCCTGTCCTTCGTGCCTGTCCTTCACGCCGCCTGTCCTTCATGCCTGTCTCCGCGGACCCAACTGGGATGACATTGATGGCAGCATACATGTACAGTGAGTCGACGGAGGCGCGATGGCGGCGCCGCGGCATAGCATTTCGGATGGAACACAGCCTACATGACACAGACAGTTGATGAGGAAGGCTGTGATGTTCCAACCTGATGCTGAAAGGCAGATGCTCGAGGACTTTGTACGAAGCTATATGTTGATTTGGTCTGGATAGTACAAGACACGGCATCAGGAATTGCCAGATCTAGCACGAAGCTCAGTCGCATCCATATCATGGTGGGCACTCTCTGCTGCCGTCTTTGTGAAGTCATTGAACTCAGTCTCAGCAATAGCTACAAGGCGTCTCTTCCATGATGCCCAAAGTTGTTCACCGTCTTTTTGCTGCACGACGTATGCCCAGACTTCGGATCCTGCATAATGAACCAAGGAAGCAAAAGCGGGGACCTGAAAGTCAAGTCTGTTCTGTTCGGCAGCTATGCCTTCGTTTGTAGCGATTTCTTCGTCAGGTTGCTGGAAAGTTTTGAGAAGAGACCAATACACTCTGCCAGCCACAGGAAGAACTCTCGCCGCCACCAACTGGGCTTCGATATGTTTATCTTTGAGGAACCGGGTCCGTGACGAGGCCATGGCAACAGCTCCTTCTGCAGAAGCTTTACGGACGATCTGGCCAGGTTGCAAGTAGTTGGACTCGTACCAAACTGCTCCAAAGTATGGGAGGCCCTTCCAAGTCAACTGTTCCCCGTCAGCAATCGCCTTGGCTTCGCCACGATGAATTTTGTCGGGGATTTGGTCGATCGTTTTCAGCAGTTGGATCAGGTCCGACGTCCAAGCTGATGGCCACTGGTTCAGAGCGGCTTGTAAGAGTTCCCACAGTTGCCAAAGTGCTACCGTGTCGTCGGGCGATGGCACTGGAGTGGTTGAGATGGGCCGAGTGATCATGTGCGCAGTTGCTTCTGCGCTGGTGATGCGTTTGTGAAAGCTTTCCAATGCGTCAATCTCTTCCATGCGAAGCCTTTGGCCCGCAACAGTTTTGCGGGACCAAGCATGCAGTGCTCCAAACCAGCTACCGTCGACGTCTTGCTGATCGTCGAAATTCAGCAGAAGGCGATCGTAGAGGGCCATGTTTGGTTGGAAATATGGATCAGTGTACAGATCATCCGTCGAAACATCAGCATGCGAGATCAATGCTTCGTCTAAGGGATGTATGCATGTGTCGTGTACATGTACATGAGTTCAGTCTTAGATATGGTAGTATGACGTCACTACAACCGTCAGAACTGAACACAATGAGCACAGCATTCTGTACTTGTTCGTGCAACCTGTCCTTCGTTTGTCACGCACCTGTCCTTCGTTTCTACCTGTCCTTCGTTTCTACCTGTCCTTCGTTTCTACCTGTCCTTCGTTTCTACCTGTCCTTCGTTTCTACCTGTCCTTCGTTTGCACCTGTCCTTCGTCTCCACCTGTCCTTCGTGTACTTCCAGATTGTTCGTGACTGTCATTGGACTGGAGAGGAAGGCCACTGAATGCTGAGTACGTGAAACTCATTGACCAAGAGCCCCAAGTCTTCTATGTTGGGCAGCATGATTGGGATCGTATATAGACGACGATTCCATACAATCGCAACACACTCTTCGCAAAGTTGAATTCTTCACGTAACGTTATTTCCACAACTTGAATCAAGAAGACCACAGAGCGAAGCGCAATCTGGCAACATGAAGACCTCCATAGCGCTTGCTTTCTTCGTCCAATTAGTCCTCTCCTCCTATACGCTTGAGGAGGTTGCGATCAGCGGTTTCGATGACTACGACGTTAAATGCGGGAAAACGACTGTCAAAGCGGCCAACATCGAACTAGCGATCCAAGGTGGCATGAGTTTGCAGAAGCAGGGGACATCCATTTCATATACACCGGCAAACGGGCGTAAGTATTTCACCTTTAACCGTCAACATGGCTTGTTCTCACGATCCGATAGCAACATCACAGTATCCCCACTATTATATGAACACTGAAATGTTCAAATGGCAATCGACTCAGTGTGATCTGACCGATGGGTACCGCATGCTTTTTCCAATCAAAGAGGGTACCGCTTACGGAATGTCGGGCGACAACGAGCCTCCTGGGGCATACCGGGCCATCTATTACTACAAACCAGGCGCCGTAGATGCAAATGGCAACCTGCAAGGTTATTACTGTGGCGTTATATACCACGCCACATCGGATGGCTCTTTTACTGGATGTGATGTGGCACCCGCAACATAACTCGAAGCAGGATATGACAGGGTCGCGTGGAAAAGAAAGTCGGGGTTGCCTCTTCTGGTGTGCGCAAAGATAACACTCATTTGATACATCGAAAATGTATGTCCATTTGCTTTCCCTGATGCGCCGCATCTAGTTACCTTGCCCATTGTTTGCATTGTTATGACCCTCAATCATGTTACCCGAAACCGAGAACACGTGGGGGCATATCGAGCCTTCTTGAGAGCGGAATCTTAGCGAGACTAAGCCTGCCATGCTTCGAACCAGCTACTGTCGACATCTTGCTAGTTGTCGAGATTCGATAGAAGGCCGTCGTAGAGAGCCATGTTTGGTTGTACATAGAGAGCAGAATACAGATCATTTGTCGCAACGTCAGGATGCTGGATAAATGCTTTTGTCCGAGGGATGTACCTTCCATACATACATATACAGACCAAGCTATATGTATGTAGGGGCTTCACATCTAGTTTGATGTCACTCGATCGGCTTTAGGGAAAAGGCAGAGATCTATGAAAAGGCAACAATGTCGTGGATACATATACATGCTAGTCTAGCTATATTGCCACTCTTAATTAAAATAACGACTATGCTACAACTAAAATCAAACTTTTCTTTAGACAACGACATCTAAATGTTACTACATCTAATTCTGCTTATTATTCTTAGCGTATCTAGCGGGTAGGTTTTGACCATCCGCGGCAACTACGCTATTAGTGTAGTAAGTGCTAGAGCTTTTACCCTAGGTAGCAACTATAGTAGGAGAAACCTTACGTACTATTACTAGCGATACTAGGCTAATATTCGGTACCGGGTAAGGCGCGCTCTAGAAGCTGGTGTTAAAGGGACTAGCGTACGAAGAGTTGTAGAAGATAGTAGGCTTCGAACCTGTAGTAGCAACGTTTAGACAGACGACATCACCGCTCTTATTAGCGATAAGTCCGAAGACGTTAGCACCGACGTCCTAACGACTAAGCGTGTTCAATCCCTAATTAGCCTCGACTATACTAAGCTCCGAGTAGTAGTTATAAAAGTTGGCGTTAGTAGTACCTATAGCAGACTAGGGAACGGTACTACTAAGGAGAAAGCTAAAAACTCGGTTGCTAAGGGTGTAGGTATAGTTTTTATCGAAGGTAACTAGGATAAGGGTGTTCTTAGTAAAGTAAGTGTTATTAAGAAGAGGAGTTAGGAAGTTACAGGTCTATAAACTAGCAGTAGTAACCGAGGTGTCGTATCTATCCGAAGTTATGTTAGGAGTAATAAAAATCCATTAAGGAAGCTTCTAGGCGTTAAGGTCGACGTAGAACTAGGTTAAGTTCTTAATGTACGTAAGACTAGTATTGTTATTGTTCGTTCTATAGATAACTAGTAGGTTGTGCTTACAGACGTAGTCGTTAGCGCTAGTCTTCTAGTTAAAGTTATCGTTATCTATGCCGAAGTTCTTACCTTTATAGGAAGTAATATAATTTAGCTTAGATAGATACGTAACTGCTTAAAGTTAGTAGTTAGACATATATCTACGAGTCTGTCTACTATATACTACCGAAGTAGTTCTAGAGAGTAATACCCTAGCTCGCGAGATATACGAGGTTAGGGTTACCCGCTACCTTACTGTAATTAGTGTTCTTTAGCTAGATTGTAATAAAGCGGTTAAAGGCGAGTCTAGGGATGTTAGAGGTCTCCTAGGAAGTTTTGGCCGTTGCTTAAGCGGCGTATACTAAGTTAGTCTAGGTCGCCGTGTTAACGTTAGCCTGTAGTACGGTAGTAACTAGCTATAGCGAGGGAGACAGTAGTAAGAGGTATAAGCATCTTAATTCGCGTAAGCTATACTTAGCTATAAGAGGAGAGATAGAGTACGAGGTTATTAGCCTAACTGTTAGCCCGCGAACAAATTGCGCATCGTAATCGTAGATAGACTAAACTCTACTTACTACTAGTTGCGTGTAAGGCTAAAGGTTAAGTGCGTATTTAGGGTTAAGGTTAGCTACTGTAGCGGACTATTTACAGCGGACGAATTTTGTTAATTAGCTAGGGATGTAGCATTTCTTTCGCTATGCAAATTTAGTGTTAATGCCTCGTATTAATAGTTATAGCCTCTAGGTTATAGAGTAGAACGACAGCCTAGTAGATTAGCGGTCTAGTAGTTTACTAGTCTACTAGTTAGGTATAGTAGGGACGGAATATAGACACCGAATAAGGGTGCCTAGTAGAGGACTGCTAGTACTCGACATCCTCGAGCTTAGCGGTTAGATCGCGCTCCCTCTATCGTTAATTAAGCTAACAAACCTATACCTTAGGGCACCGAGGTAGAGGAGTTGTCTTAGCCTAGTTATCTGTATAGCTAGATTAGGTAGGTAGGTATAGACACCTATCGTTTAGTAAGCCGCGTGTTAGTAGCGACGACCCTCGAACCCTATAGTCCCCCCTCGATATTATTTGTATAAATACTAGCTTAATATAGCTATCTAAAATTAACAGTATATATCGACCTATAGATCGCTTTATTAGCTGTATATACTCCTCGAAATACTAGCTAATTATACCGTCTAGCGCTTAGAGATAACCCGAATAGGGAAAGGATATAAAGGGACGTTTTAAGAAAGTAAGAGGAAATAGGCGGAGGGGGATATTATACGGTTTCTACTTTGTTCCGAATGCTATTCTTGCTACTCTCTCGATAGACTCCGTCGCTTTCGAAATAACTTCCGCTAGAAATTTGCTTCTCTTCTTCCTAGCGTTGCTCCCTTTCTTCGTAGAAGGGGGCTAACGAGGTAGAGTAATAATAGCAAATAGAAGAATGTAAAGGTAATTATAATATGTTTTAGTAGGTCGGGAAAGAAGACTCGTTTATCTTAAGAATGACTTAGAGAAGCTAATCCCTATTCGTAAGAGGAAGACTAAAGTAAGCAAGATTAACTATAATCTAGGTTAGCTACCTATAGGATTATGTTAGTTATTAGATATAATAATCTAGACTGTTATTAAGAACTTACTCGACGAATCTTCTGTAAATAGTCCTAGTTGTTAGCAATACTACCGACACTGTTACGCTATATACTAGCGCTAGGGTCTAATCGTTAGTCGAATATGTTACTATATCCTAATCTCGGGAACTTACTTTCGTAACTGCCCCCTATAAATTCTCTAACTTAGTTCGTACGCTTGAACTCGGTCTCGGCGTCCTTCTTCCTCTTCTGCTTAAGCTAAAACACTAAGGCTACTATTCTAGCTATAACAACGACTATACTAACGACAACGCTAGCGGCGATTCCTTCTACGTTAGTCTTACTACTATTTAGTAAATTAGTTAGCGATAAGGAGGGGTCTATAGAGACCTACGCGGCTAGCGTAGTAACGATAATAGTCTTACCTAGTACAACACTAGTTACAACGTTTACTAAAGTTAAAGTCGAAGTCGATAATAAGGATAAGGATAAGTCGCTGCTAGAGCTAGAAGAGGAGCTTAAACTCGAGCTACTACTAGAAAGAGTGCTAGAACTAGTTAGGTATACTAACTAGTAATTTGTACTACTACCTAGTTCTAATATTAGTGTTACCTCCTATACATTTTAAACATAAGTTATATATATACGAATCGTCGCTATAGCTAGCGTAAGGCGTGTTGCAATTCGAGTCGTCTACCTTACTATCTGCTAGTAGTAATGAATTACTACACTAACAATTAAGTCTACTACTAAGACCTAGAACTGCCTAGTTTAGACTAGTGTATATCGGGTCGTAGTAGCTTAAGGTCTAGAACTTCTAGCTACCCTAGTCCGAGAGGCCTTAGGATAACGAGTAGCAGCTAGAGTATGTTAAGGCTCGCTTATTAATCGTATTCCGCGCCTCTTGCTGTTAAGGTAGCAAAGCTACTATTTTCTGTGCGTTAGTCGTAGTAGTAAGAGAGAGTAGTAAGAGGATAGAGAGGATGCTAACTACGTAGGTCTTAGTACGGCGTGTAGAAGACATATTTAGAAGTATTAGTCGAAGCCTTCTGTCGCGGACAGCCGAGGATACGACTATAGCGATAAGGCGGCGGAGGAGAGGAACGGTTAAAGTATCGAGGTCCGCGTATACATATAGGACTTTTTTGCGACTACTAGTAGCGCAAGTAGGATTAACTAGGCGTACTAGTGCGTCGAGAATAGTGTTGTCTACCGACCGGTTAGTTTCGTATTCGAGGATTCGACCGCACTTCTCTATCATATCTTACTTGTCGCCTATAGAGTTTGTACACGCGTCTTTGTAACCGCGGAATAGGACGAAGCGATATCTAGTAAAGGTAGTAACCTAGCGGTTAGTTATATACGGTTAGCGAGAGGTCGTATCGTTAACATCGGTTAGATATTAAGGGGCCTAAAACAAGGCTTATAGAAAGAAGGAAGAAGCGTAAAAAACAACAGTAGTAAGGGTGAAAAGGGAGACGTGCTAATAGAAGGCAGAAAATATCCGAGTACAGAAGGGTAAGGTAAAGATAGTAATAGATAAGAGACCTAGGTGTAAAGAGTAAGAATAAGGCGCTAGGTAAATAAGTATCTAAAAGAGACGAACAGGGTCAATAGGGACAGATTAGATCGGACAACGTTTAAAGGAGAGTTTGTTAGCGAGACAGAGGCTAATATAAGGTACCGTCCGCTAATTAGCCCGTACTATAGCGGTAGCGGCTTACCCCTATAGTAAGTCGAGAATCCTACTATACCTAAACTTTATTATTTTACGTCTTCTCTACGGCTAAGACGACGATAAAACAGTGATGGTAGTAATGTTTAAAGACAGCTTCGACGATACTATCCTATATAGTATCGATTATCCCCGACGCTATCGGAGCCGTAGAGGATAGGGTTCTAAAGACTCGCCTAACTCCTACTCACGACATAGCCGAGGCGAGCATATATACCTAGACTCCTATCTAATTTCGCCCTCTACTTTACTATACCCTCCGAGCAATATAATACCTAGTAGTCGTCGTACGAGCACCTATCTAACAAGGTAATAATCGTTTATTATCCTAGCATACCTATTAGTAGGGACAGATAGGGTAACAGATATAGTTACTAGTCTAGCGCAGATGCCTATAGCGTATAAGGCCGATCGCTAGCTAGCCTATGCTATACTACCCTTATACTCTAGCTACTTTTAGCAATTATTACAAGTATATTTCGAGAGATAGGCAAGGGTCCTAGGTCCGCGCCCTAAATAAGAATAGCTAGATAGCTACTATATTATGCGAAAATACTGCTCCGTACACGTAGTATTAGTATATATGTACTGTATACTACTTACGTCTGTTCGACACGCGTCTACATCCTATACGCTATACGATCGCGTACCTATATTCGACATCCGTAGACTAACGAGATAGGAGCTAGACAGCTACGGAACCTCGTATATTAGGAAGAAGGAAATTTCTGCTTCGAGTACTTTACTAGATCTTAACTAGTCTACTAAAGCTCTAGTTGCTTTTCCTTTGCATTAACGTATACGAGAGTTGTCTTCGGCATTCTATAGGCGGCATTCTAGGCTATACGGCTGTTACTGTGTGTCTTACGTCTTATAGGCTCGGGACTACGGAATCTGCCTAGTCCGACCCTGTAATATAACAGTTCCGTTGCTAGACAGTTACTCCCTAATTATAATAACAAATAATATATAAAGGTAGTTAAGCTAATAGGGACTATCTTAAATATATATATAGCGATAGCCGAATGTTGTTCTACGAGTCTACAATACAACTATAAACACTACGTTATAGTTAAATGTAATTACTACTATATATATAGTAGTATAGTGTAACCTCGCTATAGCTATAACCTTTATAACGATATCCTCGCTATAGCTATAGGTTAGCAATCTTCTAATCAATTTAACAGCTAAATATCGTTATAACCTCGCTATCTACTATAACAATTAAAACTATTATCTTATATACTAAAATATCGCTACTATTAGGCTAGTCTTTTATATTTTTAAGTAGTTACTAAAATTCGAAATTTAAAAAGTCTAATAAGATAGCTAGAGATTGTTCGTATAGTAAGAGGTATAGGTTTAGTAGAATATTAGATATATATATACGATAAACTAGAAATTGCATTTTAGCTAGAGTAGCTATTAACTGTCCTAATAGAAAGAAATTAAGGTTATGTTAAGCTAGGGGCAGTTCGGAGCAATAAGTGTTAGTAGTGCCGAGCAGGGTAAATAAATCGTTCTAGTGTTACTAAAAGAGTGTAATTCGTTGTTCCTCGATATTCCGTAGATCGTAGCATAATAGTAATATATATATAACCTTCTTAATAGGAGACATTATACGAGACAGCGGTAAAGTAATAAATATCTCTCTATTATTAGGCGGGTACCCTACGGCGGAGTATAGCGATATAATATAACTAGCTAGACCCGTAGCCTCGGCGCTCCTTACGACTAGCGGCGTCTCGAGATCTGCGTATTAGTTCTCGTTAATAAGGCGGAGGTTTAGGGTCACGCTACCCTCGCATTCTATATCGTTATATGTCGTTAGGGTTATCCCCTATACTAGAGTAGTCCCTAGGAGAGAGAGACTAAGGAGTGGTCTACTTAAAAACGAAGTGATCGGTTTTATAGTTTCCCTTCTTCTTTAAGTAGGTAATCCTCCTACCTATATACTCTAGCTTTAACTCTTGCTAGGTACTACCTAGTGCCTTTAAAGTTACGTCGATAGTAGGTCTTCCTCTAAGGTCGGAGCCCCTAACTTTAATAGGACAAGGGATAAGGGCGGATTTCTTAGTAAGCACGATTAGAACGACTATCGCTTCGCCCTGCCTTAAGTTAAGTATAATAGTAGTTATTATAGTAGAGGTTGTAGTAAGAGCGGCGTGTCCTAGTAGGATATATAGTAATAGAAACAAGAATAAAGATCCTCTAATTCTTAATATAGGTTATCGATAACGAATAGAAGTAGAGGATAGGCGCGAAGGATAGGCACGAAGGACAGGCATAAAGGACAGGTACGAAGGACAGAACTAAATAATACACGCTAGATCCTACCTAGGGATAGTACCCTAGCCGACTGTTCGGGAAATTCGACAGTATAACGTTAAATCTAATGCACTCGCCAAACCCTTCTAATCTATCCATTTAGGCTCTTATTATGCTTTGTCGTTGTTGCGAAATGTGATGCTGAATTTGCAACTCTTAATGAGTCTTAAGGTGGCAAACAGCGGGCGCTAAAAGAGCGTGACAGCTCGCTCATTGGCTCTCTGACCAGTCCCGCATCGTGCACGTAACATATACTGGAATGGTCTAGTCTCACACTGGTACTAGTAAACTAGCCAGATTCCGCGAAACATACATGTATGCATGAACACCTCATGTACAATCCTGGCACCCTGGCCCCCATCTCTGGTCTCGTACGCGTACGACCGGAGCCATACATCTATCGAGATAGGCAAGTCATGTACGCCTACTTACATGTAGGTACCTTATCGTGTGGTTTTGGACACGTGAACAAGGAAACGTCGGTGTCGGAGGAGGCTCGCTACAGGCTGATATCAACCGTCGAGCCCAGCTTGCGTGATTGTTGCCGCGACGTGGCGTAGTATACATGTATACCTATGGACCAATGTGGCGTAGCGGACATTCATGGAGGAGCGGCACGAAGGAGCGCATGCTGTGGCTTTGGTCGCCGGGATCGACATATGATGGATCATGGTGTGGATGAAGCATAAGTGAAAGAGGAGTGCACTTTTACAGCAGTGTGCTCGTAGCACAGCTGTCTTTGTTTTCCCTACCACAAGAAGCAGAACGCGATGGCGGAGGCGTATTTCGTCCAAGAGCTCGCGAATTCTTCGATCCCATCCTATCCCGACTTCCCGACCGTCAACTATGCCGCACAACTCAATCGGAGTGTCAAACATTCGATTTTATACAATGGTGGACCTCACGGTTTGGGCAGAATAGTCTGTTCAGCTTGGGCGCTACTATTGGCGCAACATGCTAACACCTCTGACGTCCTCTTCGGTACTACCTTCGGCCACTCATCGCACCATGCCCTTCCCTTACGAGTGCTGGTGGACTGGCAAGCGCATGCTGGACACTGGCTTCGAGGCGTGCAACGTAGCATTACTGCTCACGAAGCCTACCGTACTGCTGCAGACCTGGATGATATCCGGCGCTATAATGCAGACACCAGGGAGGCTTGCAACTTTAGGAGCCTGGTTTTGCTTGATTACAACGACGAGGCTACGTTTCAGGAAGCCGTCCGACAAACAGGCAACTGCATTGCACTTGCTCTCGTGTGCACTTCCATAAGCAACCAGACCTGCACCATGTGTCTGCACTTCGATGATAAATTGCTGGATACTACACAGGCCAACCGCGTCATATACCAGCTACATCATTTCATCGAACAGTTACACTCCGTTGCAGCAGATACCCGACTCATCGAGCTGGACCTACTGTGTGAGCAGGATAAAGCGACAATATGGTTATGGAACTCTTGTGTGCCGAGAGAAAACTCAACCACGGTCCCACGTCTCTTCGCACAGCAAGTCACTCACTACACGAATCGCCTCGCTGTCGAGGCATGGGACGGATCATTGACCTACGTGGATCTTGACCGCCAGTCCACGCAGTTGGCTCAGTATCTGACGGCCACCGGAGTTGCAATTCGAGGTCGTCCTTTGCCTGTGTGCTTCGATAAGACCATATGGACAACCATAACCATCTTGGCCATAGCAAAAACTGGCGCACTATTTTGCATGCTAGATCCACATCAGCCGCTCGCTCGACTGGCTACAATTCTGTCGACCCTTGAAGCGACCATTGTTTTAGCACGACCAGATACCGAGAGACTCGCGAAGTCGTTACACAACGCAGTCCTTGTCATTGACGAGCATCTTTGCAGCGATCAATCCAGTGAAGGTCTGGCTGGTGTCAATAAGGAACACAGCGTCTCCCCGGCAGAGCATCTCTACGTTGTCTTTACCTCTGGAAGTACTGGTGTACCTAAAGGAGTCACGATATCCCACGCGAATCTATGCACTGCTGCTGCTCATCAAGCTCGAGCCCTTGGCTTGAACAGTGGGCGCACATTTGATTCCTCCTCCTACAGTTTCGATGCTTACATATTCAATACCTTTTACGCCATTTTGACGGGCGGCTGCGTTTGTGTTCCTTCGGAAACTGATCGTATCAATAACCTTCAGTCCGTTGTGCATAAAATGAAGGTTGAAATTCTGCAACTCACTCCCTCCACAGTTCGACTACTGGATCCCACTAGACTTCCCCATGTTCGGATCTTGATTCTCACGGGAGAAAATCCCGACCGACGAGTAATCGAGACTTGGCTGGCACTTGGACGAATCAGTATGTTCAATGTATATGGTCCGTCCGAATGTACCATCATGTGTGCGAGCACTCGACCATTCTCAAGCTCTCATGATGCTAAAAGCATTGGCTTTGGCTTGGGTGCCTCGCTGTGGATTGCCGATGCCAACGACACAACGAAATTAGCTCCAATCGGTGCTATCGGGGAGCTCATGATTGAGGGTCCACTCATTGGACAAGGCTATCTAGGCCGCTCCGATATTCCCTTTGTCCACAAGCATATCACGTACCTTACCGAGCTTGCAGAAGTACCGCGTGGTCCATTGTTTCGTACGAAGGATCTAGCACGCTATCGTACAGATGGTTCGATCACGTTCATCGGTCGAGCAGACACTCAGATCAAGATAAACGGACAGAGAGTTGAGACCGGCGAGATCGAACACCACCTGAGTAACTGCCTCCCCGCTGATTGTAGAGTGGTAGTAGAGGTTCTGGAATGGCCGACGGGACGGAAACAACTTCTCGCCTTTGTCTGCTTCAGTCCGGTTACCGCCCAAGGTGCTGACCTTTCGGCTTGGATATCGAAAGCTCGCGAAGGACTACCCAATCATCTACCAAGGTACATGATCCCGTCAGCTTATGTTCTTCTGGAAGCCATCCCGATGACCGCTACCGGCAAGGTGAACCGCACACGCCTTCGGCAAATGGCTCTTGAAAGTCCCAAAACCCTGGTTGACGCTCACCAGACCACTGATATATCCGGAAAACTGAACCATGTCGGGCCAAGACAGTTCACAGACAAAGAACTGGTCCTTCGACATGCCTGGGCAAATGTGCTCACTGTCACCGAGGAAGAAATTCGTCAAACAGACCATTTCTTTTCGCGTGGTGCAGACTCCCTCAAAGCTATGGCACTTGTTGCGGCACTTCGTCGCGAAGGGTATGAAGGCATAACCGTGGCAACAGTATTCTCAAAGCCTCATTTGTCCGACCTCGCCCAACATCTCCGTTGTAATACCTGTGAAGCAACACTAACACCCACTTCCGAAAGTCCAGCTTTTTCTATTTTTGAAGGCACTCTGAGTAGCACGACTGTTGATCGCATACGAGAGACGGCCGCAAACGCCTGCCACTGCCCGAAATCGGACATCGAGGACGTTTATTGGTGCTCGCCATTTCAAGAGGACATGATGGTACTTGCAGCTCGAGGACACGAAACCTTTGTTACGCAAGCTGTGCTCCCTCTATCCGAGCAAGTTCAATTACCTCATCTTGTCGCAACGTGGCACAGCATAAGCAAAGAGACGCCCATCGTTCGTACTCGTATCGTCGATCTTCGCAATAACAGTGACTTGGGGCAGCGTCTTGTTCAAGTGGTCGTTGCGAAGGTTCCACCAATAGCAGAATACCGCAGCTTGCCTGACTGTGTCCGCGAAGAGAAGGCCTCTCAAATGGGCCTCGGTGACTGTCTTTTCCGGGTAGCAATTGTTGATAGTAAATCAGTTTTACCTGGTGACACAGCACGCTATCTTGTCCTAACGATGCATCATGCTGTGTACGATGGCTGGTTCCTGGATATCCTGAGTCATCGTTTCTCGGAGAGATATTCAGGGGTGAAGTCTGCCGGCTTAGTACCGTATAAGAACTTCATTGCCTACCTGGAAGGTCTAAATCGTGCGGACACTGACAAGTATTGGATAAGGAGGTTAGAAGGTTTTGAAACACTGCCATTCCCACGATCGCCGTCCAATGACTACAGGCCAACCGCGAATGTCGTCTTGAAACATGCGGTGCATCAGCTGGAGTGGACGAATTCGCACGGGATAACCCCGAACACTTTGATTCAAGTCGCCTTGGCTGCGACACTTTCTAAACATTGTCTGTCTGAAGACATCGTATTCGGAATCACTGTCCTGGGGAGACAGATCCCGTTGGCAGGTATTGAGCAAGTTGCCGGCCCAACCATCTCGACAATTCCCACTAGAATCACTATTGACTGGGGAAGCCAGACTGCGCTCGATCTTCTCGGACGTGTTCAACTACATTCAGTTCATGGGATACCTTTCATGCATGTTGGCCTCAAGGAAATCGGAAAACTTACCGTAGCAGCGAGCCAGGCGTGCCGTTTTGGTACGCTCCTTGTGGTTCAGCCAATGCAAGACCCTTCGACGCGACCGTATTTGGACTTCGGCAATGCAAGTGATGATATTCAGGCTTTCAATAGCCACCCATTGATGTTAGAATGCTCGCTGGCGAGGGACCGTGTTGCATTCAAAGCCAGCTTGGACGAACATACTGTCCATAGGAGTGAAATATCAGCACTTCTTACCGAAATGGGACAAGCGTTACAATTCTTATGTTCAGTGACCGAGTCCAGCACTATGGCAAGCATGAAGCTACTCTCGCGCAAGGAGCTAGACTCTATTCTCCGTGCAAATATGGAGCAACAGAGTCATCAGCACAATTATATCGAGCGGCAACTATGTCGGCGCTTGCCACCAGCTGTCCTGACTGCGGCCGTGGAGTATGTAGAAGTGCAAGATGGGTCGCGCAGGCTCACAGCCTTCGTTTGTCTACATCAAGACCGCTCGGCGATGGTTGTGAGTACTCTTAAGCAGATCCACGAGGACCTTGCCGAGCAGCTACCGCAGCATCTCCTTCCCACGTTGTATCTGATCGTATCGCAAGCACAACTTGCACCACTAAAGGATGACGAGCGGGATGTACTGAAGCGGCTCGCCCGAGACACTCCTTTGCACCGGTTCTACAGAAGCGATTACCTAAACAGCACCCAATACACAGCAATCCAACCATTGTCAGAATCCGAAGTGGTGTTCCAGCAGCTGTGGGCCTCTGTATTGTCTCTTCCAGTCACTTCCATCAGCACCAACAGCTCATTCTTATCGTTGGGGGGCGATTCGTTGGCGGCTATGAGGGTAGTTGCTGCTGCACGAGAAAAAGGGTACAAAACAACTGTCACAAACATATTTAAATTCCCACTTCTCAAAGATACCGCGGCCAACGCCATCGAAACTCAAGGGAATGGGATTATCAAGGTAGCTGCACCATTCTCCTTACTGATCTCTGAAGTCAACAAGAGTGAGGTGGCCAGAGAAGCGAATGTCGCGGTATCCGAGATTGAAGATATATATCCTTGCTCGCCTATGCAAAAGGCCATGCTTGCGGGTACGGCACGTCACAGCTCAAACTTCGTGTCGCAAGGCATTGTCCAATTGTCTTCCGATATCGACACTGCGAGACTGAGATATGCCTGGGAAGAGATTGTACGACTCATCCCTATCCTGAGGACGCGATTCATTGATGGTGGTGACCAAGGTTTGCTACAGGTCGTGGTTACTGCACCCCTTCACTGGTCAGTGCATGAGACCGAGCATCACCTGGAAGATCATTTGCTCGGACTCAATAATACTTCGATCATGTTTGACCTAATGATGTCACATCGTGGAAGCAAGACGCCTGCACTTCGTATGAGCATTCACCACGCAATTTACGATCGCTGGTCAGCGTCTCTCATACTGCAGGCTGTTGAGACTGTATACTACGAACGGACTCCTGTTCCTAGAAGCGTGCCCTTCAGCACATTCATGCGCTATCTTTTGGCAGATGTCGAGGAACAGACAACGAAGGAGTTCTGGCTGCGATACCTCTCCAGGGTCAACGCACCACAATTTCCATCCTTACCCAGCGCAAGGTACGTTCCAAATGCAACGGAAATATCCAGACGCCAGGTGTCTGGTATCGAATGGCATAGAGACTTTACCCCAACAACGCTTATCAAGGCATCCTGGGCTCTATCAGTGGCTCAATATAGTAACTGCCGGGAAGCTGTCTTCGGATTCACTTCGATGGGAAGGCAAGCCTCATTGCCTCATGTCGAGCTCGTCGCCGGCCCTACCATCTGTACGGTTCCTGTTTTGGTCTCTTTCGACTTTAACCTGACCAAGAGATCTTTACTACAGACAGTACAAAACGAAGCGATCGAGATGATACCCTTTGAGCACTACGGCCTAAGTAGGATTCAACAGCATTGTCAAGATGCTGGGCGAGCCTGTCATCTCGGCTCGCTGTTAGTCGTTCAGCCGTATATTGAGGCTTCAAGTACAAATGAGGTGTTCAGTCTTTCACTCGGCGACAATAATAGCGATGAAGTTGGCACTTATGCCCTCAACCTTGATGTCCTTCTTGGAGAATCTCGTGATGAACTCAGCCTTTCGATGAATTTTGATCATACGGTCATAGATATCGTTCAGGCAGAACGCTTGTTAAGCCAGCTGGAATTCCTGATTCATCAGCTGTGCAGGATGGAATTGGATGAACTAACATTCCACGAACTGGATCTACTTTCACCAGAGCATCGTGACGATGTAGTGAACAGGAACGACATGGTTCCGATTAGTGGAGAAGAGAACCTGGCTGACCTTATAGCAATGCATGCCAAGCATCATCCCGACTCCGTAGCAATTGCTTCTTGGGACGGTGAGTTAACTTATAGGGATCTGTACGCCTATGCATGTAAGTGGGCCTACTGGATGGTCATTGAGCATGCTGTTGGGCCTGGTGTTGTCGTGCCCATATGCTTCGAACGAGGGCTTTGGGGATTTGTTGCGATACTTGCGGTCACTATTGCCGGTGGTACAAACGTGATGCTCGATCACTCGGTCCCTTTGCAAAGGCTACGCTCCGTTGTGACCGAGACCAGGCCAAGGTTGATCCTTGCCTCCAAAGACACCATTGCGATAGCTAAGCAGCTATGTCCGGCTAGCGTTGTGGATGAATCATCAACAATACTTCTTACCGAGCCTCAAGAAGATTCCTGGAAGCCCAAGATTGATTTGGAACGCGCGCTCTACATTGCATTCTCTTCGGGTACTACTGGCATTCCTAAAGGATCTATCATAACTCATGGGAATGTCGCCAGTAGTGTGCTACACCAAAGGCAGCGCCTTGGCTACACTGCAAACACTCGGGCCCTCCAGCTTGCATCCTGGACTTTTGACGACCACTGGGAACAATTCATCCAGGTACTCTCCGTGGGAGGGTGTATATGCGTTGCCTCGGACCACGAGTGCCGTAATGAGATTTCACTGGCCATCAGGACTCTGGGGGTAAATCATCTCAATATTACTCCCTCACTTGGACGAGCACTTGATCCGGCAATGTTGCCGGATTTGCTGAACGTCACATTCGGAGGAGAAAGCCTAGGTATTGCTGATGTCACATGCTGGGGTACTCACGTCAGTATCCGCAATGTGTATGGGCCTTCAGAATGTACTCCTGGCAGTACGATCTCTGTCTATGGAGAAGACTTCACTTCTGCATCCGGTGTCACACTCGGAAGACCTTACGGCCTGAATGCTTGGGTGGTGAGCTGTCTCCAGCCCTCTTCTCTTGCTCCAATTGGGGCAATTGGTGAATTGGTCCTCGAAGGTCCTCTTGTGGGTGGCGGTTACATCAATAATCCGGGTAAAACAAAGGAAGCTTTCATACGCGACGCTAAACCCAGTTGGTTAGCTGGGACACAAAAAAGAAAATTGCAAGGAGATCGTGGGCCATTTTATAGAACAGGGGACCTGGTCCAACTCGACGACAAGGGGTACCTCAGATTCGTTGGTCGCGTTGACAGTCAAGTCAAAATACGGGGTCAGCGCGTTGAGCTGGAGGAGATTGACACCCACGTTCGCAGATTTGTTGACGGTACCTTCTCGGTGGCAACAGACGTTACCGAGGTTGGCATGAGCACGGTATCAGCGAGTGTCCAAAGATTGACACTGTTCCTAGCGCCGGCTGTTGACCATAGCCCAACGGCACAGTCAAAAATGATTCAAGACATCAGAGCACATCTACGTTTCCTGCTTCCAAGGTACATGGTGCCAGATGAGGTCATATTCATGGCTCAAATCCCGCTTACTGTTGCTGGAAAGGTGGATAGGAAAAAGCTTCAGCGGCTTGGTTTGGAGGCTTTCGAGGTGAAAAAATCGGGGCGGCCCATACCTCTTGTCCCAATGAATGAAAGTGAAAGGGAGCTGATAGCGTTGTGGTCTTTGACGCTGGATATACCAAGCGATTCCATTTCGGCAGACGACAACTTCTTCGATCTTGGCGGTGATTCTTTGGCAACGATACGACTGGCCGGTACCGCTCGTCGGCGAGGTTTCTCGATTACTACAGCCACCATATTCAAGGGTTAGGGTTTTTTTTAGGGTTAGGGTTAGGGTTAGGGTTAGGGTTAGGGTTAGGGTTAGGGTTAGGGTTAGGGTTAGGGTTAGGGTTAGGGTTAGGG